>OW388302.1:3762721-4291721 GCA_936450465.1 Gibbula magus
GTTTATTCTCTTACCACGTGCCATTTTTGTATGTATGAGATGAGGACAGTAATAAAAAATGTTTCTCTCCTTGTCGTAAATATCTCTTGCATTTTGAAATATGTAATGATGCTGGTTGATAATTTCATCATAAATTTATGTAAAATCATTTGATATCAACAAATAGCCCTTTTACAACAAATATATTTGTACTATCTGTGTACAGGTTATGTTTCATTCTTACACCATTATCGGTGAAATACAGTTTACTTTAAAAACTATTTTCTTTAAAGGAAATGAAATGGCTTATATTGATGCCGCTCAAGTCTACAGAATACATATATTCACATTTAAAGAGAATGTTGCACACAATAACCATAACAACAACTAAGATAAAACCTGTCATGGCTCTGAGCGGTACTCACTTTGAAATCGGATTTTCTCCTCGAATCAAAACACCACCGTAAGGGTTTGAGAAAGGACGGGTTTAGAGTCCAAATTGCTTTAACATATACTGTTATAACATCACATCAAATGGTTTACTTGTCACTTGGGTCACTTTAAACTTTTACATTTTCCTGGGATCGATTATCCTAAGCAGTGCTATATTATGTTACACAATTTTGACAAAGTTGATAGGAAAACTTAGGTATATTTTGTTCGAAATATTCTCTACAAGCATGTTTTTGTTTTGTTTGAGCAGCTGTTTTTGAAAGAATTTCATATAAGAATTAGTGACTGTCACAAGCAATTCATATTTTCTGAAATGCACAAATGTACATCGTTGGATCTATATTCAAGTATCAAAACTGTATTTTGTTTTGAACCTTATTTGTCTTTTGTGAAACTAAAGATGCAAGGCGCAGAATCGGTGCACTTCCAATATACAAAAATACCGGTAGATTTGATGGACTTTCAAGGCACCAAAGACTTTGTTATATTTGCAATGCTAACTTTGTAGAAAATGAACCTCACCTTCTATTTGAATGTAAAGTTCATCATGATTTGCGCTGTTAATATTTCAAAACATTACCTTATCATATTGACCAGCAATACCTTTTATATACTTTAAAATGTATAAATTCTGGCCCCCCCCCCCCCCCCAACAACAACAAACTGTTCTAATTACATAGAGGAAGCATTGTTACTATTAAGTTTGTATTGTACGTGGGCCTAAGGCATTTTACGAAATAAACTTGACAGATTGATTGATTGATTGGGTTATATTTGTGTCTCAACAAGCTAGCAATTACCCTACATTATCATAGGGAATACCTGTTGGTTGAATTTCGGTTCGGTTATATGATAAATCCTTGTTTCCTTTCTTCAAAATGAGCCTTAATCGAATGTGTCGATGTTCCCGTGAATATCATACAATGGATCTTGAATGCCAATCAATGAGTCTGATCGACTGTACAATATGTTTAAATCATAAACATCACTAATTCGTTTGTTTCGTTGTCATCTGATTTAAGGAAGCTAAATATGAAGCACACTCTTATGATTCAAGTTAATTTGATGAAATAATAAATTGATGAAGTTAAAACACCTCGTAACAAATGGCCATATTGGAAAGAAGCGATTAGTACATCAAAATCATGATTTTTAACAATGTCATTTAAATGGTATTTATTTCCAGATGTTTAACTACTACGAGTTTACTAAACAAACTGATTTGTTTTAAGTTTATTTTAGGAGAATCATTTATATAGGCTATTGAAGCCTGTTTGCTAATCCTTTTCCATCGATTTTTTTCATAATTTCTGGTGTGTTATTATTTTAAACATATTTATTTCATAATAGTATACATATATTGTGAAGGGGATTGGCCAAAACGCTTACAGCGCTTATGCTAAGGCCGCTCTCTTGAACATAATATCCATACACGTTTAATACATAATTGAGACACTTGAAAAAGTACAGGATGTATTATCGTAAATGAAACGATTATAATTATTTATCACTACAATCATGTTTTCCTCTTTAGATACTGATATGAGGATATATTATAATAATTCATATAAGATTTCATTTACAAAACCATATTTTTGTTATAGCTGTACTTTATTAGATGTTTTTGTTGATTTTATTATTTTATTTTTCCGGTTACATTTGGAAAAAAGTTAAATTGTATTTCCTTTCAGTCATAAACTGCTGTATATCCCTCACTGTGCTTACACGGGTGTGCCTCCATGTACCTGTTGTTTCAAGTCACTCGAATGAATCATTATGATGAATTTATTTCCAAAATAAAGTTGAAATCAGTGGTAATGGCAGTAGTGTATTATGTTATCCCTACCTTTTCAAGTTATTCTTACTCCTACTTTTCCAAAACCACCTATTTTACACGAAGAAATTTGTCATACCCTTTTCCCAAACACTTTAATCTTAGCAATTACATTTCATAGTTTATGCCGACACATCTCTCTGTAAGTAAAATAAAAATGTCAGTCGGGGATATTATTGAGCCACGCACACATTTTTGCTTGTTTTTACTATATTGTTCATTATATATTACATTTAAATAATCGAATATATACCTTTAAAAGTTCCTCCGAAATCGAAAATGTGCATTACACTTGAGTTCCAAGAAACGTTGGCTATATTAATTCTAAGATGTCTGTACCATCCTCGTATTAAACGTTGAATAACACTCTCACCTCAAAAGTGTTTATTTATAACAGAACATGATGAAATGAACACGTATCAAAACTTGACATAATCGGGGATTAAAACTAGACAGTTCACTAAACGACAGTTCAATATAATAGTTGACAATGACAAACTACTGCATTGTCGCATCCGATTGGGGTGGAGCAACTTAAATGGTCATAAATTCGATAGATTTATTGATGATGATTCACGATGTTTCTGAGGCCATGCGTATGAAGGTGCACATTATTATATATTCATGTGTGCAAATTATACACATATCCGCAATATAAGCTTCTTTTATGTTAATGATTACGACCTGAATACAGTGCTATTTGGTAACAAAACACTGTCAAATCATGTTAATGCATAAATAATCCAATCTGTTCATAAGTTTCTCTTAGCAAACGCTTCTCATGAATATATATAAACAAAGATGCTGTGTTTTTCTACATCCATGTAAATATTGATGACATTGATTACAATTGTCCTGTTTTATTGCTAATTTTGGGGAAAAACATTTAAATAGAGAAACCCTGTTCGTTTATCGCCCTGTACCTGAGTACATGAATAAATATTATTTAAACCACATTAGAATGTAAAATAGTTCTTAATGAGCTAGCCTGGATTGGTAAACAAGCTAAAAGTCATGATGAAGTTATGCATGAAAGAAGTCAACGCTAATATATGCCCTATTTTCCATACGATGTTTATAAATTGTCTTTGTCTTTCATATGTAAGTTCAGTTGAGCTTATGGACCAATCCAATTCATGTACATGTATATTTGATTTTATGAAATAGATATGTTTAAACCATGTGGTATTAGACTTTTTTTTACATGAAATAGTTCAGACAACATTTATTAATAACATGTTTAGATATTACACATTTAGATGAAGAAGATAATTGACTAAAGTAAAATTGGTAGCCTGGTAATGAATTATTTGTCTAATAACTGGTAAATAATCTATTGATGATTCCTGCTTTATACATAATTCCGAGATTCCTCTGCTAGACAATATACATATTGATAGCCCCAGTTCGGAACTCCACGGGATTCCACGTCTTCATATAAGTCATATAATTGTGTAAGGGAGATTCTATATTTCCAAACATTTAACGGGGATTACCTGATTTCATTTAAATAAATTGTAGTAAAATAGTAAAAATAGATCTGTAATAAAACAAAAGCATTTATTAATTACAGAAAAGTGGTTAAGCCAATCTTGGAAATATACATATTGTAGCCTTTGATTAAAGGATATGAAGAACTTTGAATGAGGGACTAAACGCTGTTGCATTCGTATTATCGAAACCAGCAGAGAATAACAAATTTTAACTTCTGTAACACAATAACATTGGACATTTTTATCATATAAGATCATCATATCATAACCCATTTTGGGCAATCTATTGGATGGCATATTTAGTTTTTACAACCATTGTTTGATTACTTTCGTTTTTGATTCTACGTACATTCACCATAGACCATTACAGTTGTATATTTGAAATAATAACTTTTACACCGAGAAACAATTTAACATTGCATAATTGTATATTTTCTATTATAGAAGAAGAAGACGTTTTAATAAACAGCATCCGGTCGAACGGCCTATGAGACACAAATGGACATGATTATACCATAAAAGTTTAAAATAGATGTTAAAATATAAGACAAACTAGATAAAATGATAAAACGATTTAGAGTGGGATACATTCACTACGACACCTAAACATTGAAAAAAGTAGTTCAGAGAGGGGGATAACAAATTCGCTATTTATTAAGAAGATCAACTGTTCTACCGGTGAAAGATGACAAAAGGAGGGATATACATCACCTATTAATTTCCATAAATATTATATCAAGGCGTCCTAAAATCTCAGAGCCGTATAGAAGAATTTGGCTAATCTTAGTATAACATTTTTTTTAAAGAAAGATTTATTTTACTTGTCGCCTAACATATAAAGATATAAATGTAAATGTAGTTTATATGTGTACATATCTATCTGTGAAATTATGTTGCAACAATGGGACTGGTTGTAATAAAAACGGACAGACAGATATTTTATTACAAGTCTCACCAATAAAAACGGACTTTCATCTTTAAAAATCACAAAGGTAAACGCTCTCATCAATCCAATGGCCGCCTTCAATGGCGCGTACTTACTAAATCGCCACATAGGATACCTTCGAGTTTGTATTTATGTGCACTGAACCATGAATAAACATCCTGTTATTTACCCAGCCCATCACTACTCAACATTCAGACAACGTCCGCCCGTTCGATACCGCTTAACGAGTGAAATCAAAGCCCTGATTATGCAATTTATAACTCTGTGACTATGAAGCTATGACAGAGCTCTTTTATACTCCAGAGAACCTGAATATTTTGTAAATGTAATTTATGTTGATGCTTTTTTACCGGCAGAAGATTTCCATTAGTATTCTAATGTAAATTGTATTAATATTAATATATAGTGTGATCTCTCATATTTCCAATGGAAGGACGTGTGTGTAATGTAATGATATATAGTCCGTCAACCTAACTTTTGAGACTGCGTTTTCTGCAAAAATCTTATTCATTTTTCAGTCACGTCAACTTCTTTTTATTAGCATATTGATTACTTTGTTTTACGTATCAGGAACTAAATTTTGACATTGATTTCATAGCTTCATTAAAGTTTTGCGTTTGTTTTGATACTGCACAGGCGGGTTTAGATTCAATTAACTTAATGTCTAACATGCCGTGAAAACTTGCAATGCAGACAGACAGAAAGACAGATAATTTATTTGAGTCCCACCTAAACATAATAAATACAGGTAAAGTACAATATAATATATGCATAAAACACATTAAAATGTTGAGCCAATCTATACAGATTTATGAGAGACTAATAAACGTATAAGATAAGAAACAAAAGGACTACAGGATATATAATACAAATATTTACAATCTAAGTTGACCATATAAAAGGGCCTGTCGCCGCTTTAAAATAAGATAGCAGGTTTTGGCTGTATTTGCCTGTGGGTCTGGGTGTGCGTGTGTATGTGTGTACATGTCTTCGCATGTATATGCATGAATGTACATAGGGGTGCATAAGTGTACATAAGTGTACATAAGTGTACATAAGTGTACATAAGTGTACATAAGTGTACATGTTTAGGTATGTATATGTATGTATGCATGTATGTATCACGTATGTATGCATGTATGTATCACGTATGTATGCATGTATGTATCACGTATGTATGCATGTATGTATCACGTATGTATGCATGTATGTATGTATGTATGTATGTATTAACACACTGTTACATATATGTAAATATATGTTCCAGCTTGTTAGCGATTCCGGGGTCTGATGACTCGGGTGAAAAATCTAGAAAATGGAAGCAACGACCGACTGTTAGAAGACTGTTTATTCATACATATAAATCATTAAACATTATAAACATCAAGTCAGAATTATCTTAATAGAAGATACACGAGATGGTGCTTCTGATTCAATCAATGCGATAGTTAATCAAAATAATATATATAACAATTGGCGTTTATCCTACACAATGCATATCATCATTTAACATAGAAATATACATTTCAAAGTGTTGGTATATCTAATAATTATCATTATATGTTTTCACCATTTGCTGGGCATGTACAGCTTCAATTTCTTATATGTATTAAAACAAGCAAATATACAATACAATTCCATGTGCAGAGCTGCTAGCTTGCCTCACACTAGTAATCATATACGACATTTCTTTTACTAAATAACTTATCACAAAACCTGAACGTGAATAGTTATGATACGGAATTTGGAGTATGATAAGTGATCTAGCTGTTTTTTTTGTATTCTACACTACTCAACTGTTACTAAGCCGGCACTAATCTAATAAGAGGTATTGGTCAACTCTATTTAGCGTCATCTGCATCATCCATTGATCGGGAGTGCGCATGCGCAACCACAAGCTACTGAGCTATGAGTTATTAAGTTTTTAGATGCACTTTGAATGGCTCAATACTTTAATTTACTCGTTGCATCAATAGCAGTTTCTAGAGGACACTCTTTATAAACACCTATACAATATAGAGACGTAGTAAGTAGATATCTTGGAACTGGATTACTTGATTTTTGTAATACGTGTACTTTCTTAGGTAATGTATATTACGTATCATTGTACCCATTCTATATATTCTTTACGTCCCGACATACACGAGCATATCACATGAAATTTATATAATACAGGACAAGCAAGCCATGACGCTCAAATAAAGATATGACATCGCACCTTAAGCTATATGTGTTAACCAAGGAGATACGAGCAATATTAATTAAACATAGGAAAATAGCAAAATCTTGTCGTTAAAGTTTAGCAATATGTTCAAAGTAATTCAAAGTCAAAAAGTTAACAAAACATTGGACTAAAGCAAAAGTTCAACTCACCTAGAAAATGGAAGCAACGACCGACTGTTAGAAGACTAACGATGCAGCCGAATGCTCCCTATTTATAAGGCATAACGTAATTAATTCAATCAAAGAGAGTGTGAGTCCATAATTGGATATTTAATAATTAGTTTTATGATCGATAATGGCCACTGGACACTGGTCAGTGACTCATGCCACAGATGGTCATCCAGAACAAAGACAATTAATGCATATTCTGAACAAAGGAATTATCGTTCCTCTCTAAAATAAAGCTTAAATAACGGTACAATTTATATGTGAAATGATAGAATTTATCTAACGTAAAGCATAGAATAACAGACTAAATTATACAGAAAATGTATTCAGTTTAGTTTGTAAATAGTGTAAATTCTTATACATTGTCCATTGTCTTTTTCCAATATGAAGCATAAAATAACAGAATAATTTATGTATAAAAATGATACAATTTAGCACTACGTTAGTATTCTTGGGCTGCTTCTGGGCTGAACAGTCTACACCCTGCGCGCTAGACTCCAACACAGCCTTATGTACATTTAGTCTATCAACGCCCCGAGTCGGACACAGCTTGGAGAGAGTCTCCACGACATGGTTTTGAGAAGGACCATGTAGTGTACTCCAAGTTGTGAGTGTAACACCGGCTCGGGGATCCACGTAAATAAAGAAAAATGGTCGACCAACAAACCAACAGTCGTCAGTCGTCTATTCAATACATCGCCGTATTCATCGTCCCTCGTCGACGAAGTTCCCTAGACGTTGAAAATGGTGGAGAATCCGGGTAGCGTGAGTTTGCTGTAGCTTACGCCGTTTTGGTACCTCAAATTGCAGCAGAGCGACTGGGAACCCGACGACGATGGAGGATGAAGAAAGAAATAACGACTGTGACCACAACTTCAACGCCGATCAACGCTCATCCTTCAAGAGCTAACTGAAGTAAGTCCAACCTCATCAGAGCTTCAGTTAGTCAACATATAAGACAAACACCAGCGAACGTCTGTCACCACATCTGCAACGACGATCTGCCCATTAACCTTGGAGTCAATCAACCGAGACATCCGACAGCCGATCTACTTTCCACAGAGAATATCCACAGTCTTTGTTCAACTCGCGATCTTCAAGACCACGCAATCAACGCTACCAACGCATCTTCCATTGTTCCACTTGAAGAAACAAAGAACAAAGACTCTGTGTTTCTTATTCAATAAGAACTCTCTACTAGACACTACTTGTGATTTGACAATTTTCATTATCAAGTTTCATATCATTTATGCTATAACTTTGGATCATTCAAACAGGTACGTGTGATTTAATCAGCCAGTAATAACGTTTTGTATAAATCATTGTATGTACTATGTTAATAAGTTATGTATGTACTGGAGTTGTTGGGAGAGCCTGTATGAGTTTTCATTTATCAACTTAAATCGTTGACGTCGGTTAGGTTTTGCATTTTCACTTTATCTTACTTCACAGGTTCGTGAGTCCCCCTATGCAAATTGCGACTCTCGGTGTCAATCATTTTACTGATAATTGTTTACTGGTTTGAAAACCCCATAAAGACATAAAGAGAAGCTTCAATGTTTCCGCCAGTAGTGTATTTCTCGGCATATCGCTCTGACGAGTAATAAGTATCCCGATGCCAATAGCTTTGATTCTCTGCATCAAATATACAACTCTTAAGAGACGTGTGTCATTCGAAATTGCACCATACTTAACCTAACTTTCCATATAGAAATTATTCCGCCATTATCAAACAAATATATGTATCATATCATTTAGAAGGTCGCACCTTTAGACACATCATGTATCCCATTGCAAATAATCAATCTCGATTCCCTGCATTACATATACTCGTGTCCAACGTCGTGCTTATTTCTAATATGATTGAATGTTCTGTATTGTCAATATCCTCATCAGGCGATTCGAGTCGGTTAGGTTTTTCTCTTATCATACTCCGCCAATCCACGGCATTCCTTCCCACTTACCCTTGCTTTGTCGAGTCTAGGCCCACCAATATAAGACTCCCAACTCGATTCATCTTTTAGGAAATGTTCAATTCTAGATACATTCACCGACCATGTAGCATTAATACGTATGTTACTATTTGTATATGAAACTGTCTTGATTATCACACTATCTCTTCATTGTGTACTTTGTGTTTTGTCTTCCTTCGTTTTGCATTACCGCAAATGTATATGTCGTACTCAAAATGCAAATTCATTTGATGTCAGTCAAGTATTAAGCAGTAATCTCATGTTCAAATAATTATTACGTTCCAAAACAATTTCGAGGACGAAATTTACAGGAAGACGGGAAGTATCTGACACAGTGGAAATTATTGACATAATTACATCAATTTTACTAATTTCAAATATATGTGAAATGCTTTAGAAATACGCATATTTAATTTATAAAGTTTATTTGTAATTTCAAATGCATGTCCAATCCTCCGCGGCAGTTGGTCATTTATCGATTCCTAATTAGCGCTGGACAAAGAACCTCCCGTCTGGCCTGGTCACCCGACTTCTAAATTTAAATGTTCTCTTTGTTGTGCATGCAATTTATGAGTCGAGACGCTCTCTCGACAGACTCGCACTGACCAGCAACGGAGACGGGTGGACAGCCGTTAGGCTCAGCCAGGCTGCTTCTGGGCTGAACAGTCTACACCCTGCGCGCTAGACTCCAACACAGCCTTATGTACATTTAGTCTATCAACGCCCCGAGTCGGACACAGCTTGGAGAGAGTCTCCACGACATGGTTTTGAGAAGGACCATGTAGTGTACTCCAAGTTGTGAGTGTAACACCGGCTCGGGGATCCACGTAAATAAAGAAAAATGGTCGACCAACAAACCAACAGTCGTCAGTCGTCTATTCAATACATCGCCGTATTCATCGTCCCTCGTCGACGAAGTTCCCTAGACGTTGAAAATAAACTTTATAAATTAAATATGCGTATTTCTAAAGCATTTCACATATATTTGAAATTAGTAAAATTGATGTAATTATGTCAATAATTTCCACTGTGTCAGATAGTATATATATAAGGTCCCTGGTATCACGTAGGTATGTTACGTAAGTACATTTGTATATGTATCAGTGTAGGTACGAATGTAAGTATGTGTGTCAGTCCCCGTACTTGTGTATGTGTCTGTGAGTGTATGTTATGAACTTGATATGTGCGCTCGAGTGCAAGTGGATAAAAAAAGTCCTATTATATGAAAATATGTATAAATATGTATTAAAACAGAGTAAAAATATATTTTCATCAAAATTAAAGTATGACTTATATTAGATTAGTAAATAGTAATGTTGCCAAGTACTGTTTGCCAATTAAAATGTGATTTTAGCAATATGTCCCAGGATGTAGCATGCAGTGTTAACACATTGACATGTGATCTCAGCAGAGGGGTATACCCCAGGCTTTATAGTGTTGGCCAATTGAAATGTGTTTTAGTGGAGTAGGCATTTAGGTATTTACCAATTGGAATATGATTTTAGCAGAGTGGGTATATCCTAGGAATTAAAGTGTTTGCCAATTATTGAAATGTGATTTTAACAGAGTGCAGACATCCCAGTAGTTTACTGGAATATGATTCTAACAGATTGACTCATACATTTACAAGGAGATATTGAGACGATCAAATCAAATCAAAAATGTGTATAAATGTGTCTCCAAAAATGAAGTACAGTATTTAACAATTCATAATGGAAGTCATATCAACCAACAAAGGTGGTTTCAAGCTTGTTTTAGACGGCCATATGTACACTAAACATGCAACCCGCAAATCAAAGATTGTTTTGAAGTGAAGCCGGATGGAAACTTATTGGTGTTGCTAAAAACATCAGACTAAATAAAGTATGCTAGTTAGTATGTCCAGTTGTATCAAGTCATATGTTAAAATGATCAACTTCTTTATTAACACTAGCGACGTTTCGGTATAGATCCTTATGATAGATGGGTGACCAATCAGTGGGGGATAAGGATGGAAGAATAGGGATCAAGACTATTTCATCCGAACAGCTTATAACCGCTTAATTCTTAAATAATTAATCCACTCTACTCACTCTGGCTTCCATCGTTATCCCCACTGATTGGTCCCCCTCACTGCTGCTTTGTACCCCCATTCCAAGTTAATTAACTTGCCTTCCACTGGTATCCATGTTATCACAACTTGCTTGTTACACCTTTCATCTCAACCTCCTTGTTACACCTTTGTTGTTTTTTGTTATCTCATGATCATACCAGTACAGAAGTTTTACCAATATATGTCATGTATATAACCTCTGTTTTTATCATCTCTCCCATATGCTAGATAACGGTATAAAGGATCTATACCGAAACGTCGCTATTGTTAATAAAGAAGTTGATCATCCATAACATACTTGTGGTTAAACATATTTATTTCATGAAATCAAAAATACATGAATTGGATTGGTCAACAAGCTGAATTGAACTTATGTGAAGACCGCTCCCAGCATATGCTAAATATGAAACGTTATTATGACAAGAACGACAAACAGTGAATAACATATTTGTCTTCATCGACTATATTAATCTTATATTACCACTATCTATATGTGAAATGTATGCACAAAGTGAGAACTTATTAAAAATATATGCTTGTTTGTGAATGCTAGAGGAGATTGTCCATTACAATTACTGCAATATACATTTTGTAATACACAAGGATGCACGATTTGTTCACGAATAAGGAAGTATATTCTTGCAGACGGTGAGAAGATGGAAGCACTAGACAGCTAAAGAAAAACTGCCATTTGGACTGATGAATGTATGTCACGTATAGTAAGAACTGGAACTACAAGATATCAAAAACGAGTTTTTAAAACATAATTTAAGAAATTAAGTGGAAACAAAACTACACGGGATAGACTTCAAAGTGAAATAATATGTAAAGTTACCGATACAGACCTATAATACTATATGTGACGGGTCAAAATGGGTGGCAGTCTACGAAGAAAGAAATCTGCCAATGAACGAGTTGTGATAGTAGACAAACATGTATTTTGTTTCACTAGTACGCAATATCATTTTAACAGAGAGAGAGAGAGAGAGAGAGAGAGAGAGAGAGAGAGAGAGAGAGAGAGAGAGAGAGAGAGAGAGAGAGAGAGAGAGAGAGAGAGAGAGAGAGAGAGAGAGAGAGAGAGAGAGAGAGAGAGAGAGAGAGAGAGAGAGAGAGAGAGAGAGAGAGAGAGAGAGAGAGAGAGAGAGAGAGAGAAATTGTTTATTTTTGTCTCATCTCTTACATTCAAAAATATTTCAATAATACATACATTAAAAATGTAAAAGCCGCCAAAAGGCTACAAGAGACAATACATTAAGATCTCATATAATACTATAATACATATAATTGGAAAACACACACACACACACACACACACACACACACATATGTATACAATACATTCATATACGCACATACCCATACATTAGTACATTAGTGCATTAGTACCTGTCTACACCACATACCCATACATTAGTACATTAGTATATTAGTATGTACATACATGTATACACTACACACATATACGCGCATATCCATACGTTAGTACATTATACATACTAAGATACAAGCATACAAGCATACATACATACCTACATACATACATATACATCCATACATTAGTACATGTATACAATACATACATATACGCACATATCCATTCATTAGTACATTAGTGCATTAGAACCTGTCTACACCACATACATACACATACCCATACATTAGTACATGAGTATATTAGTATGTACATACATGTATACACTACACACATATACTCACACATCCACGCGTTATCACATTATACATATATCTTTATGTCAGAGGTATCTACATACGCATACAACAGTTTTACTGGTTCATTCCATTATTCAAATAATTAGTGTTGAATCACGTACACTTATATGTCAGTTTAGTACCTGATAACTTCAAAATGTTTCTTTTAAATAGTTTAAAACATTGAACTGTATATATCCCTTACAGATCAACACAAATTGAAACCTCAATAACATTTATGTTTGATTATCTGGATTGTATTCCTATTTCTATTAGCGCGGAGACCGCGTGAATAAACATCCTGTCATACTTTGCCCAACAATATGATTCTAACGAATTCCACCTCACTGTGTCGTTCCAAGTGTGACATCAAAGCGCTAATGATAGGCTTATGTAATGTATTGCCCTGTGACCATGAATCACTAACAGAAGACAATATGGGTGGTTTGGTGTGTGGGTAGTGTGCTTGTGTGTGTATTGCGGGTTGAGACTATGCAAGTGGTTGAATGAGTATGTATGGCTGAGTGAGGGTGATTGCAAATTATTTTAATATAGTTTATTGCGACATAATATAATTTTAGTGTATTTGTCTCGTGTAGCACTTTGGCGGTTCATGCATGTTTATTCTCTTACCACGTGCCATTTTTGTATGTATGAGATGAGACAGTAATAAAAAATGTTTCTCTCACTTGTCGTAAATACCTCTTGCATTTTGAAATATGTAATATGCTGGTTGATAATTTCATCATAAATTTATGTAAAATCATTTGATATCAACAAATAGCCCTTTTACAACAAATATATTTGTACTATCTGTGTACAGGTATGTTTCATTCTTACACCATTATCGGTGAAATACAGTTTACTTTAAAACTATTTTCTTTAAAGGAAATGAAATGGCTTATATTGATGCCGCTCAAGTCTACAGAATACATATATTCACATTTAAAGAGAATGTTGCACACAATAACCATAACAACAACTAAGATAAAACCTGTCATGGCTCTGAGCGGTACTCACTTTGAAATCGGATTTTCTCCTCGAATCAAAACACCACCGTAAGGGTTTGAGAAAGACGGGTTTAGAGTCAAATTGCTTTAACATATACTGTTATAACATCACATCAAATGGTTTACTTGTCACTTGGGTCACTTTAAACTTTTACATTTTCCTGGGGATCGATATCCTAAGCAGTGCTATATTATGTTACACAATTTTGACAAAGTTGATAGGAAAACTTAGGTATATTTTGTTCGAAATATTCTCTACAAGCATGTTTTTGTTTTGTTTTGAGCAGCTGTTTTTGAAAGAATTTCATATAAGAATTAGTGACTGTCACAAGCAATTCATATTTTCTGAAATGCACAAATGTACATCGTTGGATCTATATTCAAGTATCAAAACTGTATTTTGTTTTGAACCTTATTTGTCTTTTGTGAAACTAAAGATGCAAGGCGCAGAATCGGTGCACTTCCAATATACAAAAATACCGGTAGATTTGATGGACTTTCAAGGCACCAAAGACTTTGTTATATTTGCAATGCTAACTTTGTAGAAAATGAACCTCACCTTCTATTTGAATGTAAAGTTCATCATGATTTGCGCTGTTAATATTTCAAAACATTACCTTATCATATTGACCAGCAATACCTTTTATATACTTTAAAATGTATAAATTCTCCCCCCCCCCCCCCCCCCCCCCCCCCCTTTGTTTCCTTTCTTCAAAATGAGCCTTAATCGAATGTGTCGATGTTCCCGTGAATATCATACAATGGATCTTGAATGCCAATCAATGAGTCTGATCGACTGTACAATATGTTTAAATCATAAACATCACTAATTCGTTTGTTTCGTTGTCATCTGATTTAAGGAAGCTAAATATGAAGCACACTCTTATGATTCAAGTTAATTTGATGAAATAATAAATTGATGAAGTTAAAACACCTCGTAACAAATGGCCATATTGGAGAGAAGCGATTAGTACACCAAAATCATGATTTTTAACAATGTCATTTAAATGGTATTTATTTCCAGATGTTTAACTACTACGAGTTTACTAAACAAACTGATTTGTTTTAAGTTTATTTTA
The DNA here is from genome assembly GCA_936450465.1 of Gibbula magus. Lineage (NCBI taxonomy): Eukaryota > Metazoa > Mollusca > Gastropoda > Trochida > Trochidae > Gibbula > Gibbula magus. The sequence goes on from OW388302.1 coordinate 3,777,682, forward strand.
GGAGAATCATTTATATAGGCTATTGAAGCCTGTTTGCTAATCCTTTTCCATCGATTTTTTTCATAATTTCTGGTGTGTTATTATTTTAAACATATTTATTTCATAATAGTATACATATATTGTGAAGGGGATTGGCCAAAACGCTTACAGCGCTTATGCTAAGGCCGCTCTCTTGAACATAATATCCATACACGTTTAATACATAATTGAGACACTTGAAAAAGTACAGGATGTATTATCGTAAATGAAACGATTATAATTATTTATCACTACAATCATGTTTTCCTCTTTAGATACTGATATGAGGATATATTATAATAATTCATATAAGATTTCATTTACAAAACCATATTTTTGTTATTGCTGTACTTTATTAGATGTTTTTGTTGATTTTATTATTTTATTTTTCCGGTTACATTTGGAAAAAAGTTAAATTGTATTTCCTTTCAGTCATAAACTGCTGTATATCCCTCACTGTGCTTACACGGGTGTGCCTCCATGTACCTGTTGTTTCAAGTCACTCGAATGAATCATTATGATGAATTTATTTCCAAAATAAAGTTGAAATCAGTGGTAATGGCAGTAGTGTATTATGTTATCCCTACCTTTTCAAGTTATTCTTACTCCTACTTTTCCAAAACCACCTATTTTACACGAAGAAATTTGTCATACCCTTTTCCCAAACACTTTAATCTTAGCAATTACATTTCATAGTTTATGCCGACACATCTCTCTGTAAGTAAAATAAAAATGTCAGTCGGGGATATTATTGAGCCACGCACACATTTTTGCTTGTTTTTACTATATTGTTCATTATATATTACATTTAAATAATCGAATATATACCTTTAAAAGTTCCTCCGAAATCGAAAATGTGCATTACACTTGAGTTCCAAGAAACGTTGGCTATATTAACTCTAAGATGTCTGTACCATCCTCGTATTAAAAGTTGAATAACACTCTCACCTCAAAAGTGTTTATTTATAACAGAACATGATGAAATGAACACGTATCAAAACTTGACATAATCGGGGATTAAAACTAGACAGTTCACTAAACGACAGTTCAATATAATAGTTTATCACATTTTACACATTTCACTAAAATACACAATACTATACAAGAGTATAGTTCACGATTATAAGAATAACAAAATATATTACAAGCGTACAGGCACAACATGTTACAGATATAACATCAGTAGTGTATAATATACATATATAACATACAAACATTCATAATTTTGGCATAGAATGTAGACGTTATTAAGTATAACACATTTTCCATCCATTTATATATCGTGTCTTCTGGAGTGATTTCACAACACACTCGTAGTTTTATTAATTAATTCTTAATTTCGATGACTAAATCTATGTTCTACATAGTTCACATGTCAGCACGCCATGACAATGTACACTTGATTAAGCCAATGAGGATAGTTGATTATAATCCGATATTCGTTAACAGGAGGACAGGATTTATAGGTACCGTTTCGGAAATATGAGTTAACTAGATGCGATTGTGTTATACAACCGATTGTGTTATACAACCGATTGATGCAAATACACTGTAAAAGCACTCGTTAATCCGACAATCAAATTGGCCGGTCGGATTATCCGACCGTGAATAAACAGTCACACTCGAGTGGTAATTAGCGTGGGCCTTACTGGCTGCTTGGAAATGATGCCGGTGAACATCACACTTGTTGATTAGAATCACACGATTAATTGAGACGATTTAATTAACAACTAACAATAGATCGATGTGTATGTTTACAACTGACCTGAGTGTTCATCACGACACAATGTCTGTCACGAGTACACCGCCCGCTAAGCGAGCTCGAATAGAAGTCACACCCTTGATCAAGAAGGAAATCTGTCTTTTGAAGAAAGACAAACCCCAGACGACACAACAACAAATCATCACTTTTGCCGAGCAAAAGTTTAGTGTGAAGATAGGAAGATCGACGATATCCGACATCTTGAAGCATGCTGACAAGTGGTTGAGCGTCTCTACGACTGATTCCAATACTGTAAGACACTATCAAAGCCCAAATGTTGAAAACATCTGCCAAGACTGAGAAACAAAAAACCATGAAAGACTTTTTCAAATCATAACATTATTAATGTTATCTTGTCACTAGATGCTGTCACATGTCAGATATTGCAATGAAATTAGTTGTATGGAAACTGTAACCTATTTCACATCCGGGTCAAAATGGCTGCTGACTTGCGGTAAAACCAAACGTGAGTTTTGTGATTTTGAAATGTTAATAAATGATGACAAGGGTGAATTTTTATTTTTTTTTTATTATCTTGAAGTCTTTTACATACGATCTAGCTGACTAGAATGTACACTGTCAACCATGTATTTCTGATACGCATGCAGCATTATCATGCCATTCGGTAAACATTGAGTCAATCATTTTCGATCAGATTCATTAATCCGACATTCTCGTTAATCCGACATATTTCTCTGCAACCATGAGTGTCGGATTAACGAGAGCTGACTGTAGTTGTGTGTACATAGGCATAGACCATACTTTATATCACTACTTGCTCTAAATCGAATAGTGTTTAATTGAATAAACATCATAGCCCAGAGACATCCTAAATGCCATGTACCAATTAAAACAGTAAAATGATTAACGAAAGCTTGGTAATGAAAACCAGGGCAATGTCATTGTCGTTGGTATCTAGAGCAGATGAATTGTGAACTATATTATCCAATAGTTAAAATGATTTAACAATAAGGAGTATAATCTTATACCACATGATGCTTGTAGCTTCCTAACAATCAGCGAAATTTTCGCGAAATGTGCGCGAAATGTTCACGAAATGTTCGCGAAATGTTCGCGAAATGTGATGTGAAATGTTCGCGAACACAAAGTACTTAATTCTGCACAGTAGTGTATCTTAAATTTGGCGATAGGTGAAAGTGAATTTGTTCAACATTTGAGACATTTAGATTTTGTTTAATGGTCATTAAGATCTGAAGATGACAGGATCAGGTACACATGAGTATTAGTGAACTGTGCTCGTGTTTTTTGCGAATTATTTGATTATGAAATTTTAACCTGACGAACTGATACGGAGACAAGCATTTTACAGCATTAATACTGTGTAAATGATTATTCTTACAGAAAACCCACTGAACCCAATCTTTTCCGAGTGTTGCTATGGAACAAGGCACATCACATTCTGCCATGGAGACGAAGGATGTTGGTAAATATCAATGTTACTATATCGCATCGCATACACATGTTATCCCTCGCTGCGCAGTTAGTTCAAAATGGCAAATACGTCAAATGGTCGATATATTAACTGGAATATCTCATGAACTATTTGGATTTTCATAATTTGCAAATTGGTTTGCCCCAATGAAAGAAACTCACAGGAACTCGATATCGTAATGAAAACGTAGGTAAAACGTGTAGTGGTTTAAACTGACAAGCAGTATTATTGTTTTAGCGGTATGCACAAACTCTGAGAGCAGGAGAGTTACCCGCCTTATCTATGTAACCGCATGGTGAAAAAGCGTGTGAATCAAAATGCGCTCCTTGATTTATTAGAATCAAGTGCCCTGACGACAGATCGGTCATCTAAACAGTACATTAACGACGAGGAAAAGGTAGTTCATAATTATCCATCGATATTCTGGCCAAAGAAGTCCATGAGCCTGCCGTACAGCCGCGAGCAGTGCTAAATCTACCACAATATCCCCCTTTCGATTGCAAGTCGGAGATATTGCCTTGAGAACAATGTGTATGTTGGTTATAACATCACTGATGATAGACAGAAGAAAGATTTACTGTTATCGTTTTGAGGTGATGATTTGAATGACATTGTGGTATCATTCTCTGAAGCGGCTTTGGTACCTGGACATGGGGAGACGCATTTTGGTAAAATAGTGACTGCTATCACCAATCATTTCAATCCAGAGTTCAATCTTGAATTTCAAAGGTATGCTTTTCGTCAATCGAGGCAGAAAACTGACAACTTTGATGATTTCTATCATGAATTACGACAGCATGCTGGAATCTGTGGTTTTGATGATAGATTGCAGGGTGAAATTAAATCACAGTTGATAGCAGGACGTAAATCCAACAAGGTCAGGGAGAAGGGACTTTCCACTCCAGGTATGACTTTAGCTGATTTGCTGACTCATGGTAGGACATTGGAACTTACCAACAAACATGCCAAGGAAATACAGGCAGCTACAAATGGCAATACCAGCAATGAACAAGCACACATAATCAGAGACAAAAAGCACACAAATACGTTTTCAAAGGAAGAAAGCTCAAAATCCTCAACTAAATGTGACAATTGTGGCCAAGACTGGCCTCACGAGGGTGGTCAAAGAAATTGTCCAGCAAGAGGCAAAGCGTGTGACAGGTGTGGTAAAATCAACCATTTTTCAAGAGTGTGTAAAAGCAATGGAAATAAACGGTCTGATGGAAAGAAAGTACGAAAAATTTAGATGGACAGTAGTGACCAGGAAGAAGACACTATTTCAACACTATCAACACTATTTCCGAAACATGACTTGAACATTCATAGTGGTATGTTTTGTAGGGGTCAAAGGCAATATTGTTGAGCATGAAAGCATCAAGAACCATTCACTGGATTCTCCCCACTGAAACGTATCACTAAACTAAACCTGTATCATTGTACTGCTACAATTTTATATCCATGACTTTTCTCACTTAACAAACAACTATACATCATTTAAAACAGTTCAACTTTAAGCTTTCTTTATTACATTTACAAATTACCTTTTTTGTTACAGTTCTTCACACAGAAAAAGAACGAAAGACATCCAGGGAACACATAGAAGTGCTAAAAAAAGAAGGAAAACATGCAAAAGCAATTGAATGCTCAAGTAAGTCAGTAAGGTTACTGGGTTATATTTACACTTACATGTATAGCGTGTGTGTGTGTATGTGTATGTGTGTGTGTGTGTGCGTTTGTAAACCTCTACTTTTGAGGTACATTATATGTTTACACACCAACCTAATGAGGTACACCAAACTACTGAGGTACATTTTATCATTACCTCAGAAGTTTTACCTCACTTTCTACCTGCATTTAACGAGTGTTTCACACACTCGAAATATCTCAATTACCTCGGTATAGCGGCCAAATACGTGTCTGTGTGTTTGGTGTGTGTGGTGCAAAAGTAGCACACATGGGGCCAACGTACCGCGCATCTAACTGCGCATACATGTATGGACGGTACCTAATTTGCATATGACGTTCCGTCTGCCTGGGCATGCGCATAGTATCAATACCGGAAGTGAAGTCTTGGCGCCTCATATCGTTACGAGAACTGCCGGGACTGCCGAACAAAACCACATCAATGCATGATCTTGACGGCTGCCATGATTTGGATCAACGATGATGAAAGGTAAGGTACAATTTAATTCAACCATGGTGTTTTACACTCTCACAATAAACTCTAAGTCAGAAGTAAAGTGTGAAAGGTCGCAGAGTTTGTTTTCAGTGTGTATAGTTCTTTATCGCTATTTTGAGGTAGACTAATATACCATCGTTTTCTAGTATGATTGGTATTGGGATATCAATTACTGTGGAATTTAGTCTTATTGACAAACATCTTTAGCACGATAACGTGATAGATTACACATATTCCCAATATGTGATGCGACACGATCATTTATTTTATTATTTTGTCTATTTTAGTTCCATTATTCAAAGTTGCTAATTTGTACAATATGGAGGTGTCACTTGTTTTCGTGGTATTTCATTTTGTTTAAGGTGAAATAAGGACAGTACATCAAATGCTACGATGATTTATTTTACTGCATTCCAATCACAGATGGTCATAATAGAAATGCATAAACTAAAGTTGTTATATGTTTTGTTTTTACATTCTAGCTGAATAATTTATCTTAGTACAGCCATGTAGGCTGAAGATATGCGAAGGGAAATCATACACAAAATTCAGTATAATTAATATATATAGTATCACGTAAACAATAATTTCATTTGCAAAGTTTGGACAATATAGCCTTGTTTGTAAAAAGTTTTAAAAAATGAAATAGCCTAAATTAGCCATAAATTATTAGCACAGAAAGAAATAACCCCTTTATGATAGCTATAGAGCACGTACATTTCTAACATATACTTATTTCTAGAGCAGAGAATGTGATGCATCGCTTGTAGAGTTCAATAAAAAACAATTTAAACTTATATCAACTTCAATTTGAATGTAATTCTACACCAGTCCTTTTATAAAAAGTGATTGTTTCTGGTTTCTGTCCGGCTCAAATGTTGTTTTTCCGGATTTTGATAAGGGTAATGGGGAGGTAACTCTATTCCCATAACTTAGGAAAATATTGGACGGTGGTCAGGTATGTCTCTGGTATCTGTCAAAATCAAGCAAGGGTGTATAAATATTCGAACATTTGATCTTATATATTGTAGTTTAGATTTGTCATTGCTTAAACTATAGGTATCAGCCGTTGACATGTTTGTATTAACCTACTGAACTGCTGAATACGACGATATCTGAACCATCATTTTAGATCTGTTGCTTGTTATGTTGGGGGAGGAGGGGGGAAAGAAGCAGGTCCAGGTGACGCAGTCAAACTTAGTTTGGAAAATATTTGTTCCTTTTTGTTAAACAGCTTGCAGTTTGTATGTAATCAAATACATGAACACAAGTATATAAAAGACACATAAACATTAGGGTGACATTTTCAGAAAATAATAGAATTTATAAATATCAGTGCAGTAAAAATCATTGCAAAATGCACATACCTTAAAGTTACATCCATTGTGTTGTTGGGGGTCAAATATGACAAACGTTATAAATGGTCTTATTTTATCGACAAATTCCAACTGTTACCGAAAACAACCATTTCAATGATACTCGACTTAGTATATTGACGATATGAAGGTAAAAGTAGTGATTTCTGATCGAAAACCGGACAATACACCGCGTGTGGCGCGCGTCAATGAGTCAAACGTAATTTTGGAATCTTATTTACGCCAGACAAAATAACAAATTTGGGTTGATAATGTTCAATAGGTCATATAACTACTATGCATGCAAATAGGATGTGCACTTACGGTTTCTGCACATGCATAATGATGTTACTCGATTTTCATTGGAAACTAGTAAATATGATATGTTTGGCGATTGAGGATGAATATGCAAGCTAAGTGAATTTGTTTGTATTGTAAACAGCACAAATGGTGTGTTGAAACGTATTAAAGCAAAATAAAATTTTATGAAACACAATGGATGCACCTTTAATTAGTGTAGGCACCTTTAAAAATATAATTGATTGATTGATTTTCATATCAAAATTGAAAAAATACAACAATTTAATTGTGATATTTCAATTATTTTCAACAGATTAAAAAGTATAGTTTTAAAACATTTCCCCAGAATATTAAAGCATATGGTCAAAATTAAAACTGTAGCATTGCAATATAAATGTATTCAATAAAATAGGTATGAATGTGTAATATATAGAGTATTTGACATCTGGATATCACAGTTTGGCAAATGATTTAAAAACAGGTAATGTTAATTTTTGGTGTTTGACAATGCCATTTTTTTTAGCACACATACATATTTATGGTGAGGTATCAGAAAAGCAAAGCCTTGCTTGTTGACTAAGCCATATTCATTTTGAACAAGAATTTTTTTTTTTTAGATTGAATAAATACAGCATATTTACTTGATATTTAAATTATTTTGAACAGTTTATAAAATAAAAAAGTATGTTATGCAAGCAGCAACATTTCCCCAAAATGTTTAAGAGTTAAGTGTAACATTGAAATGACCTTGAGTGATTTGTTTTTGGCCACTTAAAGGAGGTCTATGCGGGATAAAAATTAAAACGATCCACGAGTAATTACCACCACAGCGTGGCGAGCCGGAAATCTCAATTAGCGTTCTCTCTACTCAGCGTAGTTTTGTCTGCGCAATCCTACGCGCTCCTAATCTTCTCGCGTCTGACCCCTCTCTCGCTTTACTCAACGGCGAAACGGAGTGTCTATAATTCGAGCTCGTAATAATAGCGTTATTTACCTTTTTGCGTTGTGTTCATAATAATAATAATAATTAGCCCATAATGAACCAAGTTCCAATGTGGATATAGTGATATACTGATATAAGCTTATATTTCTTACAATGCAGACCATTTCCCTTTTCTATTATTGATATCAAACTCATATGTGTATCGCAAAATAAAAGAATTATATCAAATTGGTTCGCTTATCTGATATTTAACTACATTAAACCTATTTCACCCATAAAAGGTTTCAGACATAAAAGGTTAGAGCAGCGCAAAATGACCGAAGCTTGGACACTGATCCGATTCAAATATTATGAAAGACTGTATAATAAATAATAATCTTTAAAATGTCAATTTCAGCAAATCAAAATATTGGATAGAAAGTATTTTACTCGATTTTACATAGATATTTCAGAATTGCTCTAGATTAACCGGAAAAAACCGGTTAAAGTTGCATATATCAGTTCGGACAAGATTGACCTTACTTCGGACCCTACAACCCAAATGTTCTGGCATGCGTCAGTGGTTTAAACTATTCACCAAACTTATTCTTTATATCCTTAAACACATGGATACAAGTCCAGGAACAATACATTATCCCTAGTTAAACTGCTTGAAGTAATTTGTCATTTATTGAGAGCATGCTTTCCTATTTAAATTTCAGTAACTGCCGCAAACTTTGTTAGAATAAATGATGTCGCAATCATTTTCGCAGGTATGCTGCTGCATAAACGATGTGAGCGCTAAACTGATAATTAATTAACTTAATGTTGTTGTCATATGTGATAATGTAATATTTCTACATATTTCCATATTTTTTCCGCGGTCATTTAAAACTTTACAAGTGGTTACAAAGAAAATGTAATAGTGTCCAAATTATTTCATGAAACCGTTAATTGAACCTCACGCAATTGCTAGTTTTGATAAAACAAAAATATATCAAACTATCAATAATTCATAAAAAGAAAATACAAATAAAACATATTAAAAAGGAACATTTGGAAACAAACAGATTGCATTTATTGCAGATATTATAGCGTCAGCTGGAAGTGAAAAGTCTCCGAAGTTCGGGCGACTTCTACAGCTGGTGACTTCTTTCAGTTTGCCCTATGCGTAACTTATAAAAAATCAAATATTTTAAAATGTGGTAGAAATGAAAATATCACCAAAAGACTTCATTACAGGGACATAGCAATGCTAATTGAATGCTAATTGAAAGGTATCTGGCTCCCTGTAATGATGTGATCACAATCTGCGACGTTACATAATTGTGGTATTTGGTAGTGTCAGTGGAGACGACAACCGCTAATATACAGGAAATGCTGCTGACATAACAGACAATGTGTATTGAACACTGTTATTTGTACATAGATTCAAGTAGAACCCTGGGGATGAAACTTCAAAGCATTATATGTAAGCTTTCTATTGCCAAATCGCATTGCAATTGTCTCCAGTCTGGCTAGACAATTTGTCGATTGCAAAGTTTCTCTGCACGTTGTATACACTACTGACTAGATAAATGACACACGACTTGCATGTCAATATATTGTACATTTAATTTGCTAAAAGAAGGTTTATTTGAACAGTATTAACAATTCAATGACTGTTTAGCATTACATTTATAAAACATGTATTCAACATTGTCGGGATAATCGATGTCAAAACAAATTTGTATATTTATTGACATTGACAGAGTATATTTATATGTCCATGTTGGGGTTTATATATTTCAGGATTAAAACATCACTATCAATAAATATATCACTATGGAATAATTTCAAAATGCCACTGTTTTGTCCAGTATGTATGATGTACATACATAGAGACTGAGTGACATGAACAATGCTGGGTTTTTTTTATTTTTTACAATATTGAAGTTGTTACCTACAAAACTTTTTAAACATGTTTTATGAGTTAAAATACATCTTTTACATATATTTTACTACAATGGTTTCTTAAATTGAATATCTGTCATTCCTTACGAAAATAGTTTTGCTTTATGAAGAATACCAAATGAATTAATAGTAATACATGTTATCATTTTTTTTATTGTAATCGTTTTCCCCCCACACATCTACACATCTAAAGTCCGATAAACCCAGTGTAGTGCCCTTGGAGATCAAGGAATCGATCCCGGATTTCCAGTAAAATCGTCTATCCAAGACGTCCAAACCTCTGCAACACAATTAAATCGTCTGTGGGATTGGTGTCTGTAGGCTGTGTTGTCTCGAACCTGGTCATGGACCATGACAACGTTGTAGTGAGCGATGGCGGGGTCCAAAACAAGAACGAGAATGAAACAGCCAATCAACGATCGCCTGTGAAAAGGGGGAATCCCCTGTCAAAAACATGACCACATCGCTGGGTCTGCGCCCAGTCCGAGTCACGTGACCATGTCACCAGCACGCAACACGTTCGCCATCAGCAGGCTCATTAGCCCTCATAGACCTCCTTTAAGACATACACCAATAATGCGAATAAACTTGTTTTAAAATGAATAAATACACTTCACTATTTTTGCATATGAACTTTATCTAACTTGAGATAACTTGTAGGTTAAAATGTTTGATGACTTACTATATTGTCCCATTTAGTGAGTGCTTCTGGAATTTTTACAGTGAGTCAGCGAGCCAATGTCGGAATGGGATATCCCAAGCTATTGATGGAAGTTCCGTTGACCCCGAATATGTTCATTACACCAAGGCGTAGAAATTTTGTTGGCAGTCGGTAAGACTTGTTTGAATTATTAAATTATTGACTTTTTCATAACATGCAAAATGTAGTTCAGAATAGAAATCATATTAAGCATAAAAGAGAAGTTTGTGTGACATTATACATCTAAAGGAAGTTTAACACAAAGCATGTTATTCTGACGGCTAGCGACATCACATCGTTACAAATATCACGAAAAACTAACCACATGTGAGCTGTTTGAAAACTATTTTCTTGGTAATATACATATATGTATTCAATTAAATCTTTTGAAATCTATTACAAATACACCAGTGTTGCTTCATTATCCATTTTCTAGCATTGTTTACAAGGTACATCTATTGAAAATATTTTTCTAGTTCACTAGAAAATCTCTAGTGTATTGTGAAAAATTATATGTACCGGGAATGTCATTGCCAGTAAATCTGTACCGTATAATAGCAAATTTGAAAACAAAAATTAACATTTGTACACAATGTTGCAATATATTAAATTTTTTAGAGGATATTTGGGTTTTCTTGACTAATACCACGTTTATCTCAACGAGTGAGGTAGAAAGGTTATATTTTCACGAGTGGCTGCGCTACATCACGAGATGAGATAAATATGGCATTTCTCAAGAAAAGACAAATTTTCTATTTATTATATGACCAAATCTTTGCATATTCACCAAAATAGACTTGCATTTACGTTAGTGGGCTCCGGACTGAGCTTGTCGCCTCAGCAACAATGTGACGTCATGAACGTGTCATGACGTCGGAGCATTGTTTCATGACGTCAGATCATTGTTATATCAGTCACTAGTGACTGATAACACGTATATGCAATCATATAATACAAAATTATAATGCTAATGCTAAATTGATCGTCTCATAAATTTTCAGCTCAACAGGCCTCAACCTTCCCATTCATAATACTGCCAGTCTAGTCACTGAGCACTATGAATCTGACTGAGCCCTTGGCTTAGATAAGATGAGCCATCGTGCAGCTGTGTGACACTGGTGCATGTTAGTCCTCTGTTAGAGAGTTAGTCTCCAGTTACCTAGGTTAGACGGGCTACATGTGGTTGGTTGTTTATCAGAGGAAAGGGGGAGGGATGTTTGGGATAGATCACAGGAAATGGGTTAGAGGGTTGAGTGAGAAGATAAGTTATTCTAAATCGCTTCAATGCATGTAATTTTGACTCATTTATATGTGATGAATTCCTTCAAATTTTGTACCGTTTTGTATTATGATTTTGGGAGCATTTGTTCAAGATATTTGCATTAATAATAGTGATTTCAAACAACAATGTGACCGATTTATTTTATATTTAGTGTCAAGTCATGTTGGTCTCATGCAATCACATTAGACTGTTTTCATGGTCTTTGTTTTCAACTTAATGCAAGGGTTTCACTCTATTTAATCCCATCAGGGCTGATGGGCTTATGGAATGGGTGTATGTGTGGGGTCTGACTTCTTCTCCACAACTGCTAGACCCCTAGACCTGAAATTTTGTGAGGGGTAATTTCAAGCTTGTACTTAGATCAATGTTTGTTCATCTTGGCCTCATTTTAAACCTTAATTTCACTCCAGGAACTAGTAGGGCAAACTGACTGAAGTTTTGCTCCCATTTATATATTATGAATGATAACATACTAATTATTATGTGTAAAAAAATAAATTTCAGCAAATAAAAATATTGAACATAAAGACTTAAGTATTTTACTCGATTTTGATATAGGTATACGTAATTTCTTTCAGTTACCCTCAAAATAACGGTTTAAGTTGCGTATGTCAATTGGTGACCCTGTGACACATATATGGATCATGACCTAAAAAGTTATTCATCTTTTTCTCATGGGTCACAAGGGTCAGCGGCCTTCAACAATAAATGATGACGGTATATAAATAAAACCTAATTAATGTTCATGCACTTTGAGATTGTACACACATACATATATTAAAATACTGATGTTACTATGTGTATAGTTTTGCCCATTTATGAAAGCACATATTTTTCAGACTCTGGACATGTTGGGTTCACAACTGAATCTGCAGTGATGGTCTTCCAGGTCAACTCAACTTCAACTTCAACTTTATTCAAGTATATAGGCCCCTGGGCCCAAATACAGGTACATGGAAACACATATTTCGTATAAAAAAATAATATTAAGTAATAATACGCACAACTTACGAGAAGTAGATAACATGAACATAATAATTAATCGCAAGAAATTTCATTTAGCTTTTTACATTGTTTTTCATAGGCATAATAAACATAGTGGCTTAATTTTTTCAACATGTAGTTATCGTTAGTAGTAAGAATTTGTTTAAATGTTTACATGTTTACATTTCTAATACTTGGCAGATATATTTTTCTTAAATCATTATAATATGGACACACGGAAATAAAATGAAATTCGTCTTCTATTCCTTCATTACAAATTGGACAAATTCTAGACAACCTTTCAATTTTCTGCCATCTACCCTCATTAGGTCTATGAAGGGCCTCGGAGAAAGTGGAAGCATCTTACTTCTTTAGTATTCCAGACAGGAGTGAAACATTTCACTCAGCAAAGGCAACCAGAGGTAAGTGAATAAAACCATTAGGGTGCAATGCCTACATTTTGAGGTACCACACATACATAGATTATTTACAAACTTCAGAGATTGAAGCATCTTTAACACCTACAGATAAATGTCTTCAACCATTGTACATAGTGAGATAGATGTGTTAAAAAGTACTGGTGTATACATTGTGAGGTAGTACACATGTTGCTATTTTATACCACATACTGTGGTAGTTATCTTAGGGTAATGTTGAAACATTTTGTAGTGGTGTGTACATTGTGAGGTAGTACACACATGTATATTATTAACCTACTGAGGTGAATATGTGTACATTTTTTTTATCCCACCGGTATGTAATACTGTGGAATATATTCGCCCTGTCTGTCCGTCCGTAATCATTTCATTTCCGGAGCAGAAGAGAACTGAAGTGGTACCTTTTAATATTTTCAGATATATCTGAAATTTTTATTTTTCCATTTCCTTAGAGACATGTTTCATTTGGACTTTGTTCAGAGATAGGTCTGCTTCCGGAGCAGAACTCCAAAACCCTTCATCATATCTGAAACTCAGCATGTTTATTATTATCCTGAAGTAGTAGATATACAATTATCTGTCAAAGATGTGTTTTACAAATTATGTGGGACCGGTGGGATATGTCATCTCCAGATGACTATTGTTCAACTATGTAAGTACTTTTTTTTCAGATGGTGGTCGAGTTCATTCCACAAATGATGCTGCAGTGAATTGAACCATTCCTCAGAACTACCAACCCATCCTCAGCAACCAAAGGTAAATTGGAAAGTTTAAATTGTGATGCATACATTATAAACAATGAAGTATTATACCCACATCTATGATGAACATACCAAGGTTACACATGACAAAGCCTCAGAGATCGATGTGTGTGTTTTGGCATACATGCACAGATAAATGTGGTCAAAGAGAGGACAGACGAAAAAATAATTTATTTTAGTATTCAAGTTTATTGTGTCTTTTATCCAAAAATTTGAGAAAATGCAGCTCATCAAACCATTTTAAAGGGATTACTGCATTCATAATAATTCTGCTATTTTAACCAATTCTTACCATTAAACCATTATCAGTGTGTAAACTACACATTTCAATCACTTACAGAGATCTTTAGTTTATCTTTATTTGAAAATTATTTGTTTGAACAGTGTAAGTCGAAACAAATTACTTTTATAAGAAAAATGCCAATTTTCTTATCAAATTTTGGATATTCAACAATATTGTTTACTTGCACAAACAGTTTAGATATTGCTAAAAATGTTACATGATATTGTAATATTGTGTGTAGACTCTTTAGCCTAAATTGTAGGGCTCACAGGCCATGAACTAAAAACCTAATTTCGTCTTTCGTAAAGAAAAGACTTGGAAGGCTATAATTGTGTACAGACTCTTTAGCCAATGGAAATTCTAAATTGTAGATTTGGTGCCCTATCACCCAATATATGGGCCTCACGGGCCCTGACCTAAAAACCTATTTTCATCTTTTTCTCCAAAATGAAAAGACTTAGAACAATAGTCAATGGATATTCTTAATTGAACTATCAGAGACCCATCAGATTGCTTCTTCTCTCTCAGCCTTAGTTTGATCAGTGTTGCCAGTGTTTAGAGCCTGGCAGGGGCTATACATAACAAGTGAAGAAGCGAGCATAGCTCACATACCCCCGCTTCTCCCTTACTTCAACAAATTTCATTATCAGCAAAAGACACATCTATAGGTCTATGTTTCAATAATAAATTTGAAAATTAATTAAGTTCTAACTCTCAAAGGCACAACTAGGGATCATAGTTGACATGCGCATGAAATTTGATGAAGCTAGCATGCATAGTGTTGGACAAAGGGTCCGCACAAAAGGAT
The DNA here is from genome assembly GCA_936450465.1 of Gibbula magus. Classification (NCBI taxonomy): domain Eukaryota; kingdom Metazoa; phylum Mollusca; class Gastropoda; order Trochida; family Trochidae; genus Gibbula; species Gibbula magus. Next base: position 3,792,879 of record OW388302.1, read on the forward strand.
TTCCTCAGTCACTTTTTAGTCACATTTCCATGGCAACAGTAAAAATTAAAATTCAGAAATAGTTCTAACCCTCAAAAGGCACAACTAGGGATCATGGTTGATGTGTATATCAAGTTTGATGAAGCTAGCATGCATAGTTTTAGAGATATACTCTGCACAAAATGACTACCTCACAGTCAGTTGTAAGTCACGTTTCCATGGAAACCGTAAACATTATAATTCAGAAATAGTTCTAACCCTCAAAAGGCACAACTAGGGATCATGGTTGACATGCGTATGAAGTTTGGTGAATCTAGCACGTATAGTTTGGGAGATATGCTCCGCACAAAATGACTTCCTCACAGTCACTTTTTAGTCACGTTTCCATGGAAACCGCAAAAATCAAAATTCAGAAATAGTTCTAACCCTCAAAAGGCACAACTAGGGATTATGGTTTACATGTGTATGAAGTTTGGTGAAGCTAGCACGTATAGTTTGGGAGATATGCTCTGCACAAAATGACTTCCTCACAGAGTCACTTTTTAGTCACGTTTCCATGGAAACCGCAAAAATCAAAATTCAGAAATAGTTCTAACCCTCAAAAGGCACAACTAGGGATTATGGTTTACATGTGTATGAAGTTTGGTGAAACTAGGACGTATAGTTTGGGAGATATGCTCTGCACAAAATGACTTCCTCACAGAGTCACTTTTTAGTCACGTTTCCATGGAAACCGCAAACATTAAAATTCAGAAATCGTTCTTACCCTCAAAAGACACAACTAGGGGTCATGATTGATATGTGTGTGAAGTTTGGTGAAGCTAGCATGTATAGTTTGGGAGATCAGCTCCGCACAAAGTTTTGGGACGGACGGAAAGAATGAACGCTATATGCCCCTGTTTACGCTGTAAGGCAGGGGTATGATTACGTGCAAGAGAGGGTGATAGTGTTCATGGGTTAGAAGGCATGGGGTGGGGTTTGTGAGAGGGGGAAGGTTGGAGAGAGTAAGAGAGGGTATGGCAAGGCGTAACTTAAAAGTGGTGCACCCCTTTAAAAACTGTGATAAAACATATCAAGGGATTGTACTTGGGAGGATCACCTTTTCTTCAATGTCCTTGCAGGAATTGTGATACTTGGACAACTAATTTTATCAAAATTTAGCGTCAACTATCAAGTCATGTTTTTTTTTGCACTGACAATTTCAAGACAGATTTGTCAGGGCTAGGGATTGTTCATTATATTGTGAGCAATCTATCTCAGTCTTCAAACATCAAACAATATAAACCCTCATGAGCTACAGAGCCCATTGCACTATTTCTTTGTCTTGTAATGACCAAAGTAGTCCATTTCAATATCTTACTTAGTTTTCAGTTAAATTACTCCTTAAAATATGTTATTTTTTTGTTTATTGTGAGGATGTACAAAGTCCCTTAATGTAAACATGATGTATTTCAGATTCTGAGCAAGTTATGCCATTACTGACGCTACGGGGATGGAACCATCTCACAGGTCTACAGGAACCTCCCAGGAAGAATCAAAAGCCTTTGGTAGCCAAAGGTAAATGATTGAACAGATTCAATTGTGATTCGTACATTTTGAGGCCTTGTTTTTGTTTTGTTGAGCCAGGAAATTGGTACCCACAAATTATTTGTTAAATTGTTTAGATAGAGATGATATGCTATATGATCCCAATCCTGGCAATCATCTCTGGATAACAATAATAAATGTCACTATTACAAACATTTCAAGTCCTTTTTAAATATAGGGAACTATTTTAATATGTAATGACAACCCTCAATACTGTAAATCAGTAAATTAATGCGAGCATAATATTAATGCGAAAAATGCGACCCTTTTCCAATCGCATTAATATTATGCTCGCATTATATTATCAACAAAAAAAACAAGACATTTGTCACTCAGCACTACACAGTTTATTGAAAAATAATGACAACAAAACATCGTAACAATCATACACACAATATGGCGGTCCAATATGGCAGACAAGTGAATTTACGTGTCAGGAGACAATACACTGCTAAGTGTCACTGGTCAAAGGCGGTCAAAGCATAATCCCTACTCAGATAAAGAGTACTCACTAATTAGTCCAGATGTTAGATTGCACAATCCAACCCAGCCTGACGCCACCCACGCAACACAGTGTCTTTGTTCTTCCCCACGGTATCAAAGGCCGACACGATCCATCGCGCATGAATGGGCTTCATCAGACTGATTCGAAGAACTTTGAGTTTAATTTGAGTTTATCCACTTTGTATTAAAAACACATTTAAATACCCACAAAGTGAACCGACATAAGCCTTTAATAATGAGAGTTGTGTTGAGGAAAACACGATCATCTCTTCAGCCACGTATTTGTTTTACAGCCGCTGCTCGCAGGTTTCACCGCAGTGCATAGCCACATGGCATTGCGGGCTTTCTCCCTGCCATAATACTAGCAGCCGCGATATAAGTGAAATACTCTTGAAAGCGGCGTTAAACACAAACTCACCTCACCTCACCCACGTATTTGTTTTGACAAACGAGAGCACTTACGTATCACTAATTAACATTTTATTGGCAATCTAATTAATCGGATTACTCGAGGAAAGACATTCCCTTCTCTCTTTCATGTTTTATTTTACAAATGAGGGTATTGTGCGATTGAAAAAATGAGGTGAGTAATGGACTGTCGCATTTATTTCATGCGCATAATATGTCAAGGAACTGGTGGTCGCATTATTTTGGTGACGCATTAATTTCCTGATTTTGAAAATTAATGGCATGTACTTTTTTATATTTGTTATACATATTCTGATATTATAATTAATTACATATCAAAATATTCCAGGAAGTCTTGAACTATGATCACTTTCATATCCAATTTCCAAAGTAACAATGTTAATATCATGAAGGATATTATGTCTTTTTTACTTTTTTACTCTGATGATAAGAAACACAAATCTAAATGAAAATATATTGAAGTGAACTCTTATTTATATACTTATTTTATTATACAAAAAATGATGTACATTTATTTTGAGCTGGAGGCCTGGTTCTGTCTGTTTTTCATATAATATTAACAAACCTAGGTTACCAATGTAGAGCCTCTAAATTGATGCAAAATGCAGGGATACACTTGCTAAACGAGAGTGAGGATTTTGAGGTAGCATATGAAAATCTGTGAGCACATTAAATCGTGATGTTAGCATTGTGAAGTAGTACACAGGTTGCGATGTGTGGGACTCGGCGAATAAATGTAAACATACATTTCATATTTTTCAGAGTCTGTTACTGATGCTGCAGTGAACTCGCTCACTTGTAGTGAAGCCCACATCAACAACATGAAATGCAGCTAAGGTACTTTATAGCCTTACACAGTGATATAATTTGCCAATGGGTTCATTGAAATATGTATACATGTTTTATCTCGTCAACAACGTTGTTGCTTGGGTTTTAAATTTGACTGTCCATCCATAACATGTATACGTGTGGCTTTTAACTTTGTAACTTTTAAATATGGAAATACCCATATGTGAACAGTAGAATCCCTCTACAGCCCTTCAAGTCACAGTAACTAGTTTCTAAACATAAAGGGGTTGGAATAATGCAGTGGTTAGGCTTCGGATTAAGAGGCCTTGGGTTCAAATTCTGCCGGGTCCTCGGCAACTTGGTCTGATGTGGAGAACTGTTCAACATACAGTAAGGTTTGGGTGCAATGCTTTCAGCGCAGTACCACCCATGGCAAGTTCCAGCTGATGGTCACTATATCACAGTTATAAATATTGCTGCTTTTTGTAAATCAGGATAGGTTACTAGTATAACTAAGCTGGGACAAAGTGAAAGAGACAATTTTCAACTACATTGCATCAGAATAAAGAAAGACAAGAATTTGAGAGTTAATGTAAGTTAGTTATAGCAAAATAGAAATAAAAAGTATAGGTCATTGTCAGTTGAGATATGGTCAAAGGGGAGACAATAGGCACAGATTATCTCCCCCTTGACTATCTTTTGCAATGATATTTTACAAAAGTCCACAGCCATCAGTTTTGGAAACATTATTTATCCGTCATCTTTTTTTGCCAATTTTTGTTTGTGTCAGACTCTTGAATTTGTACCTGTCAAGCCCCTTTATCTACTAGTCATCAATTTTTCTGACCTTTGGTTTGCTGTCAGTTTTTGCGCAGTTTCCACCGCCACCTTGTTTTGTTTTGGCTATAATTTTTTTCCAATAGGGTTTCAAGAACTCATATACATAAGTTCCTCTATATACCATGGGGAATGTTTCTGACATGTTTACATTCAATGTCAAAGGTCAAGGTCACGAGTTCTGAAAGCGCTAAGACATCCTTGTAAACACAGTAACTTGAAAAATATTTGTGCTATCAGGTTGGTTTGTGGTGTATATCAAGTATGGAAAATGGCCGAGATTTGAAAAGCTTTTAAAAAAAATCCATCAAAGGTCAAGGTTACAATGAAGTCACGACTTAAGCTTGCTTTTGTAAAAATGCCTTATTTAAACTATTAACACTTTGAATCATTACATAATTGTAATACACAATGAAAAGTGATCATTGATAGTGTGACCTTGGTGGTCAATGGTCAAGGTCACGAGATATTGTCATGCTCGCCAGTTTTCAAATCACCAAATAACGTTTTTTCCATGAAGATATTAACACCTCATATATTGTTTCTTTATACCCGGGGAATAATTATACCCCCGCTATGACGTAGTCGGGGTATATAGCGCTGCACATTTCCATCCGTGTGTCCGTCCATCCGTAATTGTTTCCGGAGCTTATCTCAAAAACTATTTCACTTGGAAACTTATTTAGTCTGGAAGTAACCTATATAGTGCTGTTGTGCCTTTTAGGGGTCTTGACTCCAAGGTTGAAATAATTTTTAAATTTTGACCAAAAACTTTCCAATTTTTTAACTTTGTCTCGTTGCCGGAGCATATCTCAAAAATAATTTGAGGTGGATCTTCAGATTTGGTATGGAAATAACCTATATGGGGCTGTTGTGCCTGTTAGGAGTCCCAAGGTCCAAATAATTTTTGAAATTTTGTCATTTGTGTCATTTCTTGAGCATAACTAAAAAACTATATAACTTAATATGTTGCCTACCTATATGTTATTGTTGTGCATTTTATTGGTTTCAACTTACATAATTGTGGTAGGGGGGGATGTGTGCTGTGCTCACTTTTGCCTTGTTTTGACATGTTCACATTCCAAGTCAAAGGTCAAGGTCAAGGTCATGAGTTCTGATATCACTACAAAAATCCTTGTAAAGGTGATAACTTTAAATGTTGTGCTATCAGGCTCTTATTTGGTATGTATCAACTATGGAGAAAGACCAAGATTTGAAAAGGTTTCTGGTAAAATCTTTCAAAGGTTAAGGTCACAGCAAGGTCACAACTCATCCTCGATAATCCAGCGCTATTGTTCCGATAAATCTACACACAAGCGCTGGAAAACAGTAACCTAGGTAGCAGTACCTTAACCTAGTTACCTCCCTTCGCAATGACTCAGCGAAACGCTTGCTTTCTAACAACCAATGAGATCACTTGAAATCAAGGGTGAAATAACAAACACTCTCGCGTCAGGATCTTGGCTTTCGCAGATGATTGGGAACGCCTGGTAGCACAGGGATTTTAATCATTTACCTCCACCCGTTTTGATGGACATGAATACACCCTTCTTCTCGTACAGAATTCTTAAAACTTTATTTTGAGTTTCTGTCAGGTTTTCTACGCTGAATTTGTTACAAACTTTATCGTAATCGAGTGAGTCGGCCGCTGCTATGTTTGTTTCTATAAACAACGGTAGTGATGCGTTTTGATTGGTCGAGTTATTTACGCAGATAGTGTCTGCGTTTCGTTTCTGATTGGATAACATGGACCCAAGAGGAGGTAACTAGGTTAGGGATAAATACCCTTACTGTTTTCCAGCGCTTGTGTGTAGATTTATCGGAAAAATAGCGCTGGATTATCGAGGATGGGTCACAACTATGTAACCATTTTAACCCTTTGATCAAATTGATCTAATCAGTAATAGGTTTTAAGAACAAGACCTCAGTGATGATTCAACTTGTTAGTATTGATGAACAACTTTTTATTAGACATTTCCCCATTTTTTTGTGGCTGTGGATAAGTTTTGTGGCTGCACTGCTTTTGCAGTGTCCTGCAAAAGCTAATCTAGTATGATAAACTAACTTTGACTATAAACCATGCGAAAGGGTTATCTACAGAGATAATAGCTCTATTTGTTTAGATCTTCAATATAGACACTCAATCATGCAATTCCTGATGAGCTACAGAGCCAAGGGCTGTATTTTCAGCTCATCTGGCCTGAAATGCTTAATGGGCTTATGGCATGCGCCGTTGTCTGGCGTCCGTCGGCCGTCGTCCGTTTACTTTTCACATTTTCGACTTCTCCTTCAGAACTCCTACATCCCCAAAGGTGTAATTTGGTGTGTACCTAGCACCTAGGGGGTCAAAGTTTGTTCATCACGAATTCCAACGCCCACAAATATGGCCACCAGAGACGTTTAAAGTGACTTCTCCTCCAGAACAATTGACTCTAGAGAGCTGATATTTTATGTGCATACTCCCTGTCTAATGGGGATTCTAAATTGCAGATTTCGTGACCCCAACTTGGGTCACAGGGGTCACAACCTGAAAAACCTATTTCCATCTTCTTCTCCAGTTCCAATAGGTCTAGAGAGCTGAAAAGTTGTGTGTAGACTCCTTGGCTAATGGGGATTCTAAATTGTAGATTCTGTGACCCCATGACCCCAAATGAGGTCACAGGGGTCATGATCTAAGAACTTATCTTTTGCTTGTAAACAATGTATTACTTAAATATTTAACCTTAGGTGGTAAATCAATGAAATCCTGATGAGCTAAGTAGGCCATTTAAATGTCTTAGTATGTCTTAAACGTACTTAGCTTTCAGTTAATTAATCCTTGAAAGATCGTAACTATTAGATACATATGTGTTTTATCTTTTAACATTATGTGTCTTTTGGATACGCGTACAGTTTTTTAAGTGACTAATTTTCATAATTTACATTTCAGGCAGGGACGCGGCTGATAGCTGCTGAAGATCAAGTTCTGTTCAGATATTTATGTCAAGAATAAAAATAAATTTTGAATAAAAAGTATTGTTGTCCCCCGCCGCAACGCGGAACGGGGGACTATGTATTCAGCGGCGTCCATACGTACGTACGTCCGTCCGTACGTCACATTTCTTGTTTACGCGATATCTTATGAAGCGTTGCATCCAAAGTCTTCAAATTTCATGTCTGCCTACATTGTGTGAAGACGCAGACACCAGTCAATTTTGGTGACCTTGGCCTTATTTTCAAGGTCACCACGACACTTTGACCACTTTTTGAACTCTTGTAAAGGCGATATCTCATGAAACATTGCATCCAAAGTCTTCAAATTTGGTTTCTGCCCACATTGTGGGAAGATGCAGACACCAGTCACTTTTGGTGACCTTGGCCTTATTTTTAAGGTCACCACGACACTTTGACCACTCTTTGAACTCTTGTAATGGCGATATATCATGAAACATTGCATCCAAAGTCTTCAAATTAGTTGTCAGCCTACATTGGGGAAAGACACAGACACCAGTTTATTTTGGTGACCTTGACCTTATTTTCAAGGTCACCGCAACACTGAACACTTTTCTAACTCTTGTTAACGTGATATATATCTTTACCAGTTGGACTCAAAGTCTTCAAATTTGGTGTCAGTCTACACTGGGGGATGACGCAGACACCAGGGGATTATGGTGACCTTGACCTTATTTTCAAAGTCACTACAACACTTTGACCACTTTTCGAACTCTTGTTATCACCATTTATTATGACCGGTTGGACCAAATGTTTTCAAATTCGGTGTCAGTCTACATAGGAGGATGACGCAGAGACGCCATTCGATTTGGTGCCCTTGACCTTATTTTCAAGGTCACCACAACACTTTGACCACTTTTAGAACTCTTATTAACACGATATATCATGAACCCAAGTAGCTCCAATGATGTGTCTTACTAACTCAATGTCACCGGCGGGGGACATTGCCATGTTAGTGGCAAACACTTGTTTTTTTTAACTGCAGTCCATGCTGCTAAGCGGATGGGATGACTAAGTTCATAGCTATGATTATAAAGTCGGTCATTGAATGTCAGTCATGTATTGAGTATGACTATTTTCCACTAATGTTTTACAATAATATTACAATAAGCAATGGTGTTATTATGGTCTATAGAGGCGGGCTGCTATAACTTTAGGAGTTGGAGAATGTGGAAGAGGTATTGATGCTCCTGTAATTTCACTCGGGAACTTGCTTTGGAGTTCGCATGCTGAGATATATGTATACATATAGGGGTATGACACACACTTGCATCATTAACTTTGAGAGGTATGCGGTTGCTTTGCCCAGATTCCATGCATATGTAGGTGGTAGCAAGAAAGGTAACAACACTTCACGCAGGTCAATAATGTTATGACATGTGATGCTGTTTAACCAGTGATGTTAATACAATGCAGAACTTTTGAATATAAAAGGCATTCTAAACTGATGAGTAAATATACAGGAGTACATGTATGAATACTTCTGTTCTTATACATTCTGAGGAATAAATGTAATCATACACACATTTTACTCTGTATGTTTGACTCCTTTTTTAAAGTGTATGTACTTCATTTCATTTTAGCCATAATAATATAAGTGACGTACCTCTCCGAGTGTATGTAATATTGACCACACAAACATCTACTGCTGAATGCTTGCGACACATTTTATATGCAAGTGTTAAATACCTCAGAGTGTATCTGGTATTATATGCATATATCTGTGTTCTACCCCAGAAAGTTGATGGGATATCACATATGTGATATACCTCATTATGCGTGGAATGGGCAACACAGAGTCACTTGATTATATCTCTATATGTGTGTGACAGACGTGTGTGTACTACCTCTAAATGTATCTGGTATTATATGCATGTATATGTGTGTTCTACTTCAGAAAGTTAGTGAGACACCATATGTGTGATGTACCTCATTTTGCGTGGAACGGGTAATACAGAGTCACTAGATTATACCTATCTAAGTGTTTGATAGACCTATGTGTACAACTTCTAAACGTATCTGGTATTATATGCATATATCTTTATAACATGGTTATATTTGGGATAACACGACCTTCAATAGTACAAGTTCTTGTATTTTTGCGGGCCGAGTCCCATGCGAGATTCAAACCAGCGCCCTCAGAGTAAGGCAACTATCACCAGCATAGACTGTACCAACAGCTTACCACACGACCATTTCGCTTCGACATATATCTGTGTTCTACCCCAGGAAGTTAAAGGGATATCATATGTGTGATATACCTCATTATGCTTGGAATGAGCAACACATAGTGTGATGTACCTCATTTTGCGTGGAACGGGCAATACAGAGTCACTTGATTATACCTATCTATGTGTTTGACAGACGTATGTGTACTGCTTCTAAACGTATCTGGTATTATATGCATATGTCTGTGTGTTCTACCCCAGACAGTTAGTGAGACACAATATGTGTGATGTACCTATTTTGCGTGGAACGGGTAATAAAATCACTTGATTATACCTATCTAAGTGTTTGATAGAAGTATGTGTACTGCTTCTAAACGTATCTGGTATTATATGCATATGTCTGTGTGTTCTACCCCAGACAGTTAGTGAGACACCATATGTGTGATGTACCTATTTTGCGTGGAACGGGTAATACAGTCACTTGATTATACCTATCTAAGTGTTTGATAGATGTATGTGTACTGCTTCTAAATGTATCTGGTATTGTATGCATATATCTGTGTGTTCTGCATTATATAGGTTTACTGGTACATATTCAACCTCAGAAACTTGGTCAGATACTATCTGTGTGATATACCTCTGTCTGCGTATGACATTGGCAATACGTTATACCTCTGTTGTATGATAGACGTGTATGTACATGCACTACCTCTTAATGAACTTCAGAAAGTTGTTGAGACACCATATATAGCTCTTTGTAAAGATGGCAATATAAAGTTAATTTTGTATAATTATCTATGCATTTATCTGTGCTCCGCATTATATATTTTATTGGTACAGGTTCAACCTCAACAAGAACTTAATTATCTATTAATTTAAGAACTATCAGCCTCAGGAAATAAGTGCTCGTGAATGAAAGAATTTCATTTAATCAGCAAGAAATTTCATTTCCCAAAATGAGTTGCATACAAATATTCCATACTAAGAATGTACCTCACAATGGTGAATGTGTACTATGCCCTTTTTTGGAAAATACCTCAAAAGGTAGCACCCGAATATGCACTTCCTTATATGGAAGTACCTCATTAATATGCAAAACCTCAGAATGTTGCTGATGTGTTTACGTCTTTATTTTCATTATTTGTCGAAAGTCAACATATGACATGATTTTGGTCATTGTGCAAATGAGTATTTTATTTACAATTTCCACATAGCATGCTTAGAAAGGGTAGACCTCATTACGATGGTGTGGTAACATATACCTCACTTGTATATGAAAACGAGTATGTGTGTATGTGTGTGTGTGTGTGTGTTTCCGATTTAAATAATGACATAAAACAGAATATGTTTTCTTGCGGGAGGTTGTCACGAAGACAACAATTAATTGATAACAACATCTGTATTCATTCCTGAATAAAGAAACTGTCATCAATATTTTTCCACTTGAAATAAATTATGTAGAGAAATCAGTCTCAAATTACAAAACATTATAATTTGAGCTTATAATTCAGCCATGTATCTTTACAACATCACCTGTTAATTGTCATATAGGGATGCTTAACTGCGTTTTAAACGAGTCCATAAGCAATATGTTATGAGACACGGTTGACATACCACCTTAAAGCGATGTGATTGGCTAAGGGCGATCTGGGAAATTGCTTCAGCATTCCATTAAGAAGAATATATACACAACTGGACTGATGCGTATACAGTTTATATAAGCAGAAACCATTATACCGAGGATATGGTAAGGTTGTGGACCCGTTCAGTTCCGAGTTTAAGCATAAAACAGGCTTTATTTTATCGAGTTCTACTGAGGATCCCTGGTAAATACATTCGTTCATAAAATCCTTGTTTAGAACCTGAAATCCCTGTTTACAACCGCGCTATATAAGTTACTTTTGTACCGTAGAATATCATCTGCCTCGTTGGCGTAGTAGACTTAAACACTAGCTCAGGTACAAGAGGTGATAGTGGAAATTGGTTCGAGACGCACTTTCTTCAACACATTTGCTGTTCATAATCTGTCATTTATTTGAGAATGTTTTCAAAATTAGTCGAAGATAGTTTCTTCAGTTCTTTACTGTCAAGCCATCACCTTAGCAAATATATATCAGGGTTTACAATCATTGGAATTCCTCCTAAAAAGGTTTACAATTGTCTGTGTAAACCCTCATGAAAGGTCGTTTCAAGTATCACGCTATTTTATTATGTCTAGTAGGTTCATAACTGTCGGTATGTAGTTTGTTTGTATTAAGGGGATATCCAATACAGATATGTTTATGCAAGAAATACTTCAATAACGGTTATTGAAATTGAATTTGGTACCTTGACATTTCAAATTATTTCCTGAAATGTATGTGTATATACGTAGATATAATCGTACACATAATAATATGTGTGATGATGTAATTATTAAGTTATTATATACTATTATATATTCATGTGCACACTAATATGATATAGAGATGAATTTGTTATATGTGAATTGTTCGTATAACACTAACTACAACATATCTGAATTCAAACCATTTATAGTATCTATTTGGAATATTGACGTATGTTATTATTGATAAAATATAAATATCTATAAATTGAGATTCATTCATTGTTGACGTCATTCACAAACTATTATCCTTTAAGTGATATTGTGCTTGAACTTAAACACATCGATATGCAAGTTTAACCTATTATCTATGAATTTCACCTGAAATAGTTTGAAAACAAACTTTGAATTAGAAAAATGCAAACACTGATCTTCACTGAATTTCTTTTTTTATTACTTTTATAGATATATCAGACCTTGAGTCAATCAACGTGGATGAAGTGAGCAGTCTACATCTGATAGTGGATTCTGACATGTATAGGATTCTCAGTGATGATGGTCGTATGTTTGAGGCTGCCTACAAACAATTTAAAAGTAGAGTGAAAAGTTTTACAAGTTTACAGTTTTAAATATATTCAAAAGACAAAAAAAAGACACAGAGCCATGTTCACTCCAATTGTTTCATTGGTATCATCGGATAGTATGACAGCTGTGACGTTATGAGTTCACAATGGTATTGACGTAACAATGGTCGTCTTTTAGGTGTTGCCTTCTTAAAATTTAGAGGTAGAGCGATTTCCTTAACATTACATGCATGTATTATATTGTCTACGCTTGCGAAATGTTTGTTAACTTGGTAATTTGGTAAGAGCTATTCCAAATGAGTTCATGGCTATTCATTATGCATTCGAAAATTTGAAACTGAAGGGTATAAAGGGTACTGTAAGAAAATGTGTCGGCAGCATTCTCACTGTTCCAAACAATTTGATTTGCTGATGCCTCGACGATATTTAATATATTGATATAGTATTTCGGATACAGTTATCCTAAGAGTAGGAATCAACTCTTGTCCTCCGGTCAAATACACGAGGGCTCGCCAGACACCTCATTTCGAATACATTACTGAATTGTTTCTATTTGATTTTACAATACCTTTTTATTAATGAATTTTATTCTAATCGAAAAATTTAACTTATATTAAAAAATTTATTTTTTAATTCATTAGCTTTGTCAAAGGTAATCTCATATCGATGATCTGTATAAAGCATATTTGAGCAAATGTTAATGGCATGAATTAGCAAAATTAATACAGAATTATATTGTTACAAATATTAACTTGCTTGTTCACCTCGTCAATTAACAATACATGAACATGTTTAGTAAAATTTGGTATAATGATGTTAATGATATTATTTCGTTGCAGAGTTTGAAAAATCTGAAAAGACAATCTACGTTTTAAACACCATGGATACAGAATTCGAACATTTTTTTAATAACATTCCCAAAAATTGTACACGTTTGTGGGAACGAGGGAATGAAGGTGAGCTATGATGTTTTTTAGCACTTAATTAATATTTATAATGTTCACGCTCTCTGTCAAGATGATAAAAGAGCATCAGCTAATTTGTCCATCGTCTGTGATTTCTGTGATCAACGAAGTTTGCGGGGGCATAACAAATAGTTCAATTGGTCAGTCCATGCGTCTGTATATCCGGGCGGTTCATTCCCATATTACTCAAAATTGTATTGTCATAATTTCATGACTGTTTGTGTAGTAATCAAGTAAGCAGTTTAGATGTCACTGTTGGTTTATTTGTAATTACAGTTTAGCTTCTTTCAAGTGAAACGCAAATTTCACTTTTCTGGGCAGGAATAAAAACAATTTAAGGCCTAGCGCAATGAAACGTGGTTGTGGAATAGTCTCCATGTAGCTTCAATAGTGTTCGGCCGTACTAACTGTCTATTTCGATAAAACCTTTTGTAAACTTTCGCGTGGTTGAGAATATTTGTATTTGAAATGATTTCCTCAGAAACCGCAATATTCATATCTCAGTAGCTTAATAGAAAGGTGCAGGATAGCTGTCAGATTCAGCGGGACATTGTAGCTTCTTAGTCTAATTGCCTGTGTGAACGTCTTCAGTAACAGTGTTAGTCATGCACATTATAAAATCAAACAGAGAATTTGAAAATTGACAAGTAAATCATTGCATTATAATTAAGCAATATTGTATTTGATAAAAGGATATACGTTCATGCAAAATGTGTAAGAGTTTCTTTTGCAAATTATGGTTCAAGTTAACATGGAAAGAACTGATTTTGGGGGCAAATTTTATTTTTGACAAGTATTTCTATCAAATAGTGGTTATTTTCTGGTAAGCTTAAGATTAATTGACATTAATATTAAAATTAATGTTTAACAGAAAACAAGTTAATTTTGTAAAATTTCAATTTAAGTAAAAAAGCTTCAAAATAACAAAATAGTTGTATTTTCCTCTTGTATATAAGTGCAATTCTATTGAGATAAACCATAATTACTAAATATGTTTGTTGGTTTTTCCATAATGATGGTGTGAACTGGTATTGAAATGTGCAATTTTTTTGCGACACCCCCACCTACATTGGGAGTTCATATCACAAAAACGATCACGGTGACCCCTATTTTTTATAACAGAAATGGGTTAAGCATATTTGTATATATAATTATATATATCCAAGGATTGCCGAGGATGTTTTTACTGTTATCAACGAGTGTTGATATATTTGATATCAGAAGACATGACGTTGAGATTCTTTTTTATCATCCAAAATCATTCTTCATTAGTATTTAATGAAAAAAAAAACATATCTGAACACTAAACTGCCATTTGGGTTTCATTGCTGTGATGTCATAGCATTATTAAGTCATCATGATTATGACGTCATGGCATTGTGATGTCATTACTTGATCATGCAAAATCATTGAGATGTCATCTAGCTGACGCCAACAGGGCATTTTCAAAATATACTGTCAAAACGATATCTCCTAGGAGAAATTGCTTAATCTCATACAAGCGATATATCCTCTGGAACCCAGTTTTGGATGATAAAATGAGTTTTGAAATTGAAAAGAAACCTTCTGAAACGTACTCTCCAAACTATTAATCCATAAATAATACTTTTTGAGGTAAAAGGGATTTTAAGGCTTTGCTATCAAAGGACCAACACTCTCTAACACATCATATATTTGTGTTTATTATACAGTGGATGGTGCTCTCGACAGGATCATTGCAACATATATGATATATGTGGGTCATTGGGGTCATTTGCTGAAGTATCGTGTTGGTATTAAATATCTTGTAGTAAAAATAAACACCATTATCTCGCCAAGGCTCTCAAAATACAATGTTTTTGTTTATTTAGGATCTCTGCCATCCTGAATCATACTCGCATGGTAAACTTGATCTATACTACAGATTAGTTTGACAAGTGCATGTCAGAGTTTTATCCTATACAATTTGATAGTTGAAAGCACAATGTGTAATTTAACTGAATGGATAGACATTTCGTGATTCAATACTCTGGAGGTTGTTTTTCTTTGTAGACATTTTGACCTAAAGGTTAAAGATACCAATTTTATGTTAAGCTGATTTTAAAGCTGAATTTTGAAAGATCGAACTATTGTAACAGCTATCTCCTTACACATTGCCTCTTATAGAAAACCATCAATACCAAAGTTTAACTTAATTAGGTATACAACGGAAACATATTGTGAACATGCTTTTATATTGTGAGCAGAACATCATATTTATAATATAAGTTGATAGTTAAGCTTCAAACATTGACACTCTGATTAGTTGTACGAAATTACAGTTTTCATTACTTGCTGTAGGATATACGCAATCTAAATGATGATTATTTATACTTCTGTATGTATAAATCCAAAGACAACAGCTCCTATGTTACAGCTTTATATTACAATTTTAACCGTTTTACCTTCAGAAACAAAAACATAATATAGGGGTGCAACAAATCGTGATTGTTCCATTTTCAGAGTGGTATTTTTTATTTCGAAAACTAATGGATATAAAAGCTTGATTGATAGCTCATTTTAAAAAAAAGAGAAACTGATTAAATAATTATGTTAAACATCAGGTTTAATGTCATGAAGAAGTTTTGAAAACCTGAGTAATGAAGCATCAATCCTAGTTATGGTCGATACTTTTACTCGCATTGGAAACAAGGGTAAAGGTTACGGACAGTCATTAGAGTTTACATATTGTTAATCATCACATCTTTTCTTTCATTTCTCTTCAGATAATTTGAGGCACAATCATAACACATATCATCCGAAACCTGAGGTAAGATGCACAATCTTATACCTAACTGTCAAATGTGTTTAGTCATAATTCAAACCGCATATTCAATGTATGTTTACGTGTAAGTTTCTACCTCACGAGATTAGATAAACATGTTATCTGTCAAGAAAAGAAAAATGTTGCATTTATTTTATTACCAACTCCTTGCATATTCACCGAAATCGACTGGCATTTACGTTAAGTCGGCTGCAGAATGAGCCTGTCGTCTTAACAACAATGTGACGTCATGAACGGAGCATTGTTTTATGACGTCATGTCACTGTTATATCTGTCACTACTGACTGATATCACGTTCCATTGTTATTTTCACTAGTGACTGATATCCCGGTATTTCACCTGCAATCATATGATAATATACCTAATTGTCAAATGTGTTTTGTCATAAATCAAACGGCATATTCAATGCATTTTTACGTGAAGTACATACATAGAATTATCTCATTGTAGCATATAAAACCTGATAGACTTATCGCCATCATCGTCCATCATCCACCAATTAGTTCATTGCACTTAATAAACGAAATCACATTATCATGATATTCAACATTAACTTCGGTAGAATGCTTGAAACGGGTGCATTTGATCTTATATTATAACGACATTTGATTGCGAATCAGATTATTAAGTCTGATTATTTATATTCATATCGGAGGGGGGACTCATTAACTCATTACATAGTTAATATGTATACTACCTAGTGATTGTATTTAGGATTTTACGGTATCACAGACCCTATAACAAATCATGTAAGATACCTCATTGGATAGGATATTGAATTAACTTTCATGTGGGAACCCTTAGATGGTGGTGCAAATATTCATTGGTACCTATTTAAATAGTTTGTTTCCCTTGTTTCTTGAATTGTAAAATTTAACACAATATGCGGTAAGATGTACTAAACCTACCCAAATCCCTAATAACTCTCTTTCTAGTATGATTGCCAATTTTAAAGTCTATATCCTGTAAAAGAATGAATCGCAGTTAGATTAACACCAAATTCTAAATCGTTATGACGTTAGTAAATTATAATGCTTTACTTCCATTTTAAGATTAATATCATCAACATATAAATATTTTTTTTCTACGAAATGCATATATTGATACGCAATACGGTTCTAAAGTTGGAAATAAAAGGAGAGAGATTATTGTTTTCATTGTGTACAATACCTGTAGTATGAAGCCAGTTTAACGGTGTATGCATGTTAACAAAAGTCAATGAAACACTGTCTCAAAACCTTTCTTTTTAATCTGTCTCTCTGTCTCTCTGACTCCTTCAATTTCTTTTGAACGAAGCGAACTTGCGAGCAGTTCACATTGGAGTCTGAATGACGCTTTGACATCGTTCATTTTTCAATATTATCCAGCTTTGTAATTTACACATATTCCAGGATTTTGATAAGTCGAGACCTCATTTCATTCACAAGAGTTTGAATGAGGCTTTGACATCGTTTAATTTATATTGCAAACACATAAACTAACAATTATTTCTTAATTGCAAACACACAAACTGACAGTCAATTCTGACGTTTTTGTCAACTTCGCACTGGTGTATAGTGGTATATGTGTTCAATAGCAAAATAGTTTGTTTTAAGTTCAGTGTGGCAAACGAAAGTTAAACATGATCACACAGTAACACATTCTCTGAAATAGTTCCGACACGAAGATAAATAGTTAAAAAAAACATCATAATTTAGTAAGATCATACACTTAATCAAGGTCAATAATTGACATATATATAGCAACAGTTTAAGTGTTATCATTTCTTCTCGTTTTAAGAAACAACAATCAACTTAATGAATGACCATTCCGTCTGTTATCTATAAAAAGTTGAGTAGGTATGTTATATTGAAGGTGATTGCACGTGCAACACACGAATGTTCTGGAATACATTCCATTCCAGTCAGAAATTTGTAAACAATTATCTTTAAAAATACTAAAACAAGATTTATGATAGCGAGAGAGGAGCTTCGACAGAACTGAGAAAGTAGTTCCCACGACTTTGAAAAGGTTTGAGTTCCCACGAAATAAACCTGTAAAGTTTGTTCACATGACCATGCTCTCGACCAACAAAATTTGGGAATATGTGTAAATTCAAAAGCTGGAAATTATCATGATATAAACATTATTCTTACCCAAGCGGGCACATATATTCCGTGTATTAAAGTTTTCATAATGGTCATGGGAATTACAGTTTTTCTGAATATAAATTGCTTTTTGATTGGTTGACAGAACTACTTTGCGCTCATTCGTGAATTGCTTAGCTATCCTGTTTAAGCTAAATCACATAATTGAACAATTTCGAGCATACCTAATTGAAGTCACACGTCAGTAAAACATATTTAATATAAAATCATGTTCAACCTAAGTCTCCGAGACCGTAATGACAGTATTAAACTTGCAAGGCGAAGCAGCATGCAAGAGTCGCCGGCTGCACTGCCGTGACGTCATTGCTTTGTGACGTCATTAACCATGACGTCATTTGGTGACGTAATTACACTCCTATCTTGCATTCCAACAGTGCGATTGTTAGTTCACGTTTTAACTAATTTTCTCTCTGCGACATAATTTACAAAATAAACGAGTTGTTTACTATGTCAGTATACCGTTTTGGCTATGAAATTCAACAGTTACTTTAGATTAGTTCTGAATAAATAGAGCAAGTTGCAAACTATTTAGATATGCGCATCATGAAGGTGTGAAAGAGTTTATGAATGGCGTATGACTACAATTTGTATTTTACAGTGTAATCAAAGATCGTGAATTGGGGTCTTGTTTTTCGATTTTTACGCATTAGAATGATCTTGGGTAAGAAAAAGAATAACCAACTCGGTGCTCGGAATTACGAATTATCTGTCCCTCGTGAATTATTATGTCAAACTCCTCGCTAAAGCTCGGAGTTTATCACAATACTTAACTCGGGACAGATAATCCGTAATTCCGCGCAACTCGTTGATTATTCTTATATAATTTCACATTCACCAAAACAGGTGTATAATGTACAGAAAACATTTATATACATGTACATCTCTTTCAAACAAAACCCTTTTTCAATAAATTATCGAAATAATCAGTTGTTTTAATTGGCGTATTCTACTCACATGCTATATACCCATCTATATCAACAAGAAACTCTTCATTTATGTCATTACAATTTACATCACATCGTATTACAATTTACCGCACTTTTGATCTGAACAATTTACCGTTCATCCTATTAGAATTTACCGCACCTATGTTTATTACATCTTACCGCATTTTCATTACAATTTACCGCAGTTATTACATCTTAGCGCGTTTATTACATATTACGTCGTAACAATGTTTGTGTAACCTTATTCATTCTTTTCTTCATATATAGCAAAGTAAGTGTCGGGCTATTCATAGTAATTAGTTTATATGAGTAATTAAAGGGTATAGACTCATGTTTACAGGTATGCGTAATACTTGTTATACTCTTCAAAACAAAGAAACGCATGAGGGTATGATTATTTAGATGGTTGTCAGTATTTGAAATCCCATTAAAGTTGAAGTGGTTTAAGGTAATAATTACATATAGAAAGGTTTATTTGGATTAAACTTCACACCAAAACGCAACTTGAAATATTCATAAGATGCAGAATCACGCACAATACGTACATACAAAGTCAGTGCTGCACGTGATGCACGTGAAATCCATGATTACACCCGATAGTTGCATGGCTATAAAAACTGAAACGTTGATTGTCATTTTACTGACCAAATATTGTGGCATAATGCCTCGATTGAGTGTTGTTGAACGCAACATTGCCACAGGACGTATAGAAGCTGGAGAATCACATGGTCATTTGCACTTCATTTCCGAGTTCACCAAACAACCATTTCCCGTCTATGGAACCGCTGCATCCAACAAAATTCCACACAAGATCGTCCAAGAAGTGGCTTGATGGTTCATCTGCGGAACAGACATCTAACAGCCAGGATGACTGCAGCAAGGGTAACAGGAGTAAGAAGACTGTCGGACCAAACCGTTAGGAACCGTCTTCGAGAAGCTGGTCTTCGAGCAAGATGTCCTGTTATTCGACCAGTTTTGACACGTCAATATCGTCGACAGCGGGTCAGATGGTGTACAAGATTGAGGGCATGGACCTAGCTAACTGGCGCAGAGTTTGGTTGAGTGACGAGTCACGTTTCCAACTGAATCCACGAGATGGAAGACAACGTGTTTATAGACGTCGTCATGAACGATATGCCAATATTCATTATAGTTTACCGTCGAAAGTTTATTATACCTAGTGCACAGCATCTACAATTTGGGAGATATGCAGAGGAATTATTGTTTTTTACTACAGACGGATGGACAGACAAAGCGACTGGCACACATCTCCGTATCTTTATGCAGAGGATAATAAACACGTCTATAGTTATCCACAAATAAGTGACACTTTCAGAAAGAAGTACAAATGTCAACGTTGAAAATGTGACCTACAAATTGCATGCTTTAAACAGGTGACCACAGTGAGGACCACATTCAACAGATAGTTCCAAAAACAATGACAAATGCTATATACCCAAATTGTCCAAACTAGCATGAACACTATCGAGTTAGTTCAATATTCTAAATAGAATAAACTTCACCTGCAAATCACATGTAACTAAAGTACTAATACCATGAGTGTCACTTCTAATGTTTTATCACACAACGTTATTAAAGTCATTCACATTTCCCTGTTGATTTTGGCTACGAACTGTCATTATGTGAGTATTTGTTATTATATTGCTCAATTTACCAAGTATCAGTCTGCAAATGCTAGCCCGATCTGCAGTCTTGTAAATCTTTTCTTAGGGATGCGTGGCGGGCGTGACGGGCGTTAATAGTGTACAAGTTGGAACAGCAAATACAGCTGGCAATGTTGAAGGAGACATCACAAGCAACAACACAAGTGGTGAGTCACTTAAAGTCTGCTGTCTAAGGAATTCGAATTACAACCATATTGAACAAGTTCCTGATTTCAAAGCAAATCTTATTTCTGCTGGTAACTCAATAAATATAATTTCTCCAGTAACTAAGACTATTCAGAGTAATGCTGTTCGACAGATTTGTGTGGAATTTGGAAGATTCTGAAGTAAATGTGGAAGCTGATAAAGAACACAAATGCAAGATCATTGACCTAGTTAAGTCAATACACTCATTGGTAAGCACATTGTTCTTTTGGCAAGCGATTAAGGTCAATAAAATCAATAACACACTTTCTCAAATGCTTCACAGTGCAACACCATGATACATGTAAGTGGTTGCTAATGCAAAAAAGACCGTATTTCCAATGTCAATCGTGTCATATGATCCTCCAAAGGCGATCATAGGGAACTATACATGATAAATTATAATGTTGAGTTAAACAATAACCATGCAAGTATAGTATAGTTAATGTAAGCCAGTATGTCCTATATGACTCATCATTGAAACATATTAATATACGTTTGTTTTCATAAACTTGAGACAATTTCAATCTTCCTGCTGTCCTGTATGTATTTGATACTTCGCAGGAAGCATCATTATTGACACACGCAATACTTACAACATAACTCGTTATGAAATTTCCTGCTGCAGAGAAAGGCACCACACATGTAACAGTTGGACCAGGTGAGTGCCCTACAGTAACTGCCACATAAATCGTTGAACCTGATTTATTCGTTCATGAAAGATTACGCCATTTAATTAGGGATTTCAAGAAGTTCAGGTATGTTTATGAAATTATTTGAATGTAGTAGCGTTGTTGTCCAATTCAAATCGTTTAAACTAGAACATGTATTTATTTATGAAACAGTGCATTAAGGTAGTTGATATATGATGCTAATTCCGGATAGGAATTTTATGTTCATTGGTTATTAATTGTATTTGTAGAGAGCTAATACTCCCGTATAGGATGAATTGACTAAATAGCAAACGTCTCTAATTCGTTACCTTATATTAAAACAGGTTCACAAACGAGCCCACATAACGATGCGGTGATCACCATAAAACATGAAGGAAACAACCACAAGATAGTTCATCAAGTCAATAACAATAAGGGAAAGCTACTAAAATATCCCGTTCTTGACGTCGAAACACAAACTGAACCAGTAGTTATCAAACTCATAGTTGACAAGAGACATATCATGACTGACGCATGGATACAGACGATCCTGAAGACGATATTCCATGATATTTTGAAGGACTTTTTCACTGAAGAAATACAATTTCAAGTCACCGTTGATAGACACATCTCTTTAGGAGTCGAAGAGTTTATAAATATATGTAAGTCAACAATTATACTATTCATAAAATCAATTCACTTTTCATTGTATTATCTGATAACGTCTTTAAATGGTTAGTTAAAAGTAATGATATATCAGATGCCGTTGATTTACCATCCCTATATGCTTTCATCTAATTGACAATAACAATAACCATTAAAGGGACACCGCGTCGAGGATAAAAAATAGATGTATCTGCCTGTGCTGATTAGCGTGTCTGCTAATGAGTTACGCTATGCTTCGTTGTTTACATAGAGTTGTTGTCATTACCAATTCCTTCAATTGTCATAAATTTTGGGTCTGTGACTCGTTGTCCCTTTAATGTTAGATTATTTTGTTTCCTGTTATCTCACCAATGCACTGTCATCGGTATCTGTACGCGAATTTTATATTCTGACAATTGTTACTTTGAATTGTCATCCCAAAGCAATTATCAAACCTATTAAAGTAAACTACACCAAAGATGTAAGTATCCGACGCAAAGTTTCTGCATAAGATAATATACATCTGTATTGTCCTGATGGGAATTTGAATTGTCGTGAATTTAGCACAAAGAAAATACATAAATAAGTAACAGGATACAAAAAGGGCTAGAATGTACAAACATGTAACAATGAACACTAATCATGGGGTATATAGTTATGACTGTTACGGTGAAATTAGATATTTGAATAGTAAGTGTTTGATGGAATAAATTATATCCGTGTGCGAATCAACCTGATATCACACTCATGTACGATGTTTCATCTTTGAATAAACAGTCAATGCTGAATCATTCGCATATTTGAATAGAGAAATGTTTTCATTGACACTAATAAAGAGTCTATAGTAAATCATTCGTATATAAATAATACACATCCTTGTGGAGCGCCGGTATCTGTGATAAACAAATTTCAAAATGGCGTTTTTAGTTCCTACAAACTGTGATCTTTCCAAGAGAAATGATGATACCCATTTTATGAAGTTTGAATAAACGTTTAGTGCTGTAAGCTTTTCAATCAGAAAATTTGATATTTGTGATATTTTATTTTATGATTAGTAATGAAAGATGTGATTATATATTGACAATAATCTCAAAATATATCAGGTGTGGATAGATCTACACATTATGTTGTTTGTTTTTAAAATTTTATTTAAATGAAAACTAGATTTTTGGTAAGTAAAACAAAATGTATATATCTGCGATATCAAGCCTTATGTCCATAATGTGATTGTGGTTGTTGATATTTGAAGGAAACTTGATTAATAATATCACCCTTTTCGACTAAAGCAATTATTTTTGTTCAACCATGATGCTTCATCTTATTTACCAAAGGATATTTTTTCCGATGTTTAATTGATTTAAACGTGATTTAATACGCTGACGTCAAAAAGTCAGTGAATCTCGAATTTATTAGTTATATATATATATATATTATTTTAGATTCAACATATCACAGTTATGATGAGTGTGTGCTGAGAATTGGGGTAAGACCGCTTGTTGTTTTTGTGTGTGATTGGTGTTCATAATCATATCTTAACTAACATCATGATATTACTTGTATTTTTTTAAAATTTTGATTCCTATTATTTGCACAACAGAAATCGCAAGTTTCCCCCTGTCAGTGATAAAAATGATATGGTACCTCACCTGTTCCTTGTATCTGCAATCGTATTATATTTCGCTTATATTTTAGGCAAAATATATTTTCAAAAAAAATAAATCTGACACATACAGACAAATATATCAAACAATGATTTCGCAACCACATTCAGAATGGTCCCCGCCTCTGATTAGACTATTCTTAACATGTGTTGTCATGGAAATATCAGGTAGCATTTATTGATTTCATGTTAAAAAGGCAGTAGCACATTTTTTTGCAATGATTTATAATGATAGTTTATGTCAGAGGGTGAGGGTGAAACATCGTATTACAAAAATCCGTAGTTATCCGTAGTGGGAATAACAGTGTTGGTGTTGCGTATGAAGCAAACATTGCAAGGCGGCCATTTTAAAGTTTAACTTTTTATTATTTCGAATTAAAAAAACGATTCCATGGCTTTTCCTAACCATGTATACTCATTTTTATCCCACCGGTATGTAATACCGTGGGATATAGTCATCACCCCGTCCGTCCGTCCGTCCGTCCGTAATCATTTCGTTTCCGGAGCAGAACTGGAAAACCGTTCATCATATCTTCCTGAGATGTTCCATGTGTATTACCCACTAACTGAAGTGGTGCCTTTTGATGTTTTCAGAACTCTGAAAATTTTATTTTTGGTCGTTTCCATAGAAACTTGTTGAATTTGGACTTCGTCAGAGACAGGTTCGTTTCCGGAGCACAGCTCCAATACCGTTCATCATATCTTCCTGAAATTTTGCATGTGTATTACTCACTAACTGAAGTGGTGCCTTTTGATATTCTCAGATTTTTTTCTGAAAAACGTATTTTTTTCTGTTTCCATAGAAACATGGAAGGGATGTTGGTTGTTGTTGATTGTGACTGCTTCTGGAGCAGAAGTCTAAAACACTTAACATACCCAAAACTCAGCATCTGCAATACCCACTAACTAAGTACGGTAGTAGATACACAAGTATCTGTCAAAGATGTGTTTTACAAATTTTGTGGAACCGGTGGGATATGTCATCTTCTGTAACTCTTGTTTAAACTTGATTTTCGAAAAGAGAGAAATATATTTTACCTTTGGTGACATTATTTTTCAAATATTTCTCATGGACTTATTTGAGTGAAAAAACGTGCTACTGCCCCTTTAAATGCGTGCAAATCAAGCTGTGCTAATAGGTTATTTTCCACTTTGCATGAACTTTGGACAACATGAAAATAGATATGATTACAGTTACTCTCACACTATGAGAAATCTGTGGAATCTGATTATGGCTATGCTCTTTATCATGTCATCGTGCAGCAATCTTGTCATTTTTAGCTCATCAGGCCTGAAAGGCATGATGGGCTTTTGGCATGGCATGGTGTCCGGCGTCCGTCCATCCGTCCGTCCATCCGTCCGTCCATCCGTCCATCCGTCCATCCGTAAACTTTTAACTTTTTCGACTTCTTCTCGAGAACCAATGACTCCACAGAGCTGAAATTTTATGTACAGACTCCTTGGCCAATGGGGATTCTAAATTGTAGATTTCGTGACCCCGTGACCCCAAATGGGGTCACAGGGGTCACATCCTTAAAAACCTATTTTCATCTTCTTCTCTAGTTCCAAAAGGTCTAGAGAGCTGAAAAGTTGTGTGCAGACTCCTTGGCCAATGGGGATTCTAAATTGTAGATTTCGTGACCCCGTGACCCCAAATGGGGTCATAGGGGTCGCATCCTTTAAAACCTATTTTCATCTTCTTCTCTAGTTCCAAAAGATCTAGAGAGCTGAAAAGTTGTGTGCAGACTCCTTGGCCAATGGGGATTCTAAATTGTAGATTTCGTGACCCCGTGACCCCAAATGGGGTCATAGGGGTCGCATCCTTTAAAACCTATTTTCATTTTCTTCTCTAGTTCCAAAAGGTCTAGAGAGCTGAAAAGTTGTGTGCAGACTCCTTGGCCAATGGGGATTCTAAATTGTAGATTTCGTGACCCCGTGACCCCATGACTCCATTTGGGGTCACAGGGGTCACTTCCTTAAAAACCTATTTTCATCTTCTTCTCCAGTTCCAAAAGGTCTAGAGAGCTGAAAAATTGTGTGCAGACTCCTTGGCCAATGGGGATTCTAAATTGTAGATTGTGTGACCCCAAATGGGGTCACAGTGGTCATGATCTAAGAACCTATCTTTTGCTTGTAAACAATAACTTAAATAAGTTAAATATTCAACTTTAGATAGTAAATCAATGAAATCATGATGAGCTACAGAGCCCTTGGCTCTATTTTTTTCAGAATGTGGTCAATGCAGAAAGTCATATCAATGTTGAAGTTTCTGATGAAAGTATAATAACATCTAAAACTGATGGCGGTGCTTCAAGGGAAATTAACAGTCCAACCTTCAACATTGATGGTAGATATACAGTTCAAGTTTACCGGAAGGATTTCTTCCTTCGTGGCATCTAGTTGAATGGTTTCCTTATTTTAAGCTGAAGTCAGTTTTTATAAAGTTTCAACTTCATCTGAATATGTGTTTGTTCATACATAATATACTTGTTATGCTTAAATTACTTTTAAAGAAAAGGTGAGTTAGACCAGTAACAAATGCATCACAAGGATCGGACATGGATGAATGTACCTCATAAGATAAGGGTACCTATTTTTGATAACGTCGGGTACTTTGAACTAATACAAACAACGAATTTTAATTCAAGAGATTGTAATACCATATGACCTAACTTGATTAAAGTAAGTTTATTCAAATATATATGTTTGGGAAACATGATGAACATACACACATTCTTTCCATTCTTTCGACAATCGAACGATCAACAATGGTATTAGAATATGACATAGGACAGCCCAGAGACACCAGCTTGCATTCACACGCTATTGCACTATTTAGTAATTCCACCAACTACAGTTATCAATTACTGATCTACGACCCTTATTAATCCGAGTAATTTGTCGTTCTACCAGTGCAGACAAAAATCAAATGGTTTCCTGACATTACTGAGCTTCCTGTTACGTGTGACGAAACGGTCTATACTGAATACAGGAAATAGAACATAACAAAAACACCCAAAACAACAGTCTAAATATATAATGAAACAAAATGGTTACAAAATAAATATGACAATTTATATGATGATCTCAAGCTTTACTGAGATCCCACAAACTTTATGATAAGAACCCGGCCTCACCTTAGTATGTGAGCACTTTTACTAAGATCTAAGATCTAACTGACGTCATGATATTTTTGAAGTCAACGATCAGGCAGATATATTATCTAGCTATCTATTATCGATAGTCATGTAGCATGTGATTAAGCAGATCTAATGTATAATGTATGCACCACGGTCGATAGTCATCTACTCATATATAGTGTAGATATCATATGTATGGTTCATTTGACTTAATGTGTATGCAAATCATGTACAGAACCAGTTGAAGCAGACCCTGTCCCTCCAGCAACTGTAAAAGCAGAACCTGTTCAAACTGAACCCGTCCACGATGAACCTCTCCACGATGAACTCGTCCACAATGAACCCGTCCACGATGAACCCATCAAAGAGGTATCAGCCAAATCAGAACCCTTTGAAGCAGACCGCAGCAAAGCAGAACCCGTCCAAATACAACCCGGCCAAGCTGAACCCTTCCAAAAAGAAGCGATGCAAGCAAAATCCTCTCTAATAGAAACAGACCAAGCAGAACCTATAGAAGCAGAACCCATAGAAGCAGAACTCGGACCACAACCCGTCCAAGCAGAAGCCTTACGGACAGTATCAGTACAATCAGAATCCCTACAAACAGAACCCATCAGAGCAAAACGAAAACTGGAGGAACTAATCAAAGAAGAACATTTCACAGGTGAGATATGTTGTGAACGAATCCGTTTTGTATACTGATTGTTTGCAGATATGTCACATTGATCATGGAATAGTTAGCTAAATGCAACTAGGATACTGACATGTTTGCGTTCATAAGCAGATTTGGAGGACACACTGGTATATAACAAGTCCTAAATAACTATGTGATTGAATAACTAATATTAATATTAACTAATAATATGTCCATTTATAGAGCGTAGTTATCCATCCACTCAGTGGTTGCTAAGGCGCTAAAGGAGTATTATTACCCTGGTCTAACCCAAGCTGACATATTTGTCGCTAGAAGGTCACCACAGGTACCCATTTGCTGCTGGGTGAACAGAGGCACATTTTGAATAAGGTCACTTACCCATAACGTATAACGACGTTATAAGTCTCTCAACTCATGTATCAGTGTGGGGCAGGGAATCATCCCTTGATATCCAGCATAGGGTGACCCACCCATCCAGCGAGCTGCGCCCGCTATTGCTGAACTACACTGAAGGAGGTCGACTGAGCTATGCACAGGATCACGTGCCACCACGTCTGAAGATTGCAAAAATGTACGCCACAATATTGCTCGTTCTGTTGTTCTTGAAAATGATGTGCTCATGAATAACAATAGCATCCTACTAAATATGATGCTTTCTTTCTGGAAAAATCAGTAAAGGCAGCGATAAGGTTATAATAGGTAATGAAGTTTGTTCTCCTTTTATAACATTGTGAAAATTCGTCAAACGTCAAGAATTTCATGTCTGTTTCAAATTGATCTCTTGTGTAATGAACTCCCTTTTAAAGCCATGCATTGTGTTAGACAGGTTGATTCCCAATACATATAGTCATCCAAATAGTTCTGCTTGTTAATCGTTTCTGGTTCGTTGTCTTCTGGTGCCTCGGTATAGGTGAACTCTGGTCAAATTGTATCAGTCTCTTGTCACAGTGAACACATAAGTTATCTTCACTGATATACAATTTATTTCACCGATAAATCCACACGTCTTTGTTTGTCACATAATAAAAAGATGATATGTGTCTTTTCCTGACTAATAATGTGTTTATCTTATCGAGAGAGGTAGAACGTTTATATTTTCACGAATTGCGCTGTGGATGAAAAATTCTTATTTTTACGCGTGTTGAAAATGTTAAATTTCTAACTAACGAGATAGGAACAGGGTCTTTTTCCGGTTGAGCGGCGGCTAG
Organism: Gibbula magus; assembly: GCA_936450465.1. Lineage (NCBI taxonomy): Eukaryota > Metazoa > Mollusca > Gastropoda > Trochida > Trochidae > Gibbula > Gibbula magus. Next base: position 3,821,764 of record OW388302.1, read on the forward strand.
GGAGGACCTGTGACAATGTGACGTCATAGGAGAATTCGGTCAGACCATTGTTTTATGACGTCAACACTTGAACTTTAACCTTTGAGTAGTGTTGTAATGCATCTTGTCAGTGGTGAAGTAATTTTGTATTTCATGTTTTTCATATCTTTCACTGTTGAGTTCATTTCTATTTGAACGAAAATAATTGATATGAATATGAACAGTAATGCTAACGTAAAACAAAAAATTAACATAATATAATATAGAAAATGAAATTTATTTCAGTGTCGAAAGTTTAGATTATATCTGTTATCATGAACAATTTCAGTAAAGGGTTCTTTCGAGCATTCACGCTTCATATGTCAGTCATATTGATTGCGGTTTTGGGGATTATTTCCCCACTCAAATGTGATCGTTGCAGGGATCCAAATTGTTTTAAATATGATAATTGTTCGGTTGTTATCAAACCATCCAAAGTTCCTGTTTGAGCAGTATTAATACACATATATACACATATTATTGTGTCAGTCAACTTGGCCTCATGAAACTATACACTTGTGGCAAGAGATAATGCTTTATATGGACAACTTTAATGTTATCTTCTATCATCCATTTCTGTCCGTCGAACCATCAATCCAACAGTTCGTAGTTAAACGTTCAGCGTTTTTATTTTTGACATGTTCACATTCAAGGTCAAAGTTCAAGGTCATGAGTTCTGAAATCATTACAACAATCCTTGGAAACACGATAACTTCAAACATTGTTTGTGCTGTCAGGCTCTTATTTGGTATATATCAACTATGGAGAAAGACCAAGATTTGAAAACGTTTTTGCTAAAATATGTCAAAGGTCAAGGTCACAGTGATGTCACAACTTAAGCATGCTATTGTGAATATGCCTTATGTTAACTATGAACACTTTGAGTCATTGCATGATTATTATACACAATGAAAAGTAATCATTGATGGTGTGACCTTGAAGGTCAAAGGTCAAGTTCCTGTTTGAGCAGTATTAATACACATATATACACATATTATTGTGTCAGTCAACTTGGCCTCATGAAACTATACACTTGTGGCAAGAGATAATGCTTTATATGGACAACTTTAATGTTATCTTCTTTCATCCATTTCTGTCCGTCGAACCATCAATCCAACAGTTCGTAGTTAAACGTTCAGCGTTTTTATTTCCTCCCATTAACAAATGGATTTTGAGAACTGACATCTTGTGTACATGCTTCTCATGTATTATAATTATATAGTTGCTGAGTGAAATGCCCCTGATGGGGACCAAAGGGGTCACCACCTAAAGCTATTGTCTTTTCCAATGAGAAAGCAATTGAAGACTGAAGTTTGAAGCACATATTCTTAATCAACATTATTATTATAAATTGATTATAAAGTGTTGATTTTGTGACTCAGTGCCTAAAAATGAGAGATACTGAATGTTTCAATGCTCGAATGTTTCAATGTTTTGATTTGATTATGTATGTTTTCCTTGTACCTTTAGCATGAACATTCGAATCGAAATGAAGATTGTAGCCTTAATCTTGACATACAACTTGTCATGGTGGTTGTGGTTTTAAAATTGGCCATTGAACATCTTAAAAGTTATTCATACACAGTTTAATTCCTTTCCACAAAAAGAACTGTCAGCATGTAACGTTTGGTTCAATTTGGTGATATTCCCTAATTTGTTGATGCCTTTTAATTTGTTAATGTCATTTCGAATGAATTCTGCGTTAATGAAAAAAAAAGGAACAACAACTACAAACGGTAATTAGCAGCCCCGACTTATCAGTTTTTGCGCAGTTTCCATACCCGCCGTCGCCGCCTGCAGCTTATTGGCTATAACTTTTTTCCTAGAAGGTTTTGACAACTCATATATTTAACTTCTTACTTATACCCCTGGTGAATTTTTTTACATGTTCACATTCAAGGTCAAAGGTCAAGGTCACAAATTCTGAAATCGGTCAAATAAATCCTTGTAAACACGATAACTTCAACAATATTTGTGCTATCAGGCTCTCTGTTGGTGAATAGCAACTATGGAGAAGACTTGGAAAAGTTTTCGCTAACATCCGTCATATCGAGGTCACAACTTAAGCATGCTTTTGCGAAAATGTCTTATTTCAAATATTAACACTTTGAATCATTACATGATTGTGATACACAATGAAAAGTGATCACTGATTGTGTGACCTTGAATGTTAAAGGTCAAGGTCACAAGATAGGGTCATGGTCACCAGTTCTGAAATCACTAAATAACTGTTTTCCAGGAAGGTATTAACAACTCATATCGATAGCTTGTTTCTTATAAATCTGGTGAATGATTTTGACATGTTCACATTCAAGGTCAAAGTTCAAGGTCATGAGTTCTGAAATCATTACAACAATCCTTGGAAACACGATAACTTCAAACATTGTTTGTGCTGTCAGGCTCTTATTTGGTATATATCAACTATGGAGAAAGACCAAGATTTGAAAACGTTTTTGCTAAAATATGTCAAAGGTCAAGGTCACAGTGATGTCACAACTTAAGCATGCTATTGTGAATATGCCTTATGTTATCTATGAACACTTTGAGTCATTGCATGATTATTATACACAATGAAAAGTAATCATTGATGGTGTGACCTTGAAGGTCAAAGGTCAAGGTCATGAGATATTGGTTAAGGCCATGTTAATCCTTTGATCTAATTTTGAAATTAGAAATAGTTTTTGAGAACAAACTTGTGAAAAGTGACCCTAGTGATGATTCAACTTGTTAGAATAACTTGAATAATGAACAAATTTTTGTCCAAAACAATTCCCATTTTATTTATGCTGACGAGAAGACGAGAAGGCAGAACAGGGAAGGCGAGACGCTATTCTAGTTCAAATGCTCATCTAATTCAAATACTACGTTATATATATACTAACGCCAGAAAATAAGGGAACGTATATAATAACTAGATTTACCAGAAATATTTTATTTCATCGCACAGGTTAATTATTTGAAAATATCAATAATGTGTGTGTCCACCGTTCTTAGCGATGCACTCTCGACACCTTGCAGGCATACTTGCTATCAGGTGGCGAATTGTTGCTCTTGGAATCTGTCGCCATTCCTGTAGTAGAGCTGTTTTCAGTTCGTCAAGATTGGTTGGTGCTGGCTGCCGTGCATACGTTCTCCTGCCAAGGACATCCCACAGATGTTCAATGGGGGGTAGATCTGGAGATCTGGCTGGCCAGTCAAGTGTTCTGATGTTTCAATGGCGGAGAAAGTCAATGGCAACTCTCGCTCTATGAGGACGAGCATTATCGTCCTGTAACTCATAGAGTCTTCCAGCGTTACGTGCAAACGGAACAACGATTGGTTGCAAAATTTCATCAACATAGCGCTGACCAGTTAGGTTACCGTTCACAATCAGCAAATCTGTCCTCCTGTCGTAGGTTATCCCTGCCCATACCATCACGCTGCCACCCCCGAAACTGTCGTGTTCCTGGACAGTAGCTTCAGAGTAGCGTTCGCCACGTCTTCGCCAACACCGATTTCTGCCATCAGTGAACCGCAAACAGAAGCGAGACTCATCAGTAAACATCGTGTGACGCCATTGTCTTCGATCACGTTGCACATGACCTCTGGCCCACAGCAAACGTTGACGTCTGTGATGCGCTGACAGAATCACTCCTCTGAATGGTCGTCTTGCGCTTAGACGGGCGGCATACAGTCTATTCTTAATTGTTGAGGTGGAAACACGGATCCTTGTCATTGTACGGAACTCCCTGTTGATTTCTGGTGCAGATTTGAATCTGTCACGGAGTGCAATGAGCCGTATTAATCGATCTTGACGAGCATTCGTTTTCTTTGGTCTTCCTCTACCTTAACAATAACTGTACATTCCAGACGTAAGCGATCTGAAATGTGAATTATATGTTGATGATGCTCAAAGTTTCAAGTCTGAATAATCACAAATAGGAGCAAAATAAGGCAGTGTGAAGTTGGTTACTTATTCGTTATTGGACATTGGACATTCGATTTTTCCAGTTACTTATTCATTGGACATTCGAATTTTCCAGTTACTTATTCAAAACAATGGTCTGATAAAGCATTATGGAACAATCCATGACAACATAAGTATACTCATTTTAAAGAAAATTCAATTTCCTATCCAATGAGCTATGCTGTTTGATTCGAAAAAAATCAGAGTGTACCGTAAATTACGAAATAATGGCGATGGGGTAAGTAAAATCAAGCCAAAAGGGAGAGTAAATATTTAAATGGGTACCAAGGAATATTTGCACCACCATCTAAGGGTACCCAAATGAAAGATAATTCAATTTCCTATCCAATGAGGTATCTTATATGATGTTTGATAGGGGACCTGATACCGTAAATTGCCAAATAACGTCACTAGGTAGTATACATATTAGCTCTGTAATGAGTTTTTCACAATCAAACTAGTCTGAGGGTACCAAGGAATATTTGCACCACCATCTAAGGGTACCCAACTGAAAGATAATTCAATTTCCTATCCAATGAGGTATCTTACATGATGTTTGATAGGGGACCTGATACCGTAAAATGCCAAATAACGTCACTAGGTGGTATACATATTAGCTCTGTAATGAGTTTTTCACAATCAAACTAGTCTGAGGGTACCAAGGAATATTTGCACCACCATCTAAGGGTACCTAAATGAAAGATAATTCAATTTCCTATCCAATGAGGTATCTTATATGATGTTTGATAGGGGACCTGATACCGTAAATTGCCAAATAACGTCACTAGGTAGTATACATATTAGCTCTGTAATGAGTTTTTCACAATCAAACTAGTCTGAGGGTACCAAGGAATATTTGCACCACCATCTAAGGGTACCCAACTGAAAGATAATTCAATTTCCTATCCAATGAGGTATCTTACATGATGTTTGATAGGGGACCTGATACCGTAAAATGCCAAATAACGTCACTAGGTGGTATACATATTAGCTCTGTAATGAGTTTTTCACAATCAAACTAGTCTGAGGGTACCAAGGAATATTTGCACCACCATCTAAGGGTACCTAAATGAAAGATAATTCAATTTCCTATCCAATGAGGTATCTTACATGATGTTTGATAGGGGACCTGATACCGTAAAATGCCAAATAACGTCACTTGGTAGTATACATATTAGCTCTGTAATGAGTTTTTCACAATCAAACTAGTCTGAGGGTACCAAGGAATATTTGCACCACCATCTAAGTGTACCCAAATGAAAGATAATTCAATTTCCTATCCAATGAGGTATCTTACATGATGTTTGATAGGGGACGTGTTACCGTAAAATGCCAAATAACGTCACTAGGTAGTATACATATTAGCTCTGTAATGAGTTTTTCACAATCAAACTAGTCTGAGGGTACCAAGGAATATTTGCACCACCATCTAAGGGTACCCAAATGAAAGATAATTCAATTTCTTATCCAATGAGATATCTTACATGATGTTTGATAGGGGACCTGATACCGTAACATGCCAAATAACGTCACTAGGTAGTATACATATTAGCTCTGTAATGAACTTTTCACAATCAAAGTAGTCTGAGGGTACCAAGGAATATTTGCACCACCATTTAAAGGTACCCAAATGAAAGATAATTCAATTTCCTATCCAATGAGGTATCTTACATGATGTTTGATAGGGGACCTGATACCGTAAAATACCAAATAACGTCACTAGGTAGTATACATATTAGCTCTGTAATGAGTTTTTCACAATCAAACTAGTCTGAGGGTACTAAGGAATATTTGCACCACCATCTAAAGGTACCCAAATGAAAGATAATTCAATTTCCTATCCAATGAGGTATCACACATGATGTTTGATAGGGGACATGATACCGTAAAATGCCAAATAACGTCACTAGGTAGTATACATATTAGCTCTGTAATGAGTTTTTCACAATCAAACTAGTCTGAGGGTACCAAGGAATATTTGCACCACCATCTAAGGGTACCCAAATGAAAGATAATTCAATTTCCTATCCAATGAGGTATCTTACATGATGTTTGATAGGGGACCTGCTACCGTAAAATGCCATATAACGTCACTAGGTAGTATACATATTAACTGTTTAATTAGAGTTTCACAATCAAACTAGTCTGAGGGTACCAAGGAATATTTGCACCACCATCTAAGGGTACCCAAATGAAAGATAATTCAATTTCTTATCCAATGAGGTATCTTACATGATGTTTGATAGGGGACCTGATACCGTAAAATGCCAAATAACGTCACTTGGTAGTATACATATTAGCTCTGTAATGAGTTTTTCACAATCAAACTAGTCTGAGGGTACCAAGGAATATTTGCACCACCATCTAAGTGTACCCAAATGAAAGATAATTACATTTCCTATCCAATGAGGTATCTTACATGATGTTTGATAGGGGACGTGCTACCGTAAAATGCCAAATAACGTCACTAGGTAGTATTCATATTAGCTCTGTAATGAGTTTTTCACAATCAAACTAGTCTGAGGGTACCAAGGAATATTTGCACCACCATCTAAGGGTACCCAAATGAAAGATAATTCAATTTCTTATCCAATGAGATATCTTACATGATGTTTGATAGGGGACCTGATACCGTAACATGCCAAATAACGTCACTAGGTAGTATACATATTAGCTCTGTAATGAGCTTTTCACAATCAAAGTAGCCTGAGGGTACCAAGGAATATTTGCACCACCATTTAAAGGTACCCAAATGAAAGATAATTCAATTTCCTATCCAATGAGGTATCTTACATGATGTTTGATAGGGGACCTGATACCGTAAAATACCAAATAACGTCACTAGGTAGTATACATATTAGCTCTGTAATGAGTTTTTCACAATCAAACTAGTCTGAGGGTACTAAGTAATATTTGCACCACCATCTAAGGGTACCCAAATGAAAGATAATTCAATTTCCTATCCAATGAGGTATCACACATGATGTTTGATAGGTAACATGATACCGTAAAATGCCAAATAACGTCACTAGGTAGTATACATATTAGCTCTGTAATGAGTTTTTCACAATCAAACTAGTCTGAGGGTACCAAGGTACCCAAATGAAAGATAATTCAATTTCCTATCCAATGAGGTATCTTACATGATGTTTGATAGGGGACCTGCTACCGTAAAATACCATATAACGTCACTAGGTAGTATACATATTAACTGTTTAATTAGAGTTTCACAATCAAACTAGTCTGAGGGTACCAAGGAATATTTGCACCACCATCTAAGGGTACCCAAATGAAAGATAATTCAATTTCTTATCCAATGAGGTATCTTACATGATGTTTGATAGGGGACCTGATACCGTAACATGCCAAATAACGTCACTAGGTAGTATACATATTAGCTCTGTAATGAGTTTTTCACAATCAAAGTAGTCTGAGGGTACCAAGGAATATTTGCACCACCATTTAAAGGTACCCAAATGAAAGATAATTCAATTTCCTATCCAATGAGGTATCTTACATGATGTTTGATAGGGGACCTGATACCGTAAAATGCCAAATAACGTCACTAGGTAGTATACATATTAGCTCTGTAATTAGTTTTTCACAACCAAACTAGTCTGAGGGTACTAAGGAATATTTGCACCACCATTTAAGGGTACCCAAATGAAATATAATTCAATTTCCTATCCAATGAGGTATCACACATGATGTTTGATAGGGGACATGATACCGTAAAATGCCAAATAACGTCACTAGGTAGTATACATATTAGCTCTGTAATGAGTTTTTCACAATCAAACTAGTCTGAGGGTACCAAGGAATATTTGCACCACTATCTAAGGGTACCCAAATGAAAGATAATTCAATTTCCTATCCAATGAGGTATCTTACATGATGTTTGATAGGGGACCTGATACCGTAAAATGCCAAATAACGTCACTAGGTAGTATACATATTAGCTCTGTAATGAGTGTTTCACAATCAAACTAGTCTGAGGGTACCAAGGAATATTTGCACCACCATTTAAGGGTACCCAAATGAAAGATAATTCAATTTCTTATCCAATGAGGTATCTTACATGATGTTTGATAGGGGACCTGATACCGTAACATGCCAAATAACGTCACTAGGTAGTATACATATTAACTGTTTAATGAGAGTTTCACAATCAAGTAGTCTGAGGGTACCAAGGAATATTTGCACCACCATCTAAGGGTACCCAAATGAAAAATAATTCAATTTCTTATCCAATGAGGTATCTTACATGATGTTTGATAGGGGACCTGATACCGTAACATGCCAAATAACGTCACTAGGTAGTATACATATTAGCTCTGTAATGAGTTTTTCACAATCAAAGTAGTCTGAGGGTACCAAGGAATATTTGCACCACCATTTAAGGGTACCCAAATGAAAGATAATTCAATTTCCTATCCAATGAGGTATCTTACATGATGTTTGATAGGGGACCTGATACCGTAAAATGCCAAATAACGTCACTAGGTAGTATACATATTAGCTCTGTAATGAGTTTTTCACAATCAAACTAGTCTGAGGGTACTAAGGAATATTTGCACCACCATCTAAGGGTACCCAAATGAAAGATAATTCAATTTCCTATCCAATGAGGTATCTTACATGATGTTTGATAGGGGACCTGATACCGTAAAATGCCAAATAACGTCACTAGGTAGTATACATATTAGCTCTGTAATGAGTTTTTCACAATCAAAGTAGTCTGAGGGTACCAAGGAATATTTGCACCACCATCTAAGGGTACCCAAATGAAAGATAATTCAATTTCCTATCCAATGAGGTATCTTACATGATGTTTGATAGGGGACCTGATACCGTAAAATGCCAAATAACGTCACTAGGTAGTATACATATTAGCTCTGTAATGAGTTTTTCACAATCAAACTAGACTGATGGTACTAAGGAATATTTGCACCACCATCTAAGGGTACCCAAATGAAAGATAATTCAATTTCCTATCCAATGAGGTATCTTACATGATGTTTGATAGGGGACCTGCTACCGTAAAATGCCAAATAACGTCACTAGGTAGTATACATATTAGCTCTGTAATGAGTTTTTCACAATCAAACTAGTCTGAGGGTACCAAGGCTAGGGGCAAAAACATTTTCTTTAGTTCTTCAAAAAATAGTGTTGTTGACAGTATGTACAGAAATGTCTGTGATGTGTAGGGACAAACTAAATCTGCAAGCAGCGTTTGACGGGTTTCAAGCAACTCCTTTAACAAATACAAATTCATGTGGTAATACAAATTAATACATAAACAAAATAAAACAAAAGTTAGTCAATGCCAAGTGTCAAAGGCATATCGCAGTCCAATCAGAAGTTATGGCCTTTTTTTGTCAAAAGTCTCCCTGCAGCATAGTCAATGCCATGAGATCAAAATGTAATACCTCATTTGAAAAATCTCATTACAAGGGAAACACAATTGTAATATCACTGACCATCAAAAGTTATGCTTATGATTTCTGATATGATAAATGTAACGAGGTGAACAATTATGACCTCATATAAACGGTCTTATGACAAGAGATGCCAATGTTAAGTATCAACGGCCTATCACTGACCAATCAAAATATAGTTACGTTTTTTAAGGTCTCCCTTCCACAAGGTCTAGTTAATGTGGCCATATGGTGCAAGTTATAGCCAAGGTAACTTCGTTTTGTTCGGACAAACAGACAAACTTAAAGACAGACAGACAGTCGGACAGGTGTAACAAAATACCCCTGCATCTACAATTCGGGGGAATGTCCATCGAACTTATCTTCTTATCAATTAAAATAAATTACATTGAATACTTTTAAAAAAATAAACATTTCGATCACATTGATTATTATGGTGTTTTTGTATTTTCGCCAACATTACACTCGTTGTTCAATGGCCTAACTTAGAGTAAGTTAGATCACCTTGAACAAAAATTTTTCGCAGTCTCAGTCGCAAATAGGCATTTGTATTAGTTTTCTTGTCTATTCATGTTTTCCATTTTTAAGCTGTCCTGATAGAGCATTAAAATGTCTTTGATCCGAAATGAAATTTGAATATTACAATTTTGTAAACAATGCTTGCCGGGTCAGTTATATGGGGTTAAATAGTCTATGATATAGTAACAAGATATGTTAAACATCAAATAGATTACTAAAGGGTCGGACATGATATGCACGTCTATGTAAAGTTGTAAATTAGAGGCAATATAGCAAAGGTGCTACAATGCAGGAAATACATGTCGCAATTAGACATTTAAATTTAATATTTGGTGATCATCTCGTTGGATATTTTAGTACTTCCCATTGCAGTTGAAACTGCCTATGTCTATATTACCTTTTACATAACTCGGTCTTGAATTAGCTATAACATTCTAAAATAGAATAATTACCACACCAACTGTAAATCAAACAATACATATCACAAATATGTAGCTATGTGTAATGGCTTCGCCTAGTGTACTGTGATTAAATGTCTGCATCTCCATATACCTATGTTATATTATTAATCACTGTATAAATACGAACCAAATAATACCCACAAACAAACAAACACCAAAACTCACATCGACATGGTGGTGCATATAATCCTTGGTACCCTCAGACTAGTTTCAGTGTGAAAAACTCATTACAGAACTAATATGTATACTATCTAGTGACGTTATTTGGCAATTTACGGTATCAGATCCCCTATCAAACATCATGTAAGATACCTCATTGGATAGGAAATTGAATTATTTTTCATTTGGGTATCATTAGATGGTGGCGCAAATATTTCTTGGTACCCTCAGACTAGTTTGATTGTGAAAAACTCAATACAGAGCTAATATGTATACTACCTTGTGACGTTATTTGGCATTTTACGGTATCAGGTCCCCTATCAAACATCATGTAAGACACCTCATTGGATAGGAAATTGAATTATCTTTCATTTGGGTACCCTTAGATGGTGGTGCAAATATTCCTTGGTACCCTCAGACTAGTTTGATTGTGAAAAACTCAATACAGAGCTAATATGTATACTACCTGGTGACGTTATTTGGCATTTTACGGTATCAGGTCCCCTATCAAACATCATGTAAGACACCTCATTGGATAGGAAATTGAATTATCTTTCATTTGGGTACCCTTAGATGGTGGTGCAAATATTCCTTGGTACCCTCAGACTAGTTTGATTGTGAAAAACTCAATACAGAGCTAATATGTATACTACCTAGTGACGTTATTTGGCATTTTACGGTATCAGGTCCCCTATCAAACATCATGTAAGACACCTCATTTGATGGGAAATTGAATTATCTTTCATTTGGGTACCCTTAGATGGTGGTGCAAATATTCCTTGGTACCCTCAGACTAGTTTGATTGTGAAAAACTCAATACAGAGCTAATATGTATACTACCTGGTGACGTTATTTGGCATTTTACGGTATCAGGTCCCCTATCAAACATCATGTAAGACACCTCATTGGATAGGAAATTGAATTATCTTTCATTTGGGTACCCTTAGATGGTGGTGCAAATGTTCCTTAGTACCCTCAGACTAGTTTGATTGTGAAAAACTCATTACAGAGCTAATATGTATACTACCTAGTGACGTTATTTGGCATTTTACGGTATCAGGTCCCCTATCAAACATCATGTAAGACACCTCATTTGATAGGAAAATGAATTATCTTTCATTTGGGTACCCTTAGATGGTGGTGCAAATATTCCTTGGTACCCTCAGACTAGTTTGATTTTGAAAAACTCAATACAGAGCTAATATGTATACTACCTGGTGACGTTATTTGGCATTTTACGGTATCAGGTCCCCTATCAAACATCATGTAAGACACCTCATTGGATAGGAAATTGAATTATCTTTCATTTGGGTACCCTTAGATGGTGGTGCAAATATTCCTTGGTACCCTCAGACTAGTTTGATTTTGAAAAACTCAATACAGAGCTAATATGTATACTACCTGGTGACGTTATTTGGCATTTTACGGTATCAGGTCCCCTATCAAACATCATGTAAGACACCTCATTGGATAGGAAATTGAATTATCTTTCATTTGGGTACCCTTAGATGGTGGTGCAAATATTCCTTGGTACCCTCAGACTAGTTTGATTGTGAAAAACTCAATACAGAGCTAATATGTATACTACCTGGTGACGTTATTTGGCATTTTACGGTATCAGGTCCCCTATCAAACATCATGTAAGACACCTCATTGGATAGGAAATTGAATTATCTTTCATTTGGGTACCCTTAGATGGTGGTGCAAATATTCCTTGGTACCCTCAGACTAGTTTGATTGTGAAAAACTCAATACAGAGCTAATATGTATACTACCTAGTGACGTTATTTGGCATTTTACGGTATCAGGTCCCCTATCAAACATCATGTAAGACACCTCATTTGATAGGAAATTGAATTATCTTTCATTTGGGTACCCTTAGATGGTGGTGCAAATATTCCTTGGTACCCTCAGACTAGTTTGATTGTGAAAAACTCAATACAGAGCTAATATGTATACTACCTGGTGACGTTATTTGGCATTTTACGGTATCAGGTCCCCTATCAAACATCATGTAAGACACCTCATTGGATAGGAAATTGAATTATCTTTCATTTGGGTACCCTTAGATGGTGGTGCAAATGTTCCTTAGTACCCTCAGACTAGTTTGATTGTGAAAAACTCATTACAGAGCTAATATGTATACTACCTAGTGACGTTATTTGGCATTTTACGGTATCAGGTCCCCTATCAAACATCATGTAAGATACCTCATTGGATAGGAAATTGAATTATCTTTCATTTGGGTACCCTTAAATGGTGGTGCAAATATTCCTTGGTACCCTCAGACTACTTTGATAGTGAAAAACTCATTACAGAGCTAATATGTATACTACCTAGTGACGTTATTTTGCATTTTACGGTATCAGGTCCCCTATCAAACATCATGTAAGACACCTCATTGGATAGGATATTGAATTATCTTTCATTTGGGTACCCTTAGATGGTGGTGCAAATATTCCTTAGTACCCTCAGACTAGTTTGATTGTGAAAAACTCATTACAGAGCTAATATGTATACTACCTAGTGACGTTATTTGGTATTTTACGGTATCAGGTCCCCTATCAAACATCATGTAAGATACCTCATTGGATAGGAAATTGAATTATCTTTCATTTGGGTACCCTTAGATGGTGGTGCAAATATTCCTTGGTACCCTCAGACTAGCTTGATTGTGAAAAACTCATTACAGAGCTAATATGTATACTACCTAGTGACGTTATTTGGCATGTTACGGTATCAGGTCCCCTATCAAACATCATGTAAGACACCTCATTGGATAGGAAATTGAATTATCTTTCATTTGGGTACCCTTAGATGGTGGTGCAAATATTCCTTGGTACCCTCAGACTAGTTTGATTGTGAAAAACTCAATACAGAGCTAATATGTATACTACCTAGTGACGTTATTTGGCATTTTACGGTATCAGGTCCCCTATCAAACATCATGTAAGACACCTCATTTGATAGGAAAATGAATTATCTTTCATTTGGGTACCCTTAGATGGTGATGCAAATATTCCTTGGTACCCTCAGACTAGTTTGATTTTGAAAAACTCAATACAGAGCTAATATGTATACTACCTGGTGACGTTATTTGGCATTTTACGGTATCAGGTCCCCTATCAAACATCATGTAAGACACCTCATTGGATAGGAAATTGAATTATCTTTCATTTGGGTACCCTTAGATGGTGGTGCAAATATTCCTTGGTACCCTCAGACTAGTTTGATTTTGAAAAACTCAATACAGAGCTAATATGTATACTACCTGGTGACGTTATTTGGCATTTTACGGTATCAGGTCCCCTATCAAACATCATGTAAGACACCTCATTGGATAGGAAATTGAATTATCTTTCATTTGGGTACCCTTAGATGGTGGTGCAAATATTCCTTGGTACCCTCAGACTAGTTTGATTGTGAAAAACTCAATACAGAGCTAATATGTATACTACCTGGTGACGTTATTTGGCATTTTACGGTATCAGGTCCCCTATCAAACATCATGTAAGACACCTCATTGGATAGGAAATTGAATTATCTTTCATTTGGGTACCCTTAGATGGTGGTGCAAATATTCCTTGGTACCCTCAGACTAGTTTGATTGTGAAAAACTCAATACAGAGCTAATATGTTACTACCTAGTGACGTTATTTGGCATTTTACGGTATCAGGTCCCCTATCAAACATCATGTAAGATACCTCATTGGATAGGAAATTGAATTATCTTTCATTTGGGTACCCTTAGATGGTGGTGCAAATATTCCTTAGTACCCTCAGACTAGTTTGATTGTGAAAAACTCATTACAGAGCTAATATGTATACTACCTAGTGACGTTATTTGGCATTTTACGGTATCAGGTCCCCTATCAAACATCATGTAAGATACCTCATTGGATAGGAAATTGAATTATCTTTCATTTGGGTACCCTTAAATGGTGGTGCAAATATTCCTTGGTACCCTCAGACTACTTTGATTGTGAAAAACTCATTACAGATCTAATATGTATACTACCTAGTGACGTTATTTGGCATGTTACGGTATCAGGTCCCCTATCAAACATCATGTAAGACACCTCATTGGATAGGAAATTGAATTATCTTCCATTTGGGTACCCTTAGATGGTGGTGCAAATATTCCTTGGTACCCTCAGACTAGTTTGATTGTGAAAAACTCATTACAGAGCTAATATGTATACTACCTAGTGACGTTATTTGGTATTTTACGGTATCAGGTCCCCGATCAAACATCATGTAAGACACCTCATTGGATAGGAAATTGAATTATCTTTCATTTGGGTACACTTAGATGGTGGTGCAAATATTCCTTGGTACCCTCAGACTAGTTTGATTGTGAAAAACTCAATACAGAGCTAATATGTATACTACCTGGTGACGTTATTTGGCATTTTACGGTATCAGGTCCCCTATCAATCATCATGTAAGACTCCTCATTGGATAGGAAATTGAATTATCTTTCATTTGGGTACCCTTAGATGGTGGTGCAAATATTCCTTGGTACCCTCAGACTAGTTTGATTGTGAAAAACTCAATACAGAGCTAATATGTATACTACCTGGTGACGTTATTTGGCATTTTACGGTATCAGGTCCCCTATCAAACATCATGTAAGACACCTCATTGGATAGGAAATTGAATTATCATTCATTTGGGTACCCTTAGATGGTGGTGCAAATATTTCTTGGTACCCATTTAAATATTTACTCTCCCTTTTGGCTTGATTTTACGTACCCCATCGCCATTATTTCGTAATTTACTGTACACTCTGATTTTATTCAAATCAAACAGCATAGCTCATTGGATAGGAAATTGTATTTTCTTTAAAATGAGTATACTTATATTTTCATGGATTGTTCCATAGTGCTTTATCAGACCATTGTTTTGAATAAGTAACTGGAAAAATCGAATGTCAAATGAATAAGTAACTGGAAAAATCGAATGTCCAATAACGAATAAGTCACCAACTTCACACTGCCGCAAAATAACGTAAATCGTCGCAAGGTATATACGTAAATGATATAATTGGGTGAAAGAGTCCTGATATCTTATACACAGACACTTTTTTATAAGGTTAAATAAAGCTTTCAACGACAAACACATCAACAATGAGTTAAATGTTTTACTGAATAACATCATGACGGAAGACACAAATTTCAATGCCAATGTTAAAGCCTTGGACGTGGCCTCTCAGACAAAATGTCGGAAACTCGGAAACTATGGTATAAAGTACTACTTACATAGCTTCTACTTTAGTTACCGTAAATCAAGATTAATGTGTAGACAAACACATGTTTCACATGTGAAAGATGGTCGCTATTTCGTTGTATTTTATTTTTTGTTTCGGATGTATTTGCAGGAATCAAGCATAAACCAAAATCTGTCTCTGACATTTTTCTAGGGCCCCTGTTGAAGACCATTCCAGAGATGCAGAGAAGCAGGTTGGTCACAGAAACTTGACAGTATATGTTACTCTATAAATATATTAAACAATCAGGAATACCCATTATCCTAATAATTTAAAATTGTAACCTTCCAAAAATAATCCCTTCCAATAAATACTTACACCCCCTGCACAAGAAGGGGTCGGGAATATGATCATATCGCACAATCACATAGAAAAGGGGATACACCATCTTGACATGTATCAACCGTTAGTGTTTCCACCAGGAAAAAAGGGAAGGGCAACTACATTGGAAAATGGGGCACTTCTTCATTCAATAAGGCATACATTATGTAAGGATAAATAGCATTATGATCAGTTACAAGTACAAGATAGCGTCAAGTACGTGACTTAATCTTTTCAATTACTTATCAAATGAAAACGGTCAATTTGTACATAACTGTCTGAAAATATGACAGTTTCCTTTACACTATTATAATGGCAAACTTGTAATTAATTGTCATAGAAGTGTTTACCTAATGATAAATAAATCATGAGTTTAACGCAATTGAATTCTAATTAGATCATTCAGCCGTTTTTTGAGTAACACACTTACTATCTTGACCTTGATTAAGATACGATTAGGAGCAACATTAGTTGTGAGAAATAAAAATGTTAAACTAAGAATAACATGAGTCTTCAGCAAAATAATAATTTCCACACGTCCAACCTAGTTTCACACAAAGTGGGAGAATCAATGTGTCTCAGTTTACCTATTAAAGAGGCAGTAGCACTATTTCGGTGAAATACATTTTCAAAAATGATGTCACCAATAGTAATGTCTTCGGAAAATCATGTTAGAAAATGAGTGTACATGGTTCCATAATGCCATGGGAATAATTTGTGTTTTTCGAAATAATATGTTCACAATAAAATGACCGCCATGCAGCTTTTTCTTCATACACAACACCATTATTACCACTACGGATGATCGGATTGTGTAATAAGTTGCTTTACCCTCTGAAGTACTTATCAATGGCATTAACTATCATTATACATGGTTAATTTGAAAAAAATAAAATTTGCAAAAAACGTGGTACTGCCCCTTAAAAACTCCCAACAACTCAACAGAGTAAATATTCAACTGGTTCTATATACTTTATGAATCAATGAAAAGTAATTCTATGAAACAGACAAAATAAGTCTTTATATTCTACTGGGAAGTTTGACAAATCTTTTTTAATACATTTTCATATGTTCTGCTCCTAACTAGTTACAACTCTGGATATTTACATGCATCAGGATATTGGTCATTGCAAATGTGTCAAATACAATTACCGCCATTTTGTTCTTCAAATTTAGGATTTAATAACCATATTGTTTTATTTATTTTCTTTCTAAATAACAATCGGTTGGAGTTACTGGTGGATTATTGCTGTTTATAGAAGGAAGAGGAACATGAGAGGTATGTTTTGTTTGTGAAACACATCAAACCAATTTACCAAATTGACTGGTAGGTTATTTTTAATTGAATGTAAATTTTAAACAATGACAATTGCATATGACATGTGTTACATACATTGTACTTTTGATGATATGATTTACAATGACCAAAGGGGATACACTGTCAACCAAAGAAACACCTACCAAATATCTTATCAGATTGCGAAAAAAACCATAATGAACAGTTTAGCAATATTATAGCACCATTTCTGCATAATATATTTAAATTTCAGAAGTTGTCATGTCACAAAAGAATGGCGATTGTTGAAATGAGACAACATAATCGTTTAGTTTTCAATCAATGCTTGATCAGAAAAATATGTGAAACAGATTTTCATACATTCACGTGCTACAGATGTATGTGGGTAGGGTGCGCAAGTGAATCAACCGAAAATAGCGGTCTTCATTAGGCGTGGTTTTCATGAATTGTATTGACTCGAATCACAGTTGTTCCACGATTTCAAGGACCTTCATATTATTTGTGTTTCAGCAAAACGTGAAGACCACAATTAATTATATTTCAAAACATATTTCATCTTTCATTTTAAGGATAATGAGGTAGGTGTTTCTTTTGGGCGACAGTTTTATAGCTTTGATCTCAATTACTTCTCACAGAAAAAAACAATATATATATATATATATATATATATATATATATATATATATATATATATATATATATATATATAATGTGGTATTGACATAAATATCAACTGATTAAACATACGTCATCACATGAGATTATCATATATTGCTATGAAATACGTAATACAAATTGTTTTTGGCAGTGACTGAACCTGACCAAAAGACCAAATATTTTGCTGTCATAATATAGTACGTTTTTGGTTAAACGTCATTAATTTATACCTAGCGTTGATATTCACTATATGCCCTATTATCCTATATGGCTATCTTCGACAAATAATTACACAGTAAGGGAAGAGTTACTCACCTTCCCTGTCCATATATCCCGATAGGTGGCCAAGACCCGGATTATCATGCTTCCTTCTGTCGGTAAGCTATTCAAACATGTGATGATAGCTCTCCCGTCTTCGACTTGCTAATAAATATTTGCTAATTAAACTTGTTTCACCTGAACAACGCTATACAAAGTCTCATTGAGCCTCCAGAACAGATGGGGATCTGTTGTGACCGAACCCATCGTCCAGATACATCGCGAACTGGACGTCCTGCTGATGCAGGAAATAAACTATGGGTTGGGTTACGCGTGTGAACAGCCACGGAGCCGACAATATCCCGAGCCGAAGCACGTTCCACTACAAGTGACGACCCGCCAGGATGAATCGGAGGTACTTGCGATCCCCATGGTAAATGGGAATATGCAGGTACGCGTCCTGCAGGTCTAGGGATATCATCGAGTCTGAGGGCACCAGTAATCACATTACTGACGGCACTGGATAAGCCGCCATTTGTTCGACTCTCGTTTCGTTCTGACGAAGACCAAGGAGTAAAATCCGGGAACAAGGTCGTGAAGCAGGAGATGAGAACCTCCACATGTTCCAGGGTCAACGGGAGCCGATCTGGCTCTAGCGAATGTTCCACTGGCGAACAGGTTAGCGTGGACGGGTGTCGTCGCTTGGGACAAGGATCTACTGCCGCCAGCTGCGAGCCTGTTGGTCAGCTTTTGCTGCTGACTATCCTGCCGCTGGCGAACGGCCCCGGCAATTTGCCCATCAAAGAGTGAAGAGGATGAAGCAGGGGCTGACGCAAATTGTTCCTAATCTCCGCGGGGAAGCTGGTACGCCACAGGAAACCCTCGCGCCAGAGATTTGTGACCCCCGCTGAGATGCAGGAGGCGCAAAACATCATTTACGCGATGTTCCCCGTGACCGCACCAAACCCACAATACAAGGCCCTTGCTCCGTTCTCCATCCCTGCGTCATTTGCAAAAGTCGCCATCACCTGGCAAGCGTGTGCGATGTGGTTTTCTAACCCATGGATACCTCTGGCCTCGCGATCAAAGTGGGACAAATGCATGTCCGACACTTGATGGGGCACAGAGGCAGTGAGCTGCCGTGTTTGTCTGAGATTACGAGTTGAGGCAAGAGACGACCTGGCACCGCCGCGGCAATGTTCGCGTGGAAGTCATTGCCTGCTGACTGCAGCGCCACAGAGGCAGTGCCACTGAGCGAGAACTGGGTGTCTGGATGTAACCTGGCACCAATCCGCTATTGCAGCCAAACGTTCCTACAAGTCTGGCCCCTCGACTGTGGAGGCATCAGGGTCGGCATGCGTTACTGCTGTAGCGCCATCACTCTCTGCCCCCTCGCTTCCCTGGCCTGCTTCTACGGAAGAGCACCAATCCTGATCTGAGGAGGTGGCAGCTGGTGATACCAAAACCACCCTCCTCCTCTTGCGGGTTGAAGGTGCTGACGGGGAGGGCGGCGTAGGAGTCGCCTCATCCCCCCTTTGTCCGTGGGCGGCAACCTCTTGTCCAACATGTTGGCCACCATGTCCCTCACGGACACGAGGATATCCTCAGTCAGCGCCTTAGGATCAAATGATCCTCTTCTTGGACTTGTGCTTCCTCTTCTTCCTGGGCGTGTGGCGGCGATCCCGCCCTGAAGAGGCATCAGGAGAAGACACTCTCCTGGGAGAGACGTCACCGCCAACTCAACTCTGCGAAGAACGATCACACCGCCTCTCGGGAGAGGCGTCCCCACGACCAGATCCTGCTGACATGTCCTGCATGTCAAATTCTGCCGTGTCCTCTGAGATGATGAGATCGGACCCAGACGATGAGTTCCTGGGTCCCGTAGCGGTTGCCGAAGCAGAAGAAGAGCGCCTGGAAGCCTTCAGCTTGCCCTCTCTTCTTCACCGCATTCCGGTAGTCTCGATGTTCCAACACCGAGAGGCTGGCGCACTCCTGACATCTGTCATCCTCTGGACAGAGATTGCAGCACAAACGGCAAATAGAGTGGGGTCAAAGGCACCCGACTTCCTTGAGCCTCAACTTCCACAGAAAGAAGCATACTGTCCAGGCATGTTCCTACCACTTCACCCTACCCAGGAGCAATGAGCGGTATCCAAAGGTAGGGATAGCCCCTAACCCAAACAGAGTAAAGTGCAATTACCTCTAAGTCTGAAAGGTGCTAAGCAAGAGGGGCAGGAAGACCACAGGATATCCAATCAAACCTGCTACACTCAAGCGGCAAGCCCGGCGGCATGCAAGAAGCGCTGTATGTCCACTTGTTATCCAGTCCAATGTCGCCCCAGCTCAAGAAGCTTGCTACGCCCTATAGCGAGGACCCGATCCAACGATTAAGTCTCCTCTCGCCAGTCAGCGGTATGGAAAAAAAGGAATCCAAGCTCTACACGAGCCCAGCGGTTTAGCGGGTCCCAAGTTGTTACTAGCATTATGGAGACAAGGACAAATCAGGCAGTATGCCTGACAAGCGGTATAGCTGGATATCCACTTGTTACCTCAGTCCCATCCCGCCAGCCGGCGGCATGGAGACAAGACACAAGGCAACAGTAATAACCCAGGTGGTATGCCCGCATCAAGCGTTATGGCGGCGATTAGCGGTATAGCGTGGATCAAGCACTAGGCCCGATCCTATCCACTCCCATGTCGCGCCACGCCACCAAAGGCCAGGCATATAAATCCAATGAATCACCTCTGGTGAAACAAACAACAGCGTGTCGCCAGGAAGGCAAGCGGCCTAAGGTAAGATAGGCGAACTAGAGGGAAAGCCAACACCCAGCTGACAATCGACTCAAGTCCTTAAGAGACGCACCTGCATCCGTGCATCCCTTGCACGCAAAGCACGTGCTGCAATAGACAACTGCACCGATACAGAGTCAGCTAGCTGTCGGCTCAGTCAAACAGAAAAGTGAATTACCCCAAGGAATAGACTACAGAGATAACCTGACACAGAACTGCAATAACACTCAATAGAGTTTAATTAGCAACTATCAATTAGCAAGTCGAAGACGGGAGAGCTATTATCACATGTCTGAATAGCTTGCCGACATTAGGAAGAGTGATAATCCGGGTCTTGGCCACTAGTTATCAGCCAAAATCAGTTTAAAATGTGCAAAAAAATACTAAGTTCCTGTTGCGACAAAGAAATTGCTAAGACACTTAATTAAATAATTTATCAAATAAAAATATAAATGCTTAAATCTCTTAATACTGTTATGATAAGAGTGTCAACGGAAGATTAGATATAGACACAGTTTGTGTTGTTGGTCTTTTCCATGAAGGGGTGAGGAACGCATCAAACCCATTTACCACAGCTTCTGGTAGGTTATGTTTATGTGAAAACTAAAGTAAGCTCATCATATCAATGTCATAACAGCTTTTTAACAACGAGTTTACTTTTCAGATTGACAGTAGAGTTTAGCTTGTACTTTATATGATATTTGCGCTATCGATTGTTCATGGGGTAATCAATAATAATTATGAGACTAATGTACACTCATCAACTGAGTCAACTTTAGATTATGAATTATCATTCTATGAAATGCATAATACATGCCGATTTTCACTAAAGACACATCTGATGAAGCAGATCGTTTTATTTCATGTTAATGTGTTATCTTACTTGTCATTAGAATTAAATGCAATAAATCTGACCACAAGAAGGAACACTTAAGTAGTTTGAAACTTTATTTTTTGTAAGGAACATATTGCATGATTCAAATTCCTAATATTGATGTGATAAGTATAAACAGCATTTACTGAATGAACAGACCAGAGCTTGCCAACATAAATTTAATTTGGGATTTGGTACAAGATAGGCATGTTCTATGTGAAAATAAAAGTCAAATTAGTAAATAAGTTTCAAATCTTTGTAGATCATGTAGGTAAGGGTGAGATGATTTGAAGGTTAATACCACTTTCAAGAGTATTCCACTTATAGCTGCAAATTCTATTCCTAGAAGACAGCTTATAGCACTGGTGGGAACTACAATTCAGTGTCATAGTGCACCTAAACCCAAGTGAATGTAGAAACACAGTCAAAGTTACCGAGTTACTGAAACTGAACCACTATGCTTTCCGGTGTCCATCGAAGGCATCTAAATGTGGAATACTGTACACCAGAGAAAAAGATTCATGGATGGCATTATATACGCGCATTAATAAGACACCAAAACATTGTTTATGTTCAAAATAAAGAAGTTGTGATGATGTTTAGCTTGTTTACCAAATATTAAACATTAATGAACGCTTGAACATGAATTAAATGATTGATTTCCGTATTGCACGGTGAATTCCGTATTGCATGGCTGACGATTCTACTTTCTCTAAATTTTGGCACTTTTCAGAATTTCCCGTACTTTAAATGTTTCCCACATTGAATCTCCGCAATTTATGTTTTTATAACACTGCTAGTATTTTTTCAGTTGATTAAAGTATCAGCTTGGATTAGGTGTGTAATCACATCAGTGGTTGAGAGAACTACATATTCATAGTCATTAGAAAATGATAATCCTTGTCCTCACTGTCTATATATCTGATTGTCATCTTTATGCCAGAGAAGCATTGAATGGTCAATAGGGAATTATATGAGAGATTGAAATAATTATTTGAAAGTAAATGTTCTCACTTAAAATATTGCAGTGAAGTTGAAGTAGAGTGTCAATGACTGTGGGAATCCTAATTGCTCTTTAGAGGATATTTGGCTTTTCTTGACTAATACCATGTTTATCTCATCGAGTGAGATAGAAAGGTTATATTTTCACGAGTGACGCAGACACGAGTGAAAATATATAACCTTTCTACCTCACGAGATGAGATAAACATGGTATTTGTCAAGAAAAGACAAATTTTCTATTTATTATATGACAAAATCTTTGCATATTCACCGAAATAGACTTGCATTTAAGTTAAGTCGGCTCCAGAATAAGCCTGTCGCCTAAGCAACAATGGGACGTCATGAACGTGTCATGACGTCGGAGCATTGTTTTATGACGTCAGGTCATTGTTATATCAGTCACTAGTGACTGATAACACGTTCCATTGTTATTTTCACTAGTGACTGATAACACGGTTTATTTTCATTGATAGATCCCGGTATTTCACCTGCAATCATATAATAATCCCTTTGATTGCTGAATGTGAATTTGTTGTTATTCTTGTTTCCTCAGAAGCACAGCAGAATTTCAACGTCACAGGTGTGACAGGTGGAAGTGTGGCCACTGCAAATACTGCTGGCATTGGGTATGGAGGGATGGGGCACAAGATAGGTATGTTTTATTTGAAAATAAAAGCAAAATTAGTAAATCAGTTACAAATATTTGAAGATCATGTAGGTGGGGTTGAGATGACTTGAAGTTTAATACTGCTTTCAAAAGTATTCCACTTATATCACAGCCGCACATAATATTAATATGGGTTATCTAAATCATAAGCGGCTACTATAAGATTTATTTAACCAATCATTTGATTCAAAATAATCCAATGATGGTTTTTAATCATACATGTGAAGAAGACCTGATCAAGGAAACTTGTAGTTTGAACCTTAATCATGGTAAT
Source organism: Gibbula magus (assembly GCA_936450465.1). Classification (NCBI taxonomy): domain Eukaryota; kingdom Metazoa; phylum Mollusca; class Gastropoda; order Trochida; family Trochidae; genus Gibbula; species Gibbula magus. The sequence goes on from OW388302.1 coordinate 3,845,714, forward strand.
GTGTTCATGTCAAAACTACAATAAGCAGCTAGATTATAGCTGAATATAATACTTTTTTTATATTTCAGTGACCGAGCTGGACCACCAGAAGAAACTTTTAAGTACAATGTTTTACTGTTCAAACTGTTTCATACTTAAAACATCAAATACTTTGCAAAATACTAAATGCCTGGTAGTGTAAAGAAATGTCTGCAATAAACAAAGACATTGAATGTATGATACTGTTATATCTTTAATTTCGTTGCAGTACTCAGAAACATTGAAGTTAAAGGGGCAATATCTTTTTTGCTCCAGTTAGTCGATGAAATGTATTTGAAAAATAATTTCACCAACAGTTAAACATCCTTTTCTCTTCAGAAAATCAAGATAAAAATGAATGGACATGGCTCAATAAAGCCATGGGATCCTTTTTGAACAAATAATGTGTTCACAGTTAAATGGTTATTACGACTCTGGATAATTGGTTTGTGTAATACGATGTTTTACCCTCTAAAGTAAATATAAATGACATAAACTATAATTGTAATTGGGGAACTTGCCCCTTTAAGACACTTTTCATAACCTTAAATTATCAACAGTGTATTCAGAAAAGTTGTGAAAGGACCTATGTTTACCTTAATCAATGATTGATTCAAACATGTTATGAACTGACTTATGTTTACCTTTATCAATGATGTATTCCAACATTTTATGAAAGGACTTATGTTTACCTTTATCAAGGAAAATACCATACCATGACAGACATATATTTCACAAATTGAAAAGGCAAATGAAATTCCTCATTGAACAGAAGCATTCTATGATACCAAGAAATACAGTTTCAATTTAATTGTCCAAATTTTAGTCAAAACGTTTTCGAAGATGTTTTCAATATTAAATGGAATACACTTATCATATCCTTTTAATATTGATTCCTATGGTAAGAATAATATAAACCTCAATCAATGGAAAAAGCATAACATTCAAGAGGAAGTCGACAAATATTCTACAGTAAAACAAAGTAAATTCTGACATAACACAAACCGTTAATGATATTGTAAATAACTGATTCAGTTTTATTCTCCGAGGTTTCTCAAAACAAATTCATATTAATCAATTGATGGTGGTATACTGTTGAAAGTATGTATTCATTTTCACAGAAAGAACCAAGGACGAAATAGAGATGCTGACCGCATGGATGATCCGAGTGTCTGCTGTGGATGAGGTGGTAAACAAGATGAATGAAGGTCAACATTGGATCACAATAACAGGGAATGCTGGGGACGGCAAGACGACTCTAGGTTACCTGGTACTTAAGGAGTTCCTGCAGAAGGATGTCAAAGTCTTCACAATCTACAAACCTGAAGAGTATGATCACATAGCAGACATGGAAGAAGACAGGGTCATCATGTTTGATGATAGATTCGGAGCTTTTCTTGCTGATCAGCAGTTGATTGAGAGCTGGCGTGATGTCATACAAAAGAATTTAAGAATAAGCCAAACATATAAAACAAAGACACATGTCATTTTCATCAGTAGAGTAAACGTTCTAAAGGAATCTAAGGTTTATCTCGGAAAGCTTACAGATGATGTATTCGACAGAGACTGTGTAGTTGATCTAAGTACAAGGAATGAAACAGGTGAACGATTGAAGATCCTGGAATATCATCTTGGCCGTGAGAATGTGACTATAGCTCCTGACATCAAACACAGAGTTTGCAAAATGCAGATCGCACATGGATTCTCGCACTGCTGTAATATGTTTTCAAAGCTTAAATCAAGGGGATATGATGTGGACATTGTAAAATTCTTTGAATCACCTTTTAAGTTTCTGGACATGAACACCAGAGTTCTTTATAATGACAACTGTAAAAACCTCTTCCAGTTGATGATTAAGTTTGATGGACAGCTCGATGTTCACAATACCATAAATGATGAAGATCAAAGACACGCTTTACTCAAAGTAATAAAGGAACAAGAAGGCAGTTATATTACAGTATGGGAAAATGGAATATGTAAGTTTGCCCATCCATCTCTGTATGAGAGTGTTCTGAATGTCATCAATGATATTGACCCACTGTACTGCGTTCAGTATGCAACTCTCTCTGTTATACGACGGAAGATGTTGATCTCGATATCTGACGCAGAAGACAACACCAACTCACTGTGTAACATCATCGTGAAGCCGAACCCTGCTGTACTCAAAGTTTTAGCAGAGAGATTCTACGAAGAGATAATAATGGGAGACTACTCAATAGTTGAAAACCGACTATGCAAGGACAGAAGATTCTGTGAAGCCCTTGTATCCTGCCTTGCTAACACACATCAAGAGATGGTAAGTAGAGGTATAGTTATCGGCTGCATACCGCGGCAGACGTCCAAACGTTTTAAAATTAAGTTTGCTGAGTTAACCCTCTAAGTTGATAGACATTTCATTGGTTTAATCCAAATTATCTAATACTGAAATTAGTGTTTCTATTGATTTGATATGTTTCTTGTTTCATTCTTTTCACCAAAGGACTATTAATAAATACTTCTGATTTAAAAAAGCAACATTTGTCTTTCAAACATTCATGTTATGCTATCATTTACTATCCACTCATGGTTAATAACATGGCTAATATTCCCTGATCTAATCTTAGCATGATGATGGTCAGTAGATATTTTTGTGTCTAATGTTAATTGCTGAGGATGAAGTTGATTGTACCACCGCTAATAATGACTGTTTGGTGGACACCATGGAAGGGTGGACACACTGTATTCACTAGTAGGGAACTTGGTTTCAGTGAGGGTGGAGTATTTGTGATTATTGCGACAGAGTCCTTGTGATATGTGACAGAGTCTTTGTCATTTGTCACAGAGTTGTTACAGTTTTATCCCCTGCCACGAAGTGGAAGGGAATATAGGTTTGGGCTCCGTGCGTGGCCCTGTCCGAGATTTTCTCAGACATCGTTTAAAATAGGATTACCAAATTAGGTGTGATGCTTGAGGGCATAACTACCTTGATGGAGGTCGAAAATGTGATGCGTGCAACTGTTTTTTTCGGAGTAATGTCCCTTGATCGTTTGTTTCAAAACTGTTCCAGGTAATTTCAAAGGGGACAGCTTTTCTCAGAAACTGTTTCAGCTAGGGTTTGAACATTAAAATTGTGTGATTCCGGTATCTTCAAAGGGGATAAACTTTCATTGAAACTGTTTAAGATCAAATCAGTTGTGTCAGTCAGGGACACGTCGGCTTTCCATCCTTGATTTTCGACGGCATGCCGTCTTAATCGCTATAATATAGCTTAAGCATTTATTCAAGCATATAGAAAACACAGGATCAGACAAAGCTTAACAATTTGGAAACAATAAATGCCCCCTTCCCTCTGACGACCTGAACTACAAAAAAATAGATAATCTCTTTCAGACCAGAGAAAATAACAAAAACATTGAAAAGCAGATTGAGGAGTGGTAGTGATTTTAACAAAATATATTAATGTCTGTGCCAAGGATTTAATTCAAAGAGTGCATACTCGAAGATCAGATATTATAGCATACGGATATGCAAAAACATTTATATCATTTATTTTATTAAGAGAATCATTTCTTTTAGAAAAATGGGGATATTTTGGCAAAAGTTATAATATCAGACGGCATGCCGTCTAATAAAAACGTACTTTCGGATGGAATACCGTCTTTAAATATTTGGGACGGCATGCCGTCTTTATTGTCAGAAGGAAGACATCATTATTTTAAATTTAAATATAAAAGATGGCATGCCGTCTGAAACATATTGTCTTACAAAGATGACATGCCGTCTTAAACATTGTCATATAAAGACGGCATGCCGTCTAATATATATTGTCTTATAAAGACGGCATGCCGTCTGATATCTTTTGTCTTAGAAAGACTGCATGCCATCGAAAGAAAGGCCGGTGACATTGCATGGTTTCCGGCGGTCGTCCATCCTTCCGTCTTTTATCTTTACGTTTTTTTACTTCTTAAGAAACACTGACTCTCGAAATCTGAAATATTGTGTTAAGACTCTTTGGCCATTGGAATTATAATTTGTAGATTTGTTGATTCTGTGACCCAAGGCAAGGCCAACAGGTAATACAATCATCACAAGTCTTCTTCTTCGTCGACAGCTTGGCATATGGGGATTATAAGTTGTAGATCTGGTGTTGCCCCCCAAATAAGTGTACAATCGTCTTGGCAAATATGGCCGGCGATGGGTTATAAATTGGCGATTTGGAAAATGTAAGTTTTCAACCTCATATTTTGTTTACTCAAGGTGAGATCAGTTATAAAGCCAAGTATGTTTGACGGTATGTCAGCAGACAGCTACATTTTCGTTTTACAAATTTTGATGATATTTTAGTTTTGGTAATTGTAAACTATCTTAACATTGTTTATATGGTGTTCTCCACAGTCGAATATAAAGAGATTCATATTCAAGTAGGGATGTCATAATGTTTTTACATCATTTCCGAGGAAAAGTAAGGGAAAAATAATTTTACTGGCACGAGTGTTGTAAAACAACATGAATAACAACCCTGAGAGTGGTTAATGTCTTTAATTATATATGTTCATTATCTATACCACTGAAGGCCTTCGTTACAAAAAATCATAAATGATCAATGGTGATTTTTATTCGTGTCGACACATATGGAAACATCTCTTACACTGTTGCTATTGACTATCAAAACGCTAATGATGCAGGCTATTTTGAAACAACATAATTTAAACTCAGAGAGATCACTGTTGTTATGTAATAAAATCGATTTCCACAGACAAAAATGTTAATATTTCGATGTAAAAATTTAATACTGTTACAATCTTCCTCATTTGACATCAAACTTTTGTATAAGATGGCAGATGAATTGGCACTTTCACACTGATCACAAATACGTTCGGGGAAATGTGGGATCGAACCGGCAATCTGATGGTTTCTGGGCGAGTGAACTTACACTGCAACCAGATTACGTTAGAAGGACATTTTTAAGCAATTGAAAAGAATATTAGATTGTATTTCATCACAACGGTTATAAGTTTGCATAGTAGTTTTATTTTTCTAACTTTAAAGGAACTGTAGCACGCTGTTCTTACTAAAATACATTGCTCTCACGAATAGAAACATAAGTGTTACCAATGGCGAAATAAGACCCCTGAAACAATTATGTTATGAAATTATGTTTGTATCGTATCTCTTCAAGCATACATGTAGAATACATGGGTTACAATAACTGTTGCCTTATGTAAAATATCATTTGCGTTAATAAAACAAGCTGCAGGAGACAGCATTTCAATCTCTTTGCAAGTGGTGATTGCCGTGAAAATATCATTGCTTATCAGATATTTTCTGATGAAGTAACATTTCATCAAAACAGCAACATCAATGCCACAGATTTTCCAATGAAAAAACAACAGGTTCAAGGAAATATCTGTATTCAATTCGTATGTCATATTGGACGAATCAAGCAAATTAACATCCATTTTGTGATTTTAAATAATCTGTGACAATGAAGATATTGTCCGTAACATCAATTTTGTAATCACACATTTTCTGTGACACATTGGAAAAGTTCAAGGTAACTGATATCACAAATTCTGACATACTTCCGTGTCATATTGTTTCGTCATTCTTCCTAGTAAATGTACTCAACAGGTTCACATATTTCTCTGATCGCCAATCGATAACTGATAGGGATGTGTAATATTGTTTGATAAAACTGATATCAAAGGGTACCATGGCTGAGCGCGGAACAGTTGAAATGTCATTAAATTGTTACATAATTAAACACATACCATTTTTTAAATTAATTATTATGCTGTTTGTAAGCGCTAGTGAACTTACAAATGTACATACAAATTGAATTGAAACATTTATAGATATAATTGATGAGCACAATGAGCTCAACTAGAATTAGGCAGTTTACCTATGTCTGTGTATTCTCGTGTTATCCAGGACAAAACTTCTCCGTTGGCAGATGCAGTTCTCAGTTATTATCTCAGAGATTATATCTGACATTTATATTTAAAAATATACTGAAACATATTAAGAAAATGTTTGTGTCCTATTACATGATTACGTCTTATGTGGGTTTTCCCCCTAATCTGTTAGATAATCCGAAGGGGACTTGTGTTATGATTCATTCAATCCTTCCTAGCTTTAAGGGTTCCTGCCTTACACAATTAACTCTTCCCACAGGTTCTGAACACCACAATAACAAATGATTAAAAGTAAAAATTCTGACAATGGATGTTTTTTATATAGCGCTCACTTACCCACATTGTGCACTCAGGGCACCTCCAACCATTTTGTTCTTGTCTAACCTAAGGAATGCCTTCATCTCCTTCAACAGAGCTACATTTTTAATAACTTCACTCACCAAGCATTATTCCATGTCTCGGTGTAGGCCAGGGAACTACCCGTCAAACTTTCAGTGTATGAAGTGGCCGAGCCACCCATCCAGCTACATGGTCAATAGTTTTATGTAATTAATATATCCACTATTCCCAAATAGTATTTTTGTCATAATTGTTCAGTCTAAGTTGTGCATTTCTAGTTCACCATAGTCTCTCGTATGTATGTCCGTCAAGACAACAACTTCCTTGGGGGGAGGGGGCTTAACTTTGTTTCCTCAATATACATACCAAGTTCCAGATGTCAATATATTGTCATATCCGTTACTAGTAGTGTGTGGTCGTTAGAGCTGCTGCATTTGGCTCTATGTAAATACACATTTACATATATTTTGTTCATATCCACAACTTTGTATTCATACTTACTTGTTGGGGAAACTATACCTTTCAATCTTATTGCCAGAGCAGCTCGAGACAAATCATTAACGAACCAGGAGAGGATGGCAAAACCATGTTGTGGACAGCTTTCAAGAGTGGAAACATAGCTGCAGTGTGCACTTTGATGGCTGCTGGAGCCGATGTACATGATGTAAACGATGCATATGGAAGAACACCACTGCATTACATTTGCCAGGAGGGGAAATTTACAACTGATGATACTTCAGATAAACACCTTGGACTTATCGACTCTATCGGAATGATCATCGCGGACGGGAGAGCAAATGTTGATGTATGTGATAAAGATGGAAGAACACCTCTGCATTATCTGTTGAAACACCAAACTATGAATGCAGAAGCAATCCAGTTCATGGTCAGTACTTGTAAAAGTGACCTCAACCTCGGCGACACTTGTGGAAGCACTCCACTGCATTACTTCTGTAAACGAAGGAACATCAGTACAAGTCTACTGAAGGTTATGATCGCTGAAGGTAAAGGTAATCTAAACCAATGTGAGCAGAATATGAGTACCCCACTCCATTTTCTGTGTTCATACTCAGGTCTTCAACTTGACACTATAGATCTTGTGATCCAGGAAGGGAAAGGGGACTTCAATAAAGCTGATGAACATGGAAGTACATCGCTGCATTATTCATGTGACAATACAGACGTTGCATTTGATCTAGTCCTCCAGATTGTCAACACAGCAAAGGGAGACATCAACAAACAAGACAACAATGGAATAACACCTTTCCATGTTCTTTGCCAGAGATCACACAATATAGGGGATATTCTGACTTTGAGTCATCAAGGAGACAAGACTGACATGTACGGAAACACACCACTGCACTTCCTGTGCCGGAGGAGGGGAATCAATGTTGAGGTATTACAACAACAGCTGAAGCAGATCCCTGAAGTAGACATGAAGAAACAAAACTCCCTCGGACACACACCCTTCGATTATCTCACTGACCAAGGTAATATTCTGTTTTAAAAAATACACTGGTAGTTAAAATAGTTTGTGTGCCTTTATTTCCAAAATACAAATCTTGAAAGTTGTGTTCTATCACAGATGCAATACTGACAATATGCATGGATACTAAAAATATAACGCTACAAACTAGTATGTTGTTGAGAACTATCACAATGATTATCATGTTGTATATTTAAACATCAGATGGCTTTAAAATCAGATGTTTTTGACTAGATCAATATTCTTTTCATACCAATACACTGGTTGAAATGAGCTCATCGTAGCAAAATAAGATTGACCCAGTCAAACCAAACTGTTTACTCTTTTCTATATATAAACTTACTTCACTTGAGAAACAACGCATATATATCAGGCCTCCTGACCCGAATCGATTTCAAACAATTTAAACACATAATATCGAAACACGAATAGCCCCTTACTTAGCTCAGCTTATTTCCTTCTACATTTCTAACTTTCAAAATTGTTCCTCCCCCTCAATTTCGGATTGGCCTCCAAATTTCTCCATTTTTACAACATTTTTCAAAATTGTTAAAGGTAATGCGAGGTATGTTCCGCTGAAAGTGCTTGTAAAATCTTCAAATAATGTAATGCATCACTTGATAACGGTATATGTACCGAAGCATTGCAGTGTTGGACCAAGCCACGTACACGCGCATGAATACAAATCAGCTGATCACTGTCACTTGCAACTGTCTCAAACAGAAACGTTAATCGTTCGTAATGGGTAATATCGAAATAATGTTGCCTGCAACTAGGAACATCGCACTTCGCTATTCTCTAAAAGTCCTTAATTGTATTTCCTTAATATTTCTTTAAGCATGCACTATGAAATTCTGGTACAGTGCGCAGCCTAGCTAGCACAGAACAGTGAAGTAAATGCAAAAAGTCCCTAATTAACAAGTGTTTGGAACTGGGAAGAGTTATGACGTGCGACGAACTTGGCATATTCGAAGCTGCGATTATTGCTATGATAGAAGTGGATCTTGTCGGAGGTTGTTCCCTGTTGCAACTTTTGGAAGTATGAGAGAGTGAGTTTATTTCTTGTATTTGAGGCTACATGGTCCAGAGTACAACATGTAGCATACATACAGTTCAGTGTGAGATTACATTTTACATAATATATAAACAATATAAACTAGTGTACGAAGCATAATATCAAATATTACATTTTTCCTCCAAGTATATGGAACGTGATTTCAAAATCCTTTCATTTTTACATGATAACAATTGTTTGTGCTGAGTTGGATAGAGCCAGTACTAATTAGGTATAAGGTTTTCTCGACTTTCTTTAAAGTATTGGCATACACGAAGAAAGTGAAACTCATCTTCTGTAGCATTTAGATTACATTTATCACACATTAAGATAGCCAAATCTACATCTGCCTTACTATAACGCTGCCTTTGTATTACAAATTGTGTGCTGAACATATTAATCTTTCATGATTAGATCAGTATTAAATGATACTCTTAAGTAAATGTCTTGTTCAAATATACTCGTATACGATGCATTTTAAAAAGCATGAATCGTTTACTTTCTGATACCATGCCTGTATATCTAAATCAATACAAGTTTGTTTAAACCTTGACATACAAATGTCCTGGAATATCCAGACATATGAATAACCTGTTCGAAACAGAATCATTCTGACATGCAAAGCCCTATTTACTCTACCGTTTTCATCTTGTGTTTGTTGCATCGTATAGCAGGCATGGGGATGCCTTCTCGAATCCATATGAATTAGCTGACACCAATATCGTATACACCGAAGGAAATACGTTACAGATAAATGATACCGTCCAATTTTCCCAAGGACTGCACTAGATGATGTTTTCTTATTAAGTCGTTACATATATAGATAGGGCTTAAAGACATTACTCTGTATCTTTTCAATACTTTCTAGGTATATGAAGGCAGTATAAAAACTATGTTTAGGTTTTCTCAAATATTTCTGAGCTAAAGACTGAAGGACGAATAAATTATCAGTGGTAGAATAATCATGTCTGAAACCGGCTTGTGCTTCTGACAACAGACCATTTATCTCCAGCTAAACTCGGAGTCTTTGTTCTATGATGCAAGTGAAAACCTTTCCTAATGAATTTAGCAGCGATATGCCTCTATAGTTATTGGGTCAGACGGGTTTCCTTTTTTTAAATATAGGAAGTATCATCCCTACATTCCAGTTATCGAGAATTTAATTGAACAATAAATGCAAGTAGGATGTAAAATAGGGAGCATGTTTCAGTAGCTCAGCTAGCAGTCCATCAATACCGGGGGCTTTATTCAGTTTCAAAGATTCTATGGCTTTAAGTACAGACAGAATTAAAAATGGTTAAATATTTATTAAATATGTATTTGTTTTTGTGTCACTCAGGAAACAAAGTTTCAACATGTACACTTGTGCAGACATACCTTCAACAGTGTTGAACATAAATAGTAATTTTGAGCACTGTTCAAAATAGAGACAACACTGTTAATGCCTTTTTATTTGAACTGTTTTTCTTTACCTTAGAGATAATGAATCATGCGATACGTGAAGAGCTACAAGCAAATGGTTCTTTTGTGCAACTGTAAGAACTGATTTCTATTTTGTAAAGACTCTAATTTATGGTAACATAAAATATTTCTGATTCGCCTTGCATGCCTCATTTGTGTAAAACATATAAAGGTGAAGTAATGCTCCGGCAATAACAAAACTTCACACCCGTTTTGTAAAAGTCATACGACATACTTTCGAGTGTAATAATGACTTTATTACCCATTTGATTCTCACAAAGTCAATCAAGAAAGGAACCATTTCTCTGGTGACGACAATCGTTTTATGACGTCACAGATGAGGAAATCAAAGTCGTGGTGAAACAATGGTTGCTATGGTTGTTATATTAACTCGGTTTCTGTTAACCCTATGGGTAATAATACCGATAATATACCAATAAATGTTGTGGAACACACTTATTGCAATTTGTTTTTCATTTGGAAAATTATCGCTCCAAATTATAAGTGTAATATATTCACATATTGTAAGACTATCTTGATCTGAGAGGCAATTGCAGGTTTTAAATAAAAGTAACAATGCCATTGATTTGCAAGAACATTGTTGGGCAGTATTGCAAGTGTAAGTTGTCGTTTTTCAATCTAATCCATCAAACTTTATTTTATCTATTTGAAACATGGTCTGTATTATGCAAAGCATTTAATCTAAAATGTAAATGTAAAATGTAGCAATAATACCACAATAAAGAGGTTGGATATTGAAATATATTTCATAATAAAAGTAAGTGCATGTAATAACATGTAATAACATGTATTATTCTACAACGATTTGTAGAACACATAATAACAAACACAAACTCTATATTGTACGCCTTCCTTTTTAAACTAATCTTATTCAGAGTGGCATTTTATAATGTGTTCTGATCTTTGCTGTTTGATCAGACGGTGCACTGCCCTGGATCGATGGGGTTATAACGAGATCACCTGAAGACGTGGTGCTGTGCAGACTGAACAAGGCTGACAAGTATATCTTTGTACTCGGTAAGTTAGAACTAAGTGACCAGTATTTGAGACATAACTAATTTACTAATTTAAACTCATTAATGAAATTCAATGATATTTCTTTGGCGTAACTGTGGCGTATATTTGACGTCATGTTGCGTATATTTCGATTAATCATTTCACTGACTTTGAATTATCTGTCTAAATTTCTATTGATGGCAATGACAACATTAACCTAAATATTAATAATACGTGTGCTATATATAATAATAATTAGTATGTATAATACGATATTACATTTTTCATACAATCCAAAATAATTTCTTCATTTATTTCGTATTTTGAATGTTCATTATCGTGGAGGGTTCTAACGGGGTATTTTTTTGTGGAAACAAAATTCGAGAGGATATCCCTGTTTACACATATATATCATTAATACATGATTAAAACACAGTCAAATTGAAAGATAGAAATAAAGGTGATGTTTTGATGATTTTATATTTCACAACTTGATACACACAAACACACATTTGTTGAAAAATAAAAACATTGAGAACTGAAGCCATTTATCGCAGCGCGCGAGGAGAAAACTTTGCTTGAGCATAACAGGGAAGTGTTTATTCGTTTTATGACACGTTATGTGTTACTGTAGGAACGCTCTATCAGTATATGTCGTTAGTGGTTAAATATTTGTAAAATAAGGTACATAGATAGATAGTGTGTTTTCATTTCACGCAATGCAAAAAATCCAGAATGGCGACAGAACCATCCCTTTAATGGTAGTAATAATATACTATAATAAAATAGTGAAAAAAATATTACGAAACTGACCTGACAATGGAAGCCATCAAATAGGGTTATTTTACATAATAATAGTATTTGGAAATGACTACAGAAAAGACATGGTATACAATTCACATATACTTACCCATAACAAAGCCGTGTTGCATACATTAAAGGCACGTTTTGTTATATTTTGTTTTCTCAAATTTGATATTTGTCGGTAAAGGTTATACATCATAATGTTGTATTAGAGGGTAAAACATCTTATTACACGACCCCATATGCCATATCCATAGAAAATGATTATCCGTACAGGAAGAAAATTGTGAGACGTATAAAGCTACAGTGGTGTGGAACTCTTCAGTGTGAGGGGTATATTTGTAGGTATCAAGTGAATTTGAAAGTTCAGACAGCAACGTAATTGACCATTCTAGTACCATATGTACAACTCTGCTTTGAGTGTTTAGGTGACGCTACAGCAGTCATCTCACTTGAACTACCTTTGAGTAGCCATTTTAATGTGAAAATGGCTGCTGGAAGGAAAAATGGACTCACATGACTAAACCGAACAACGAATATACATTAGTTTTAAACCTCTTTTTATTGTTTCAGGAGTATTATGTCGCCATTGGTTAAATGTATTTACCTTTTGGTAAGGTCACGTTTTACTCTGTAAGAAAACTTGCTACAGCGCCTTTAAATGGAATAAATACATTGTTAAAGCACCGATAAAAACTTGTTTTACAATAAAATAACCCGATTGTCACATGGTGTTAAACAATATCAATACCCATCATCTGATATCGTGAAATCTTAACAAACTGTGTGTGATGTGAACATCCTTTTAAATTATTACAATTTGTTTTTTGTTTGGCAGTGCATATCCAGTGAGATTTTGTTCAATAGCATTTTCATATGACGAGACTAGACTTAAAGTAATTTCAGTTTTAAGTAATAGGTAACAACATAGTAGACATAGGGAACTTGTGTGGAAACAAACTTATATAAACAATAAGCATTTAATAATTTTAGAATGATGAACAATGAAGACAAGATAAGTTGGGGTTTAACGCCGCTTTCAAGAGTATTTCACTTATTTATCACAGCTGCTTGTATTATGGCAGGGAGAAAGCCTGCAACGCCATGTGGCTATGCATTGCGTTGAAACCTGCGAGCATCGGCTGGAATTGACGTACCACAGGTGCTACTTCACTGATATTCTGTGCAGCATTGCACCCAAACCTTACTGCGTGTAAAACAGTTCTCTACTGCAGACACAGTTGCTGTGCCCCTGGCAGGATTCAAACCCCGGACCTCTTCATTCGAAGCCGAACGTGCTAAGCACTCGCTATCAAGCCCCGATAAACAATGGATGGAACATGCGTTTGTGTAACTTGATCAGTATTGAACGTCATACCTCAAGTATTGTCGGGTTCAGGATTTATTTGTTGCTGGTGTGTACATGCGCACGGTACAACCGGCCAATACCGTAAAACAAGGGGGGCCACTCTTGGTCGCTTAGCTGCGCACATTATGTTTGGTGGTGACGCACCCAACCCTACAATAATTATTCAATTCAATTCATTTATTTCGGTTGTGTCCATCGGTTCATGTCCAATCAAAATACAGTTAACAATATATACAAGAGTAGCTAATTAAACAAAATAAACTGTAGTTACATTTTTCAGATGGCACAACTAATTTTCTAAATGCAAGAGCTTCCCTAAACGACTTCGAGAAGTTAAAGAGAGAATGACTTCACGTGTTGCTACTCAGCTTATAATAGTTAGATGACATGTTACCCTGCCTACATGATTGGAAGTAAATTGATAACAGACATACATATATTGACTGAACTTACATTGTGTTTGAATTCCAAAATACCCAATGAATAAATAACTTATCACATATCTGTTTAGGTCTCCAAACACCCAATAATCAAAACACAAATGCACATACTTGTTTACATCTTTTTTATCTCAAATTTGTCCTAGACCATTGTGACAGTGGCGCAAAAAGTTTGACGTCATATCGTTGGAACGTGGAGTCAGGCCGAATCTAGAAAACATAGTGTATCAGTTCATGTTGAGTTGCCCTAGCCAATTTAATGAAATTAGTCAAAGTATTTGACTTAACATTCTAAGATGTAATTATCTCCCGCCACGAAGTTGAAGGGGAATATAGGTTTGAGCTCCGTCCGTCCCTACGTCCGTCCGCCAATCTGTCCGTCCATGCGTCAGTCCGATATAAAGGGGACAGGTTTTCTCAGAAATATGTTCGTGCTATCTTCAAAGGGGAAAACTTTTCTCAGAAGTATTGAAGACAAGATAAACAAATGTTAGTGTGTGGCTTGAGGATATCTATACATTGGTGGAGTTAATAAATAAGTAAATAAGAACTGTGTGATTATTATTTAGGGTTTTTTCCCTTCATCCGTTTCTTCGACTATGTTCCAGGTATCTTCAAAGGGGATAGCTTTTTTTTTAAATCAAATCAGTCGTGTGGTTTGAGGGTATCGGTAACTAGGCGGAATGAACATGGGAAGTGCACAATTATTTCTTCTCGAATGTCGTCTTGTTTACATGTGTTTTCATAACAACAACGTTGTATATTTACAGGTCCAGCTATGACACTCGACCCAGAGAATGTACATGGGGCTCTCCAAGTTGACGAGTTCCATAACGAGCTGAACAACATGGCAAGGAGTGGATACAGTGACACATCAAGTCTGTTGTCGAAGTTCAGTGTAATCTGTAACAGTCCCGTCCTCCTTCCCCCCTCACCCTTCTTACATTCCACATATTGGGAGACCAACTCTCAACTGACATGGAAGGGGGAAGTCGAAGCCCCCCTGCTTGAGATGGGGGTGGAGGAGGGGCCGGGAAATCTGCACATGGAGGATTGTGTTGCTGTCCTCCCCAGATCAGTCGTTGTGTCTGTGAGGGACTGCTGTCTTCATGGGAATCAGAGGCACGCCTATCTCTGTATCCAGGTGTGGAGGACAGATCAAGAGTACAAAATAGATCAGATTGGTGAATGCGTCACTTTGCCTGGGCCCAAATTTGGTGAAGCAATCGAGTTGAAGCTTGGCCTCGTGTTGGATGTGGGTCTAGGAAAACTCGGCTTCATTGACGTGGCGAAAGGAGAAATCTTGTGTAAAATTGATCAGCACTTTACAGAATCTGTTTTCCCCGTGTTTCATGTTGATTCTGCCCCCCATCTTTGCTCCACAAGAATGAGATTGGTTAGCGGCCGCGAGATCTCCATGGATGACCGGAAAATACAACTCATTCAGCAGGTCTTATCAGATTGAATATGACTTTTTATGTTGGATATGGACTTTGTGGATGTAAGTATTTCAACATCATGGAGAGCAAAACGTATACATATGACTACACTTGATTTGGAGTGGTCATAGATTTTACTTCTTTTTGTACATATCTTATTTTGATCACAATGATTGTGCTCGCAATCTCAGAATTTGTTTGTGTCGTAGTTGAATGTAATGAATATAGAGGTTCAATCCTAGATTGCAAAGGGTTTCCAACTGGTTTTTATCTCATGTTGCTGTCTGACATTGAGTTCTATCACAAATTTTCGAAGGCCATGTACCTTTAAGCTTACCAGGCCTTAAAGGCCAAATGAGCTGATGGCTTCTGGATTGTCCGCCCGTCGTCAGTAAACCTTTTCTGTTTTCGATTGTTTGGTATGTCCAACTTCTTAATTACATGGGGATTCATTATGCTTTGATAACTCCTTGTCTCAAACTAGATACATCCCAATGATTAACTTTAAGTAGTTCATCTCTTTATCCTGGATAATACAATTGTCAGTGATATTGATATTGTATCAGTTTTCTTTGTCACCCAAGTCCTGGCATGTGGCACACATGACATGATAAGTGGATGGGAAGTAGAGCATATTTAATCCACTGTTTTGCCTGATCACTTACAACCGAGTGTTGTTTCTAGTCATTGGCTCATGTATGGGTCATGTATATTGAATGCAGGTTCAGAACGTTGTGTTTAGGGGCAGGCTGAAGTTAGCAAGTTATTAGTTATTAGTTATTCGTTATTCGAATAACGAATAACTAACTGGTTAGTTATTCGTTATTCGAATAACGAATAACTAACTGGTTAGTTATTCGTTATTCGAATAATGAATAACTAACTGGTTAGTTATTCACTATTCGAATAATGAATAACTAACTGGTTAGTTATTCGTTTTTCGAATATCATGATGGCTGCTTATTCATTCTTCAGAGTTGAACAAAGAAGTAAATATAGATATATATTAAGGGTGGAAACTTACAATATGGGGTGGGGAACCTCGTTCATCGCTTACATTCAGTAAGCACTGGCTAGCTATTCAATATTCGAATAATGAATAACTAACTGGTTAGTTATTCGTTTTTCGAATAACGAATAACTAACTGGTTAGTTATTCGTTTTTCGAATAACGAATAACTAACTGGTTAGTTATTCGTTTTTCGAATATCATGCTGGCTGCTTATTCATTCTTCAGAGTTGAACAAAGAAGTAAATATAGATATATATTAAGGGTGGAAACTGACAATATGGGGTGGGGAACCTCCTTCATCGATTACATTCAGTAAGCACTGGCTAGCTATTCAATATTCGAATAATGAATAACTAACTGGTTAGTTATTCGTTTTTCGAATAACGAATAACTAACTGGTTAGTTATTCGTTTTTCGAATATCATGCTGGCTGCTTATTCATTCTTCAGAGTTGAACAAAGAAGTAAATATAGATATATATTAAGGGTGGAAACTGACAATATGGGGTGGGGAACCTCCTTCATCGATTACATTCAGTAAGCACTGGCTAGCTATTCAATATTCGAATAATGAATAACTAACTGGTGAGTTATTCGTTTTTCGAATAACGAATAACTAACTTGTTAGTTATTCGTTTTTCGAATATCATGCTGGCTGCTTATTCATTCTTCAGAGTTGAACAAAGAAGTAAATATAGATATATATTAAGGGTGGAAACTGACAATATGGGGTGGGGAACCTCGTTCATCGATTACATTCAGTAAGCACTGGCTAGCTATTCAATATTCGAATAATGAATAACTAACTGGTTAGTTATTCGTTTTTCGAATAACGAATAACTAACTGGTTAGTTATTCGTTTTTCGAATATCATGCTGGCTGCTTATTCATTCTTCAGAGTTGAACAAAGAAGTAAATATAGATTTATATTAAGGGTGGAAACTGACAATATAGGGTGGGGAACCTCGTTCATCGATTACATTCAGTAAGCACTGGCTAGCTATTCAATATTCGAATAATAAATAACTAACTGGTTAGTTATTCGTTTTTCGAATAACGAATAACTAACTGGTTAGTTATTCGTTTTTCGAATATCATGCTGGCTGCTTATTCATTCTTAAGAGTTGAACAAAGAAGTAAATATAGATATATATTAAGGGTGGAAACTGACAATATGGGGTGGGGAACCTCCTTCATCGATTACATTCAGTAAGCACTGGCTAGCTATTCAATATTCGAATAATGAATAACTAACTGGTGAGTTATTCGTTTTTCGAATAACGAATAACTAACTTGTTAGTTATTCGTTTTTCGAATATCATGCTGGCTGCTTATTCATTCTTCAGAGTTGAACAAAGAAGTAAATATAGATATATATTAAGGGTGGAAACTGACAATATGGGGTGGGGAACCTCGTTCATCGATTACATTCAGTAAGCACTGGCTAGCTATTCAATATTCGAATAATAAATAACTAACTGGTTAGTTATTCGTTTTTCGAATAACGAATAACTAACTGGTTAGTTATTCGTTTTTCGAATATCATGCTGGCTGCTTATTCATTCTTCAGAGTTGAACAAAGAAGTAAATATAGATATATATTAAGGGTGGAAACTGACAATATGGGGTGGGGAACCTCGTTCATCGATTACATTCAGTAAGCACTGGCTAGCTATTCAATATTCGAATAATGAATAACTAACTGGCTAGTTATTCGTTTTTCGAATAACGAATAACTAACTGGTTAGTTATTCGTTTTTCGAATATCATGCTGGCTGATTATTCATTCTTCAGAGTTGAACAAAGAAGTAAATATAGATATATATTAAGGGTGGAAACTGACAATATGGGGTGGGGAACCTCCTTCATCGATTACATTCAGTAAGCACTGGCTAGCTATTCAATATTCGAATAATGAATAACTAACTGGCTAGTTATTCGTTTTTCGAATAACGAATAACTAACTGGTTAGTTATTCGTTTTTCGAATATCATGCTGGCTGATTATTCATTCTTCAGAGTTGAACAAAGAAGTAAATATAGATATATATTAAGGGTGGAAACTGACAATATGGGGTGGGGAACCTCCTTCATCGATTACATTCAGTAAGCACTGGCTAGCTATTCAATATTCGAATAATGAATAACTAACTGGTTAGTTATTCGTTTTTCGAATAACGAATAACTAACTGGTTAGTTATTCGTTTTTCGAATATCATGCTGGCTGCTTATTCATTCTTCAGAGTTGAACAAAGAAGTAAATATAGATATATATTAAGGGTGGAAACTGACAATATGGGGTGGGGAACCTCCTTCATCGATTACATTCAGTAAGCACTGGCTAGCTATTCAATATTCGAATAATGAATAACTAACTGGCTAGTTATTCGTTTTTCGAATAACGAATTACTAACTGGTTAGTTATTCGTTTTTCGAATATCATGCTGGCTGCTTATTCATTCTTCAGAGTTGAACAAAGAAGTAAATATAGATATATATTAAGGGTGGAAACTGACAATATGGGGTGGGGAACCTCGTTCATCGATTACATTCAGTAAGCACTGGCTAGCTATTCAATATTCGAATAATGAATAACTAACTGGTTAGTTATTCGTTTTTCGAATAACGAATAACTAACTGGTTAGTTATTCGTTTTTCGAATATCATGCTGGCTGCTTATTCATTCTTAAGAGTTGAACAAAGAAGTAAATATAGATATATATTAAGGGTGGAAACTGACAATATGGGGTGGGGAACCTCGTTCATCGATTACATTCAGTAAGCACTGGCTAGCTATTCAATATTCGAATAATGAATAACTAATTGGTTAGTTATTCGTTTTTCGAATAACGAATAACTAACCTGTTAGTTATTCGTTTTTCGAATATCATGCTGGCTGCTTATTCATTCTTAAGAGTTGAACAAAGCAGTAAATATAGATATATATATTAAGGGTGGAAACTGACAATATGGGGTGGGGAACCTCGTTCATCGATTACATTCAGTAAGCACTTGGTCTGTGAAGTTAACGAATTATTTACACTTCCTTATGTGTTTTTCGAAATGTGAACCTAGCGAAAACAGTTTTTAGCAAATTGAATTTATAATTGTTGTTAGTTCATTAATCAATATTAGATACTGTGAACGATATTAACGTTCCTATATTGTGTATATATATTCTTATACCAGACAGTCAATAACGTAGTAGCTGAACAGAGCTCTTCACGATGTACAGTAGCCGTTTAAAAATTGTTTTGTTTAAATCTGATTCAATACAATAAATGTAACACTTACTAAAACGTTCATGTGAACTATAATAATGATGTATAAAGGATGAAGAACGTGCTCCGCGAACATAATTATAGGTCAGTTTGAATCCGTCTGTAAGACTGTGAAGTTTGTTACTTTTACGATAATGTCGATTTATGCATAGAATACGTCACTGGCACCCGTTCATAATACTTAGGTTTATATTGAATCAGCATATATTAGCTTTGTCTCTAGGGTTCATCTTAGCTATAATAAAGTTTTAGTTATGGCCTCGAACGCCCGTTGTGTCATAGGTTAATCTGAATAATTTGCTGAGAGTGTGAAGTTAACTACTTATTCGAAATAGGCGATTTATGCATGGGCGTCCGTTGAAAAATATAGGTTCATATTTGAATTAGCACATGTTAGGTCTTTCGTTGCGGTGTATCTAAGCTTTTATACTGCTTTATATACGGCCGTAAACGTGCATTGTGGGCTCATTTTGGTCAATCTGTATAGGCAGGGACCTTAAATAGAGGGACTCGTCTCTTCTGCTCCTTTCATGATCATTTTTACTGAGCGATGCAATTTGACAAATGCTCGTCGCGCTTCAACGCACAAGCGACTGGGTGCTTGCATAAGCGCTTATTTTGTTATCGCAGTATATTGTTGTTACCAGTTGACGTCTCCGAGTCTTGCCGGTGTAAGACAGAAAATGTACCCGCTTTGAAAACACACCGGCGGGTATAATTTCAACGTTAAATTATGACTCAGGGTCACTTTTCAACACCTTGGGTGTATTTTCAAAGTTGAATATCTATCCGTCTGGGTAATCATTTAACGTTGACAAAAGACCCGAGGCGTTGAAAAGTGACTCCGGGTCATTATTCAACGTTGAAAAAGTACCCGCCAGGTATGTTTTCAACGCGGGTATATTTTCAATCTTACACCGGCTCGCTCGTGCGGCAATCGGCAATCTTTGTATAGTCAAGAAACACTAGTGTAACCTCCCTTTGAGACTGTTGATTGTTGTAATGATATATGAAATATACCACTGTGAGAAAAATGTATTTATTACCCATATATGTATATTCTTGACGTCACCAAACCTTGCTTAGTGACTCGTTCTCAGACTACTTTTACGTGAATCAAATCAAATAAAATGTTTAATAAAGAAATTATTATACTCGAAAGTGTGCTATATGACTTTTACAAAATATGTGCAAATATGACACAGGTCATCGGGTAATAATCTCTATATTTATATGATACTATATGTACTTTACAAATAATGTAAGGTTTCCTAGTGCTTTGGAATACTTGATGGTATCCACATGTAGGCCTATTATTCTGTTATTTTTTTAGTTGATTACTGTTTATTGTCGTGAGAAAAAAACAAACAGTAATTATCTATTATTTAAACGGTTGCTAAATGAATATTTTAGAAATTATTGATCTAGGTTAAAGTAAAAGTGTAATTTAGATTCCCCTCGAACCATTACATATATCATATACGCTCATTAGAGACAATATGGCGGACTGACACGCTATTTTAACTGCAAAGTACGAGCGTAGTACATGCTGACTACTTTCCCCTAAAATACCAGCTTGACGCAGATGCATCAGAAAACTATTCATCTTTCGCTAAATTAATATTTTAGAAGTTATTGTCTTCGGTGAAAGTAAAAGTTTTGGACCCCTCTCGAACCTTTACACATATAATAAAAAATCCGTACAGACAAGATGGAGGACAGACTCGCTATTTTAACCGCATATAATATTTTAGAATTTATTGTCTCCGGTAAAAGTAAAATTTTGGACCCCCCTCGAACCATTACACATATTATCTAAACTCCTTACAGACAAGATGGCGGATTGATTAACTGGATATACTAGTGTGCTACGCAAGTAATTAGCGCAATACGGGCGCCAAGTTAAGATGTGCGTTGGACCATGACGAGGGAAGCTCCGCGAGCTAATTGATTAGTTTCTAATCCCTCTATATAATGTCCCTGATATAGGTTACTGAGAGTGTGAAGTTAATAACTTATTCATTATTGATGATGTATGCATAGAAAACGTTACTGGCACCCGTTTCAGAATACATAGGTATATAAGCACATGTTAGGTCTGTCTCTGGGGTATATCACAGCTACTACAATGCTACGGATAAATACATGGGTATGCATGCGTACATCCGATGCCTACGTGCATGTGTGCGTAAGAGGATGTACGTGCGTACAATTATGTACCTGTGTACGCTTACGTACTTGCAAAAGGTTACTTAAGTTGAGTGTATGCGTACATGCGTGTGTGCTTCCATAAGTATGTTCATACATGCAGTCGTGCTTGCCTACGTATTCATTCGTTTGTACTTGCATGCATGCATATGTAAGCATACGTACTTGCATACACATACATTCATGCCTGCATAAGGAAAAATACTTGCGTAAGAAAGTAAATGTTTGTACGTGCATTTAAAAGACTATACATGTGCGTGCGTGTATAGTCACATGTGTACGCATATACGGACATACATACGCTTACGGACATAAGTGCATATGTGCATGCATGTACGTTTGCATTCGTGGATGCATGCATATGCACAGACTGGTGTAATTATGCTCGTGAGTGAGTGCATGCTTTCGATCAGTGTACAGAAGTGTGTGTGCATGCATGTTTGCTAGCTTAGATATTTGCGAAGATGCTTGTTTATGTTGTTTGAATTAAACATACGTCCTTGCGTGCATCGACGCATCACTTTGATTCTGTCAATAGGTATATGCTTGTCGGCATGCATGCGTATTTAATTTTGAAAGTATGTATGCAACCACATACGTACGTGAGCACACTCGCATCACAGCACACACACATAAATGCATATACAGACAATGACGTATGCGTACCGCGTATCGTGTGCATATGCACGTATGCACATTTGTGTACTATGCACTTAATCAATCGCATATGCGTAAGCACTTGCGAAAACATACATATGTACATATGTGTACGCATTAATTCGTGGCAATGCGTATCTGAATCGCAAACCGGCGTGAATAATTCATTAACTGTACGTGAGTAAGTACCCATGCGTAAAGAAATAACCATATGTTTTGTTATTCCTTCACCCACTCCAGTACGTGCCAATTGTGCAATCTACTCGTGAACTTGTATCAACTTGTTCGTATCTTATTCCTGTGGTGTCGTGTAATACGTGTACAGTTTTCTTGTGTCACGATAAAGCCAAGACTAGGTTGAGCATGTCAAGCAATTGGCACGCAATTCAGGCAATTGACAACATTCGTGAGTATTTTTCCGTGCTAATGACACGAATATCATCGAACCAGTAAAAGCACTTCAATGATGTTTCATTTTCAGTACTCAGTCTCTTTTTCAAAGTCTTCTTCAATAACATGGCCGAACCAATCAGAAATGAGCATGCATCACCCCCGTATACATAGGTGTCCCAGGAATGGACAACATATAAGAATTTGTAGATATAAGCTTAAAGGGCCATAAGTACAATGCTGTGGAATCCCTTGTATTTGTAGTAGAAGGACCCAACACTGGCCGGCTTCTTCATGGCAACATATTTTCCATTCAAAGCTCCCCAGCATTTGTGGTAGTTCCACCTCGAACTGTAACCATGAAACCCTTTATATTTTCCTGTGGGGTTCTGGGGCACCTTAGTACCTCCACCTTGAACACATCAATGAAGACTCTGCAAACCCCGGGTAGAAACTTGCAGACTCTGCAAACAATACTTCTGAAGTTGTATTGTAGACTTGTGTGGCTATCACAAGTGGCAAGGAAGCGGAATGTGTCTGCTAGTTTTAGTCCAACCTCAAGTGGTTCTCTCACGCAAGTCTTTTTCTTCTCCAAGTGAGGAGTTAACTTATCAAAAATTCCTGGGTTAAAGGTCCTACGGAGAACCATTTTGTTTCTCCACGGAGAAGTTCAGTGAGTAACTGTCCATAGTATCCGAAAGAGTGTCTTTGGTCAATAATTCTCAAACCAAAATGTTCTAGCTTTCCTATTCCGAGGTGAGGTTGCGACATCTTCTTGCTTCCTGTATTATTTCTTCTTCTCCAAGAAGAAGAAGTGTAGCCGATGTCAGATACATGAGCCTTTTTCTTCTCTTCAATAATGGCGATATCTTGTGAGTTGTTCATGGTGTTCACTTTGTGAAAGTAGAGGATGAACTAATTTAAGATGGGGTACTGCCTTTATAGATACTTCCAATGCAGGCAGTACCGTACACCAAGCGTTAATAAAAAAAAAGGTCATGATCTTGACAAGCATGCATGATTTAGTCATGCCTGTGCCTGCATTTGCACATAATCCGTACCAAAACGCAACTTCATCGGATTATATACGCAATATATGCGTGCACAGAACCGAACATAGTCGTGGCACTTCGTGTACAATTTTACGAGTCAAATGTGCAACATATACATCAGGTGTAATGTCAGGCGAATAATGCGGAGGTGTGCGCATTGTTATGTAAACAAATTATATAATCAATGCTTCACGCATTGGCACACACTGAGGTCTTGGAATGCGGATGGAAAGTTTGTGCAAGTGTAAACGCACTTTTATACACGTATGCACAAACATATGCTTACGCACGCATGTGCTTATATTTGCATACACATATGTGTACGAACCTACAGTTGTTATACAAGCATGCACATATGCGCATATACACATGCTAATACGCAGACAAGTAAACAAGTCAAAACGAACGCATATGTATGCACGCACGCACACAAATATGAACAAACGCACTCATGGACGCACATAAAAATGTACACATGTGGGTTTTATGTATCGACTACGCATGCTCACCCTAAAACACGTATGGATTGATGTTTGTACCTACGGTAGGACCTAACATAATTCGAATTTCATTATGAACCAATATAATCTGAAACGTTGTCAGCGACGTGATCCATACACAAGAATACAATTTTTAGTAAGTAAAGAACTTGAAAACCATAGGAACGGATTCAGTTTTAAGATCCCACATTGCACTTGCGTAGCCGTTTATAAACAATTGTTGTAGCTGAGATCTAACCTTGAGACAGAATTTTCGATTATATGCTTATTCTAGGATAAACTAAAAGTATGTATTCTGCAACAGCCAATATCGAATAAGTCACTAACTTCACACTCTCAGCAACGGATTCACATTGACCTATAACGAACACGGCCAATAGTGCACGTTCGCAGCCATATATAGAACATTGTTTCAGCTGAGACATAACTGGGAAAAACCTAACAATTACTAATGAAATATAAACCTATGTATTCTGCATAAATCACCAATATCGAACAAGTAACTAACTTGGCAATCGATTGACCTATTACGAGCCCACAAGGCTCGCGGCCTTACAACCAGCAGCATATTCGAAAAGCGAATAACGTGCCAGTTAGTTATTCATTATTCGAATAGTGAATAGCTAGCCAGTGATTACTGAATGTAATCGATGAACGAGGTTCCCCACCCCATATTGTCAGTTTCCACCCTTAATATATATCTATATTTACTTCTTTGTTCAACTCTGAAGAATGAATAATCAGCCAGCATGATATTCGAAAAACGAATAACTAACCAGTTAGTTATTCGTTATTCGAAAAACGAATAACTAGCCAGTTAGTTATTCATTATTCGAATATTGAATAGCTAGCCAGTGCATACTGAATGTAATGGATGAACGAGGTTCCCCACCCCATATTGTCAGTTTCCACCCTTAATATATATCTATATTTACTTCTTTGTTCAACTCTGAAGAATGAATAAGCAGCCAGCATGATATTCGAAAAACGAATAACTAACCAGTTAGTTATTCGTTATTCGAAAAACGAATAACTAACCAGTTAGTTATTCATTATTCGAATATTGAATAGCTAGCCAGTGCATACTGAATGTAATGGATGAACGAGGTTCCCCACCCCATATTGTCAGTTTCCACCCTTAATATATATCTATATTTACTTCTTTGTTCAACTCTGAAGAATGAATAAGCAGCCAGCATGATATTCGAAAAACGAATAACTAACCAGTTAGTTATTCGTTATTCGAAAAACGAATAACTAACCAGTTAGTTATTCATTATTCGAATATTGAATAGCTAGCCAGTGCTTACTGAATGTAATGGATGAACGAGGTTCCCCACCCCATATTGTCAGTTTCCACCCTTAATATATATCTATATTTACTTCTTTGTTCAACTCTGAAGAATGAATAAGCAGCCAGAATGATATTCGAAAAACGAATAACTAACCAGTTAGTTATTCGTTATTCGATAAACGAATAACTAACCAGTTAGTTATTCATTATTCGAATATCGAATAGCTAGCCAGTGATTACTGAATGTAATCGATGAACGAGGTTGCCCAACCCATATTGTCAGTTTCCACCCTTTATATATATCTATATTTACTTCTTTGTTCAACTCTGAAGAATGAATAAGCAGCCAGCATGATATTCGAAAAAAGAATAACTAACCAGTTAGTTATTCGTTATTCGAAAAACGAATAACTAACCAGTTAGTTATTCATTATCCGAATATTGAATAGCTAGCCAGTGCTTACTGAATGTAATCGATGAACGAGGTTCCCCACCCCATATTGTCAGTTTCCACCCTAAATATATATCTATATTTACTTCTTTGTTCAACTCTGAAGAATGAATAAGCAGCCAGCATGATATTCGAAAAACGAATAACTAACCAGTTAGTTATTCATTATTCGAAAAATGAATAACTAACCAGTTAGTTATTCGTTATTCGAATAACGAATAACTAATAACTAATAACTAACTAACTTCAGCCTGCCGTGTTTAGGTATGTGTACATGGTATTTAGGATGAGTTGTGTGTTGGATGCAGGTTCAGTAGTCACCAGATCGTAACCACCAATGTCATGACACTGCATAGCTGCACATCGTAGTCAGTTTAAACTGAAACAAAGTTAAAGGGTTCGGGTACATCTCAGATGATCCTTTTTATTTTAAATATTTTCTTTAAAAGTATAAATTTCACAAAAACAATTCAAATCAGAGGCCAAATGTGTTTGATCATTGAAACAAATAATTGAATCGTCAAGTCTTGTTACTAAGTGTACATGAACACTCTTTGTATAGTGAAACTAAGTTTGACTGTAGATAAATATTGTCCTTGTTCAATGAAACAAAGTCTTGTATAATCAATGTTTGTAAATAGGTATATGTGTACATACCTGTTGTTCTTGATCAAGAAAACTAAGTTTTGTATCACCAAGGTTGTAAATAACATTAACACATTGTTTGATCCGTGAAATTGATTATTATAACTTTAATGTTTGTAAATAGGTATGTTAGCACAAGTGTATATTGTCATTTTACAATGACACTAAGTATTTCATCACAAAGGTTTGTAAATGATTATATGTGTACATAAATACTGTATGTTTGTATCCCCCGCCACGAAGTGGAAGGGGGATATGGGTTTGAGCTCCGTCCCTCACTCTGTCCGCCCGTGTTGCTTGAGGGCATTTATACCTTGATAAATCTCGAGCATGAGAAGCACGTGATTATCTTTTTAGGAGTTATTGCCCTAGTTCCGTAATTTTGGACTGTGTTCATGGTATCTCCAAAGGGGATATCTTTTCTCGAAAACTATTTCAGACATGATATCATTTTTGGTGTGTGGCTTTAAGTATCGGTACCTTGATTGAGTTTTAAAAGTGAGTGTAATTATTTTTTCTGGAGTTATTGCCCTTGATCCGAATTTTCGACTCTGTTCCAGGTATCTTCAAAGGGGATAGCCTTTCTCTAAAAGTGTTTAAAATCAAATCAGTTATTTCTCTTGGGGTTATCGATACCTTGATTGAACGAGATTGAGAAGCGCATCTTACATTCTCCTTGAATTATTGCCCTTGTTCAGATTTGTTTGGTCTGGCGGGGATTTTTAATGACTATATTTACTTGTCCTCAATAGAATTAAGAATGTTATCATCAAGATGTGTAAATAAGTATGTGTGCACATATATATTGTGTTAAAATGTGTAAATAAGTTTGTTTTTTTAAATAAAAATAAGAATCTGTGTGTCTTATCAGTGATGCAAAGTAGTGTATCATCGAACTTAGGAAATAGTTATATCTGTTCATAAACTCTAAACTTGATCCAGGAACATGATTAGTATATCATCAATGTTGGAAATGTGATGTCATTAATGCAATGTTATAATTACATGCAACGAAGTGAAACAGCCACAATCATTACATTCACTAACAGTTTACAGATAGACAGAAGACATTTTTTTGCCGATACCTATGTGTTCAAAATTAAACATGTTAAGCCAATTTAAAAGGCAACATGCGGTAATGGCATATGGATTGTCCATTTAATATGTTTGACGTTTTGGTATATTTCTTTTTAGAAACCAGTTGAAGCTCCAAATGTTTCAGTGTAGTATGACCGAACAATTTGATAATGTGTTACTTGACAAAGTTATTTTTTTGTAATTAATCACCATTAGATACTAAATCAGGCAACTCCTGATGAGTTATAAATCCACTGGCGTTCTGTCCCCCTTTAAAGCCTTGACATTATCTGTTTCATATTATAGATTTAGGCGTTTGTGTAATTAATTTGATTATCTATATGTTTATACAAAGTTACTGATATCATGAAACAGTGAATACATATTTTCTCTACTCTTAAGAGTTTTATGTTGTTTATCTCCCTGTGTAATGCATAAACTTGAAGGAATGGAACTGTATCAAATCACTGCAACAGTATGTAAAAACGTTTTATTTCTGTCGTCTGATCTGTTTTAATAAAATAACATGTCAGTGATGATTCAAGTTGATTATAAACATATACACAGACGCCATGATAAGATGTTTTCAGGTAATTTGGACTGTTAGACGAGGTGGACTAAACCAAGCACCCTTGTCCACTACTGAGTTACAACACAGCCCCTGCTCACCGGACTTACACCATGTACACTTGTCCGCTACTGAGTTACCACACAACCACTACTCACCATACTTACACCATGTACCTTGTCCACTACTGAGTTACCACACAGCCACTGCTCACCGGACTTACACCATGTACCCTTGTCCACTACTGAGTTACCACACAGTCACTGCTCACCATACTTACACCATGTACCTTGTCCACTACCGAGTTACCACACAGCCACTGCTCACCGGACTTACACCATGTACCTTGTCCACTACCGAGTTACCACACAGCCACTGCTCACCGGACTTACACCATGTACATTGTCCACTACCGAGTTACCACACAGACACTGTTCACCGGACTTACACCATGTACATTGTCCACTACCGAGTTACCACACAGACACTGTTCAACGGACTAACACCATGTGTCCTTGTCCAGGACTCAGTTACCACACAGCAACTGCTCACCGGACTTACACCATGCACCCTTGTCCACTACTGAATTACCACACAGCCACTGCTCACCGGACTTACACCATGTACCTTGTCCACTACCGAGTTACCACACAGCCACTGCTCACCGGACTTACACCATGTACCTTGTCCACTACCGAGTTACCACACAGCCACTGCTCACCGGACTTACACCATGTACCTTGTCCACTACCGAGTTACCACACAGCCACTGCTCACCGGACTTACACAATGTACCTTGTCCACTACCGAGTTACCACACAGTCACTGCTCACCGGACTTACACCATGTACCTTGTCCACTACCGAGTTACCACACAGCCACTGCTCACCGGACTTACACAATGTACCTTGTCCACTACCGAGTTACCACACAGCCACTGCTCACCATACTTACACCATGTACCTTGTCCACTACCGAGTTACCACACAGCCACTGCTCATCGGACTTACACCATGTACCTTGTCCACTACCGAGTTACCACACAGCCACTGCTCACCGGACTTACACCACATGTACCTTGTCCACTACCGAGTTACCACACAGCCACTGCTCACCGGACTTACACCATGTACATTGTCCACTACCGAGTTACCACACAGACACTGTTCACCGGACTTACACCATGTACATTGTCCACTACCGAGTTACCACACAGACACTGTTCAACGGACTAACACCATGTGTCCTTGTCCAGGACTCAGTTACCACACAGCAACTGCTCACCGGACTTACACCATGCACCCTTGTCCACTACTGAATTACCACACAGCAACTGCTCACTAGACTTACACCGTGTAACCTTGTCCACTACTGAATTACCACACAGTCACTGCTCACCGGACTTACACCATCTACCCTTGTCCACTACTGAGTTACCACACAGCCACTGCTCACTAGACTTACACCGTGTAACCTTGTCCACTACTGAATTACCACACAGCCACTGCTCACCGGACTTACACCATGCACCCTTGTCCACTACTGAGTTACCACACAGCGACTGCTCAGCGGACTTAAACCATTCACCCTTGTAAACTACTGAGTTACCACACAGCCACTGTTCACCTGACTTACACCACGCACCCTTGTCCACTACCGAATAACCACACAGTCACTTCTGATCGGACTTACACTATGCACCCTTGTAAACTACTGAGTTACCACACAGCCAATGCTAACCGGACTTACACCATGCACCCTTGTACACTACTGAGTTACCACACAACTACTGCTCACCGGATTTACACCATGGCGCATTATCCACTGCCGAGTTACTACACAGCTACTGCTTATACCGTGCAATCCTGTCCACTACCAAGTTACCACACAGTCACTGCCCACAGGACTTACACCATGTACTCTTGTTCACTACTGAGTTACCACACAGCAACTGCTCACAGGACTTACACCATGTACCCTTGTCCACTACCGAGTTACCATACAATCACTGCTCACAGGACTTACACCATGCCCCCTTGTCCATTACCGAGTTACCACACGGTCACTGCTCACCGGACTTACACCTTGCACCCTTGGCCACTACTGAATTACCACACAGTCACTGCTCACCGGACTTACACCATGTATCCTTGTCCACTGCCCAGTAACCACACTGCAACTGCTCACCGGACTTACACCATGCCCCCTTGTCCACTACCGAGTTACCACACAGCCGCTGCTCACCGGACTTACACAATGCACTCTTGTCCATTACCAAGTTACCACACAGTCACTGCTCACCGGACTTACGCCATTCACCCTTGTCTACTACCGAGTTACCATACTGCCAATTCTCACTGGACCTCCACTATGTATCCTTATCCACTTCTGAGTTACCACACTGCCACTGCTCATCGGACCTACACCATGCCCCCTTTTCCACTACTGAGTTACCACACAACCACTGCTCACCGGACATACACCACGCACCCTTGTCCACTACTGAGTTACCACACAACCACTGTTCACGGGACTTACGCAATGTATCCTTGTTCACTACTGAGTTACCACACAGTCACTGCTCACCATACTTACACCATGTACCTTGTCCACTACCGAGTTACCACACAGCCACTGCTCACCGGACTTACACCATGAACCTTGTCCACTACCGAGTTACCACACAGCCACTGCTCACCGGACTAACACCATGTACCTTGTCCACTACCAAGTTACCACACAGCCACTGCTCACCGGACTTACACCATGAACCTTGTCCACTACCGAGTTACCACACAGCCACTGCTCACCGGACTTACACCATGTACCTTGTCCACTACCGAGTTACCACACAGCCACTGATCACCGGACTTACACCATGTACCTTGTCCACTACCGAGTTACCACACAGCCACTGCTCACCGGACTTACACCATGTACCTTGTCCACTACCGAGTTACCACACAGCCACTGCTCACCGGACTTACACCATGTACCTTGTCCACTACCGAGTTACCACACAGCCACTGCTCACCGGACTTACACCATGAACCTTGTCCACTACCGAGTTACCACACAGCCACTGCTCACCGGACTTACACCATGTACCTTGTCCACTACCGAGTTACCACACAGCCACTGCTCACCGGACTTACACAATGTACCTTGTCCACTACCGAGTTACCACACAGCCACTGCTCACCATACTTACACCATGTACCTTGTCCACTACCGAGTTACCACACAGCCACTGCTCATCGGACTTACACCATGTACCTTGTCCACTACCGAGTTACCACACAGCCACTGCTCACCGGACTTACACCATGTACCTTGTCCACTACCGAGTTACCACACAGCCACTGCTCACCGGACTTACACCATGTACCTTGTCCACTACCGAGTTACCACACAGCCACTGCTCACCGGACTTACACCATGTACATTGTCCACTACCGAGTTACCACACAGACACTGTTCAACGGACTAACACCATGTGTCCTTGTCCAGGACTCAGTTACCACACAGCCACTGCTCACCGGACTTACACCATGCACCCTTGTCCACTACTGAGTTACCACACAGCGACTGCTCAGCGGACTTAAACCATTCACCCTTGAAAACTACTGAGTTACCACACAGCCACTGTTCACCTGACTTACACCACGCACCCTTGTCCACTACCGAATAACCACACAGTCACTTCTGATCGGACTTACACCATGCACCCTTGTAAACTACTGAGTTACCACACAGCCAATGCTAACCGGACTTACACCATGCACTCTTGTCCATTACCAAGTTACCACACAGTCACTGCTCACCGGACTTACGCCATTCACCCTTGTCTACTACCGAGTTACCATACTGCCAATTCTCACTGGACCTCCACTATGTATCCTTATCCACTACTGAGTTACCACACTGCCACTGCTCATCGGACCTACACCATGCCCCCTTTTCCACTACTGAGTTACCACACAACCACTGCTCACCGGACTTACACCACGCACCCTTGTCCACTACTGAGTTACCACACAACCACTGTTCACGGGACTTACGCAATGTATCCTTGTTCACTACTGAGTTACCACACAGTCACTGCTCACCATACTTACACCATGTACCTTGTCCACTACCGAGTTACCACACAGCCACTGCTCACCGGACTTACACCATGAACCTTGTCCACTACCGAGTTACCACACAGCCACTGCTCACCGGACTAACACCATGCCCCCTTGTCCATTACCGAGTTACCACACGGTCACTGCTCACCGGACTTACACCTTGCACCCTTGGCCACTACTGAATTACCACACAGTCACTGCTCACCGGACTTACACCATGTATCCTTGTCCACTGCCCAGTAACCACACTGCAACTGCTCACCGGACTTACACCATGCCCCCTTGTCCACTACCGAGTTACCACACAGCCGCTGCTCACCGGACTTACACAATGCACTCTTGTCCATTACCAAGTTACCACACAGTCACTGCTCACCGGACTTACGCCATTCACCCTTGTCTACTACCGAGTTACCATACTGCCAATTCTCACTGGACCTCCACTATGTATCCTTATCCACTACTGAGTTACCACACTGCCACTGCTCATCGGACCTACACCATGCCCCCTTTTCCACTACTGAGTTACCACACAACCACTGCTCACCGGACTTACACCACGCACCCTTGTCCACTACTGAGTTACCACACAACCACTGTTCACGGGACTTACGCAATGTATCCTTGTTCACTACTGAGTTACCACACAGTCACTGCTCACCATACTTACACCATGTACCTTGTCCACTACCGAGTTACCACACAGCCACTGCTCACCGGACTTACACCATGAACCTTGTCCACTACCGAGTTACCACACAGCCACTGCTCACCGGACTAACACCATGTACCTTGTCCACTACCAAGTTACCACACAGCCACTGCTCACCGGACTTACACCATGAACCTTGTCCACTACCGAGTTACCACACAGCCACTGCTCACCGGACTTACACCATGTACCTTGTCCACTACCGAGTTACCACACAGCCACTGATCACCGGACTTACACCATGTACCTTGTCCACTACCGAGTTACCACACAGCCACTGCTCACCGGACTTACACCATGTACCTTGTCCACTACCGAGTTACCACACAGCCACTGCTCACCGGACTTACACCATGTACCTTGTCCACTACCGAGTTACCACACAGCCACTGCTCACCGGACTTACACCATGAACCTTGTCCACTACCGAGTTACCACACAGCCACTGCTCACCGGACTTACACCATGTACCTTGTCCACTACCGAGTTACCACACAGCCACTGCTCACCGGACTTACACAATGTACCTTGTCCACTACCGAGTTACCACACAGCCACTGCTCACCATACTTACACCATGTACCTTGTCCACTACCGAGTTACCACACAGCCACTGCTCATCGGACTTACACCATGTACCTTGTCCACTACCGAGTTACCACACAGCCACTGCTCACCGGACTTACACCATGTACCTTGTCCACTACCGAGTTACCACACAGCCACTGCTCACCGGACTTACACCATGTACCTTGTCCACTACCGAGTTACCACACAGCCACTGCTCACCGGACTTACACCATGTACATTGTCCACTACCGAGTTACCACACAGACACTGTTCAACGGACTAACACCATGTGTCCTTGTCCAGGACTCAGTTACCACACAGCCACTGCTCACCGGACTTACACCATGCACCCTTGTCCACTACTGAGTTACCACACAGCGACTGCTCAGCGGACTTAAACCATTCACCCTTGTAAACTACTGAGTTACCACACAGCCACTGTTCACCTGACTTACACCACGCACCCTTGTCCACTACCGAATAACCACACAGTCACTTCTGATCGGACTTACACCATGCACCCTTGTAAACTACTGAGTTACCACACAGCCAATGCTAACCGGACTTACACCATGCACCCTTGTACACTACTGAGTTACCACACAACTACTGCTCACCGGACTTACACCATGGCGCATTATCCACTACCGAGTTACTACACAGCTACTGCTTATACCGTGCAATCCTGTCCACTACCAAGTTACCACACAGTCACTGCCCACAGGACTTACACCATGTACTCTTGTTCACTACTGAGTTACCACACAGCAACTGCTCACAGGACTTACACCATGTACCCTTGTCCACTACCGAGTTACCATACAATCACTGCTCACAGGACTTACACCATGCCCCCTTGTCCATTACCGAGTTACCACACGGTCACTGCTCACCGGACTTACACCTTGCACCCTTGGCCACTACTGAATTACCACACAGTCACTGCTCACCGGACTTACACCATGTATCCTTGTCCACTGCCCAGTAACCAGACTGCAACTGCTCACCGGACTTACACCATGCCCCCTTGTCCACTACCGAGTTACCACACAGCCGCTGCTCACCGGACTTACACCATGCACTCTTGTCCACTACCGAGTTACCATACTGCCAATTCTCACCGGACCTCCACTATGTATCCTTGTCCACTACTGAGTTACCACACTGCCACTGCTCATCGGACCTACACCATGCCCCCTTTTCCACTACTGAGTTACCACACAACCACTGCTCACCGGACTTACACCACGCACCCTTGTCCACTACTGAGTTACCACACAACCACTGTTCACGGGACTTACGCAATGTATCCTTGTTCACTACTGAGTTACCACACAGCCACTGCTCACCGGACTTACACCATGAACCTTGTCCACTACCGAGTTACCACACAGCCACTGCTCACCGGACTTACACCATGTACCTTGTCCACTACCGAGTTACCATACTGCCAATTCTCACCGGACCTCCACTATGTATCCTTGTCCACTACTGAGTTACCACACTGCCACTGCTCATCGGACCTACACCATGCCCCCTTTTCCACTACTGAGTTACCACACAGCCACTGCTCACCGGACTTACACCATGAACCTTGTCCACTACCGAGTTACCACACAGCCACTGCTCACCGGACTTACACCATGTACCTTGTCCACTACCGAGTTACCACACAGCCACTGCTCACCGGACTTACACCATGTACCTTGTCCACTACCGAGTTACCACACAGCCACTGCTCACCGGACTAACACCATGTACCTTGTCCACTACCGAGTTACCACACAGCCACTGCTCACCGGACTTACACCATGTACCTTGTCCACTACCGAGTTACCACACAGCCACTGCTCACCGGACTTACACCATGTACCTTGTCCACTACCGAGTTACCACACAGCCACTGCTCACCGGACTTACACCATGTACCTTGTCCACTACCGAGTTACCACACAGCCACTGCTCACCGGACTTACACCATGTACCTTGTCCACTACCGAGTTACCACACAGCCACTGCTCACCGGACTTACACCATGTACCTTGTCCACTACCGAGTTACCACACAGCCACTGCTCACCGGACTTACACCATGTACCTTGTCCACTACCGAGTTACCACACAGCCACTGCTCACCGGACTTACACCATGTACATTGTCCACTACCGAGTTACCACACAGACACTGTTCAACGGACTAACACCATGTACATTGTCCACTACCGAGTTACCACACAGACACTGTTCAACGGACTAACACCATGTGTCCTTGTCCAGGACTCAGTTACCACACAGCCACTGCTCACCGGACTTACACCATGCACCCTTGTCCCCTACTGAATTACCACACAGCAACTGCTCACTAGACTTACACCGTGTAACCTTGTCCACTACTGAATTACCACACAGTCACTGCTCACCGGACTTACACCATCTACCCTTGTCCACTACTGAGTTACCACACAGCCACTGCTCACTAGACTTACACCGTGTAACCTTGTCCACTACTGAATTACCACACAGCCACTGCTCACCGGACTTACACCATGCACCCTTGTCCACTACTGAGTTACCACACAGCGACTGCTCAGCGGACTTAAACCATTCACCCTTGTAAACTACTGAGTTACCACACAGCCACTGTTCACCTGACTTACACCACGCACCCTTGTCCACTACCGAATAACCACACAGTCACTTCTGATCGGACTTACACCATGCACCCTTGTAAACTACTGAGTTACCACACAGTCAATGCTAACCGGACTTACACCATGCACCCTTGTACACTACTGAGTTACCACACAACTACTGCTCACCGGACTTACACCATGGCGCATTATCCACTACCGAGTTACTACACAGCTACTGCTTATACCGTGCAATCCTGTCCACTACCAAGTGACCACACAGTCACTGCCCACAGGACTTACACCATGTACTCTTGTTCACTACTGAGTTACCACACAGCAACTGCTCACAGGACTTACACCATGTACCCTTGTCCACTACCGAGTTACCATACAATCACTGCTCACAGGACTTACACCATGCCCCCTTGTCCATTACCGAGTTACCACACGGTCACTGCTCACCGGACTTACACCTTGCACCCTTGGCCACTACTGAATTACCACACAGTCACTGCTCACCGGACTTACACCATGTATCCTTGTCCACTGCCCAGTAACCACACTGCAACTGCTCACCGGACTTACACCATGCCCCCTTGTCCACTACCGAGTTACCACACAGCCGCTGCTCACCGGACTTACACCATGCACTCTTGTCCACTACCAAGTTACCACACAGTCACTGCTCAACGGACTTACGCCATTCACCCTTGTCTACTACCGAGTTACCATACTGCCAATTCTCACCGGACCTCCACTATGTATCCTTGTCCACTACTGAGTTACCACACTGCCACTGCTCATCGGACCTACACCATGCCCCCTTTTCCACTACTGAGTTACCACCCAACCACTGCTCACCGGACTTACACCACGCACCCTTGTCCACTACTGAGTTACCACACAACCACTGTTCACGGGACTTACGCAATGTATCCTTGTTCACTACTGAGTTACCACACAGCCACTGCTCACCCGACTTACACCATCTACCCTTGTCCACTACTGAGTAACCACACAGCCACTACTCACTGGACTTACACCACGCACCCTTGTCCATTACTGAGTTACCACACAGCGACTACTCACTGGACTTACACCACGCACCCTTGTCCACTACCGAGTTACCACACAGCCACTGCTCACCGGACTTACACCATGCACCCTTGTCCACTACTGAGTTACCACACAACCACTGCTCACCGGACTTACGCAATGTATCCTTGTCCACTACTGAGTTACCACACAGTCACTGCTCACCGGACTTGCAACATGCACCCTTTTCCACTACTGAGTTTCCATACTGCCAATGCTCACCGGACTCACACCATGTATCCTTGTTCACAATGCCCCCTTGTCCAATACCGAGTTACCATACAGCCACTGCTCACCGGACTTACACCATGCACCCTTGTCCACTACCGAGTTACCACACCAGCACTTCTCACCGGACTTACACCATGCACTCTTGTCAACTACCGAGTTACCGCACAGTCACTTCTCACCGGACTTAGGCCATACACCCTTGTCCACTACCGAGTTACCACACAGTCACTGCTCATCGGACTTACACCACGCACCCTTGTCCACTACCGAGTTACCACACAGTCACTGTTCACCGGACTTACACCACGCACCCTTGTCCACTACTGAGTTACCACACAGCCACTGTTCACCGGACTTACGCCATGCACCCTTGTTAACTTCTGAGTTACCATACTTTCACTGCTCATGGGATTTACACCATGCACCCTTGTCCACTACCAAAATACCACACAGCCACTGCTCACCGGACTTACGCCATGCAATCCTGTCCACTACCGAGTTACCACACATCCACTGCTCAAAGGACTTACACCATGCACTCCTGTCCACTACCGAGTTACCACACAGGCCCTGCTCACCGGACTTACACCATGAACTCCTGTCCACTACTGAGTTACCACACTTCCACTGCTCACTGGACTTACACCAAGCACTCTTGTCCACTACCGAGTAACCACACAGCCACTTCTCACCGGACTTACACCATGCACTCTTGTCAACTACCGAGTTACCACACAGTCACTGCTCACCGGACTTACGCCATACACCCTTGTCCACTCCCGAGTTACCACACAGTCACTGCTCATAGGACTAACACCACTTACCCTTGTCCACTACCGAGTTACCACACAGTCACTGTTCACCGGACTTACACCACGCACCCTTGTCCACTACTGAGTTACCACACAGCCACAGCTCACCAGACTTACACCACGCACCCTTGTCCACTACTGAGTTACCACACAGCCACTGTTCACCGGACTTACGCCATGCACCCTTGTCAACTTCTGAGTTACCATACTTTCATTGCTCATGGGATTTACACCATGCACCCTTGTCCACTACCGAAATACCACACAGCCACTGCTCACCGGACTTACGCCATGCAATCCTGTCCACTACTGAGTTACCACACATCCACTGCTCAAAGGACTTACACCATGCACTCCTGTCCACTACCGAGTTACCACACAGGCCCTGCTCACCGGACTTACACCATGAACTCCTGTCCATTACTGAGTTACCACACATCCACTGCTCACTGGATTTACACCATGCACTCTTGTCCACTACCGAGTTACCACACAAGCACTGCTCACCGGATTTACACCATACACCCTTGTTCACTACCGAGTTACCACACAGCCACTGCTCACCGGACTTACAACATGCACCCTTGTCCACTACTGAGTTACCATACTGCCAATGCTCATCGGACTTACACCATGTATCCTTGTCCACTACCGAGTTACCGCACAGTCACTGCTCACCGGACTTACGCCATACACCCTTGTCCACTACCGAGTTACCACACAGTCACTGCTCATCGGACTTACACCACGCACCCTTGTCCACTACTGAGTTACCACACAGCCACTGTTCACCGGACTTACGCCATGCACCCTTGTCAACTTCTGAGTTACCATACTTTCACTGCTCATGGGATTTACACCATGTCCATTGTCCACTACCAAAATACCACACAGCCACTGCTCACCGGACTTACGCCATGCAATCCTGTCCACTACCGAGTTACCACACAGCCACTGCTCATCGGACTTACACCATGTACCTTGTCCACTACCGAGTTACCACACAGCCACTGCTCACCGGACTTACACCATGTACCTTGTCCACTACCGAGTTACCACACAGCCACTGCTCACCGGACTTACACCATGTACCTTGTCCACTACCGAGTTACCACACAGCCACTGCTCACCGGACTTACACCATGTACATTGTCCACTACCGAGTTACCACACAGACACTGTTCAACGGACTAACACCATGTGTCCTTGTCCAGGACTCAGTTACCACACAGCCACTGCTCACCGGACTTACACCATGCACCCTTGTCCACTACTGAGTTACCACACAGCGACTGCTCAGCGGACTTAAACCATTCACCCTTGAAAACTACTGAGTTACCACACAGCCACTGTTCACCTGACTTACACCACGCACCCTTGTCCACTACCGAATAACCACACAGTCACTTCTGATCGGACTTACACCATGCACCCTTGTAAACTACTGAGTTACCACACAGCCAATGCTAACCGGACTTACACCATGCACTCTTGTCCATTACCAAGTTACCACACAGTCACTGCTCACCGGACTTACGCCATTCACCCTTGTCTACTACCGAGTTACCATACTGCCAATTCTCACTGGACCTCCACTATGTATCCTTATCCACTACTGAGTTACCACACTGCCACTGCTCATCGGACCTACACCATGCCCCCTTTTCCACTACTGAGTTACCACACAACCACTGCTCACCGGACTTACACCACGCACCCTTGTCCACTACTGAGTTACCACACAACCACTGTTCACGGGACTTACGCAATGTATCCTTGTTCACTACTGAGTTACCACACAGTCACTGCTCACCATACTTACACCATGTACCTTGTCCACTACCGAGTTACCACACAGCCACTGCTCACCGGACTTACACCATGAACCTTGTCCACTACCGAGTTACCACACAGCCACTGCTCACCGGACTAACACCATGCCCCCTTGTCCATTACCGAGTTACCACACGGTCACTGCTCACCGGACTTACACCTTGCACCCTTGGCCACTACTGAATTACCACACAGTCACTGCTCACCGGACTTACACCATGTATCCTTGTCCACTGCCCAGTAACCACACTGCAACTGCTCACCGGACTTACACCATGCCCCCTTGTCCACTACCGAGTTACCACACAGCCGCTGCTCACCGGACTTACACAATGCACTCTTGTCCATTACCAAGTTACCACACAGTCACTGCTCACCGGACTTACGCCATTCACCCTTGTCTACTACCGAGTTACCATACTGCCAATTCTCACTGGACCTCCACTATGTATCCTTATCCACTACTGAGTTACCACACTGCCACTGCTCATCGGACATACACCATGCCCCCTTTTCCACTACTGAGTTACCACACAACCACTGCTCACCGGACTTACACCACGCACCCTTGTCCACTACTGAGTTACCACACAACCACTGTTCACGGGACTTACGCAATGTATCCTTGTTCACTACTGAGTTACCACACAGTCACTGCTCACCATACTTACACCATGTACCTTGTCCACTACCGAGTTACCACACAGCCACTGCTCACCGGACTTACACCATGAACCTTGTCCACTACCGAGTTACCACACAGCCACTGCTCACCGGACTAACACCATGTACCTTGTCCACTACCAAGTTACCACACAGCCACTGCTCACCGGACTTACACCATGAACCTTGTCCACTACCGAGTTACCACACAGCCACTGCTCACCGGACTTACACCATGTACCTTGTCCACTACCGAGTTACCACACAGCCACTGATCACCGGACTTACACCATGTACCTTGTCCACTACCGAGTTACCACACAGCCACTGCTCACCGGACTTACACCATGTACCTTGTCCACTACCGAGTTACCACACAGCCACTGCTCACCGGACTTACACCATGTACCTTGTCCACTACCGAGTTACCACACAGCCACTGCTCACCGGACTTACACCATGAACCTTGTCCACTACCGAGTTACCACACAGCCACTGCTCACCGGACTTACACCATGTACCTTGTCCACTACCGAGTTACCACACAGCCACTGCTCACCGGACTTACACAATGTACCTTGTCCACTACCGAGTTACCACACAGCCACTGCTCACCATACTTACACCATGTACCTTGTCCACTACCGAGTTACCACACAGCCACTGCTCATCGGACTTACACCATGTACCTTGTCCACTACCGAGTTACCACACAGCCACTGCTCACCGGACTTACACCATGTACCTTGTCCACTACCGAGTTACCACACAGCCACTGCTCACCGGACTTACACCATGTACCTTGTCCACTACCGAGTTACCACACAGCCACTGCTCACCGGACTTACACCATGTACATTGTCCACTACCGAGTTACCACACAGACACTGTTCAACGGACTAACACCATGTGTCCTTGTCCAGGACTCAGTTACCACACAGCCACTGCTCACCGGACTTACACCATGCACCCTTGTCCACTACTGAGTTACCACACAGCGACTGCTCAGCGGACTTAAACCATTCACCCTTGTAAACTACTGAGTTACCACACAGCCACTGTTCACCTGACTTACACCACGCACCCTTGTCCACTACCGAATAACCACACAGTCACTTCTGATCGGACTTACACCATGCACCCTTGTAAACTACTGAGTTACCACACAGCCAATGCTAACCGGACTTACACCATGCACCCTTGTACACTACTGAGTTACCACACAACTACTGCTCACCGGACTTACACCATGGCGCATTATCCACTACCGAGTTACTACACAGCTACTGCTTATACCGTGCAATCCTGTCCACTACCAAGTTACCACACAGTCACTGCCCACAGGACTTACACCATGTACTCTTGTTCACTACTGAGTTACCACACAGCAACTGCTCACAGGACTTACACCATGTACCCTTGTCCACTACCGAGTTACCATACAATCACTGCTCACAGGACTTACACCATGCCCCCTTGTCCATTACCGAGTTACCACACGGTCACTGCTCACCGGACTTACACCTTGCACCCTTGGCCACTACTGAATTACCACACAGTCACTGCTCACCGGACTTACACATGTATCCTTGTCCACTGCCCAGTAACCAGACTGCAACTGCTCACCGGACTTACACCATGCCCCCTTGTCCACTACCGAGTTACCACACAGCCGCTGCTCACCGGACTTACACCATGCACTCTTGTCCACTACCGAGTTACCATACTGCCAATTCTCACCGGACCTCCACTATGTATCCTTGTCCACTACTGAGTTACCACACTGCCACTGCTCATCGGACCTACACCATGCCCCCTTTTCCACTACTGAGTTACCACACAACCACTGCTCACCGGACTTACACCACGCACCCTTGTCCACTACTGAGTTACCACACAACCACTGTTCACGGGACTTACGCAATGTATCCTTGTTCACTACTGAGTTACCACACAGCCACTGCTCACCGGACTTACACCATGAACCTTGTCCACTACCGAGTTACCACACAGCCACTGCTCACCGGACTTACACCATGTACCTTGTCCACTACCGAGTTACCATACTGCCAATTCTCACCGGACCTCCACTATGTATCCTTGTCCACTACTGAGTTACCACACTGCCACTGCTCATCGGACCTACACCATGCCCCCTTTTCCACTACTGAGTTACCACACAGCCACTGCTCACCGGACTTACACCATGAACCTTGTCCACTACCGAGTTACCAC
The DNA here is from genome assembly GCA_936450465.1 of Gibbula magus. Taxonomy (NCBI): domain Eukaryota; kingdom Metazoa; phylum Mollusca; class Gastropoda; order Trochida; family Trochidae; genus Gibbula; species Gibbula magus. The sequence continues at coordinate 3,889,080 of OW388302.1, forward strand.
ACAGCCACTGCTCACCGGACTTACACCATGTACCTTGTCCACTACCGAGTTACCACACAGCCACTGCTCACCGGACTTACACCATGTACCTTGTCCACTACCGAGTTACCACACAGCCACTGCTCACCGGACTAACACCATGTACCTTGTCCACTACCGAGTTACCACACAGCCACTGCTCACCGGACTTACACCATGTACCTTGTCCACTACCGAGTTACCACACAGCCACTGCTCACCGGACTTACACCATGTACCTTGTCCACTACCGAGTTACCACACAGCCACTGCTCACCGGACTTACACCACGCACCCTTGTCCACTACCGAGTTACCACACAGCCACTGCTCACCGGACTTACACCATGTACCTTGTCCACTACCGAGTTACCACACAGCCACTGCTCACCGGACTTACACCATGTACCTTGTCCACTACCGAGTTACCACACAGCCACTGCTCACCGGACTTACACCATGTACCTTGTCCACTACCGAGTTACCACACAGCCACTGCTCACCGGACTTACACCATGTACATTGTCCACTACCGAGTTACCACACAGACACTGTTCAACGGACTAACACCATGTGTCCTTGTCCAGGACTCAGTTACCACACAGCCACTGCTCACCGGACTTACACCATGCACCCTTGTCCCCTACTGAATTACCACACAGCAACTGCTCACTAGACTTACACCGTGTAACCTTGTCCACTACTGAATTACCACACAGTCACTGCTCACCGGACTTACACCATCTACCCTTGTCCACTACTGAGTTACCACACAGCCACTGCTCACTAGACTTACACCGTGTAACCTTGTCCACTACTGAATTACCACACAGCCACTGCTCACCGGACTTACACCATGCACCCTTGTCCACTACTGAGTTACCACACAGCGACTGCTCAGCGGACTTAAACCATTCACCCTTGTAAACTACTGAGTTACCACACAGCCACTGTTCACCTGACTTACACCACGCACCCTTGTCCACTACCGAATAACCACACAGTCACTTCTGATCGGACTTACACCATGCACCCTTGTAAACTACTGAGTTACCACACAGTCAATGCTAACCGGACTTACACCATGCACCCTTGTACACTACTGAGTTACCACACAACTACTGCTCACCGGACTTACACCATGGCGCATTATCCACTACCGAGTTACTACACAGCTACTGCTTATACCGTGCAATCCTGTCCACTACCAAGTGACCACACAGTCACTGCCCACAGGACTTACACCATGTACTCTTGTTCACTACTGAGTTACCACACAGCAACTGCTCACAGGACTTACACCATGTACCCTTGTCCACTACCGAGTTACCATACAATCACTGCTCACAGGACTTACACCATGCCCCCTTGTCCATTACCGAGTTACCACACGGTCACTGCTCACCGGACTTACACCTTGCACCCTTGGCCACTACTGAATTACCACACAGTCACTGCTCACCGGACTTACACCATGTATCCTTGTCCACTGCCCAGTAACCACACTGCAACTGCTCACCGGACTTACACCATGCCCCCTTGTCCACTACCGAGTTACCACACAGCCGCTGCTCACCGGACTTACACCATGCACTCTTGTCCACTACCAAGTTACCACACAGTCACTGCTCAACGGACTTACGCCATTCACCCTTGTCTACTACCGAGTTACCATACTGCCAATTCTCACCGGACCTCCACTATGTATCCTTGTCCACTACTGAGTTACCACACTGCCACTGCTCATCGGACCTACACCATGCCCCCTTTTCCACTACTGAGTTACCACCCAACCACTGCTCACCGGACTTACACCACGCACCCTTGTCCACTACTGAGTTACCACACAACCACTGTTCACGGGACTTACGCAATGTATCCTTGTTCACTACTGAGTTACCACACAGCCACTGCTCACCCGACTTACACCATCTACCCTTGTCCACTACTGAGTAACCACACAGCCACTACTCACTGGACTTACACCACGCACCCTTGTCCATTACTGAGTTACCACACAGCGACTACTCACTGGACTTACACCACGCACCCTTGTCCACTACCGAGTTACCACACAGCCACTGCTCACCGGACTTACACCATGCACCCTTGTCCACTACTGAGTTACCACACAACCACTGCTCACCGGACTTACGCAATGTATCCTTGTCCACTACTGAGTTACCACACAGTCACTGCTCACCGGACTTGCAACATGCACCCTTTTCCACTACTGAGTTTCCATACTGCCAATGCTCACCGGACTCACACCATGTATCCTTGTTCACAATGCCCCCTTGTCCAATACCGAGTTACCATACAGCCACTGCTCACCGGACTTACACCATGCACCCTTGTCCACTACCGAGTTACCACACCAGCACTTCTCACCGGACTTACACCATGCACTCTTGTCAACTACCGAGTTACCGCACAGTCACTTCTCACCGGACTTAGGCCATACACCCTTGTCCACTACCGAGTTACCACACAGTCACTGCTCATCGGACTTACACCACGCACCCTTGTCCACTACCGAGTTACCACACAGTCACTGTTCACCGGACTTACACCACGCACCCTTGTCCACTACTGAGTTACCACACAGCCACTGTTCACCGGACTTACGCCATGCACCCTTGTTAACTTCTGAGTTACCATACTTTCACTGCTCATGGGATTTACACCATGCACCCTTGTCCACTACCAAAATACCACACAGCCACTGCTCACCGGACTTACGCCATGCAATCCTGTCCACTACCGAGTTACCACACATCCACTGCTCAAAGGACTTACACCATGCACTCCTGTCCACTACCGAGTTACCACACAGGCCCTGCTCACCGGACTTACACCATGAACTCCTGTCCACTACTGAGTTACCACACTTCCACTGCTCACTGGACTTACACCAAGCACTCTTGTCCACTACCGAGTAACCACACAGCCACTTCTCACCGGACTTACACCATGCACTCTTGTCAACTACCGAGTTACCACACAGTCACTGCTCACCGGACTTACGCCATACACCCTTGTCCACTCCCGAGTTACCACACAGTCACTGCTCATAGGACTAACACCACTTACCCTTGTCCACTACCGAGTTACCACACAGTCACTGTTCACCGGACTTACACCACGCACCCTTGTCCACTACTGAGTTACCACACAGCCACAGCTCACCAGACTTACACCACGCACCCTTGTCCACTACTGAGTTACCACACAGCCACTGTTCACCGGACTTACGCCATGCACCCTTGTCAACTTCTGAGTTACCATACTTTCATTGCTCATGGGATTTACACCATGCACCCTTGTCCACTACCGAAATACCACACAGCCACTGCTCACCGGACTTACGCCATGCAATCCTGTCCACTACTGAGTTACCACACATCCACTGCTCAAAGGACTTACACCATGCACTCCTGTCCACTACCGAGTTACCACACAGGCCCTGCTCACCGGACTTACACCATGAACTCCTGTCCATTACTGAGTTACCACACATCCACTGCTCACTGGATTTACACCATGCACTCTTGTCCACTACCGAGTTACCACACAAGCACTGCTCACCGGATTTACACCATACACCCTTGTTCACTACCGAGTTACCACACAGCCACTGCTCACCGGACTTACAACATGCACCCTTGTCCACTACTGAGTTACCATACTGCCAATGCTCATCGGACTTACACCATGTATCCTTGTCCACTACCGAGTTACCGCACAGTCACTGCTCACCGGACTTACGCCATACACCCTTGTCCACTACCGAGTTACCACACAGTCACTGCTCATCGGACTTACACCACGCACCCTTGTCCACTACTGAGTTACCACACAGCCACTGTTCACCGGACTTACGCCATGCACCCTTGTCAACTTCTGAGTTACCATACTTTCACTGCTCATGGGATTTACACCATGTCCATTGTCCACTACCAAAATACCACACAGCCACTGCTCACCGGACTTACGCCATGCAATCCTGTCCACTACCGAGTTACCACACATCCACTGCTCAAAGGACTTACACCATGCACTCCTGTCCACTACCGAGTTACCACACAGGCCCTGCTCACCGGACTTACACCATGAACTCCTGTCCACTACTGAGTTACCACACTTCCACTGCTCACTGGACTTACACCAATCACTCTTGTCCACTACCGAGTTACCACACAGCCACTTCTCACCGGACTTACACCATGCACTCTTGTCAACTACCGAGTTACCACACAGTCACTGCTCACCGGACTTACGCCATACACCCTTGTCCACTCCCGAGTTACCACACAGTCACTGCTCATAGGACTAACACCACGCACCCTTGTCCACTACCGAGTTACCACACAGTCACTGTTCACCGGACTTACACCATGCACTCTTGTCCACTACTGAGTTACCACACAGCCACAGCTCACCAGACTTACACCACGCACCGTTGTCCACTACTGAGTTACCACACAGCCACTGTTCACCGGACTTACACCATGCACCCTTGTCCACTACCGAAATACCACACAGCCACTGCTCACCGGACTTACGCCATGCAATCCTGTCCACTACTGAGTTACCACACATCCACTGCTCAAAGGACTTACACCATGCACTCCTGTCCACTACCGAGTTACCACACAGGCCCTGCTCACCGGACTTACACCATGAACTCCTGTCCATTACTGAGTTACCACACATCCACTGCTCACTGGATTTACACCATGCACTCTTGTCCACTACCGAGTTACCACACAAGCACTGCTCACCGGATTTACACCATACACCCTTGTTCACTACCGAGTTACCACACAGCCACTGCTCACCGGACTTACAACATGCACCCTTGTCCACTACTGAGTTACCATACTGCCAATGCTCATCGGACTTACACCATGTATACTTGTCCACTACCGAGTTACCACACAGCCACTGCTCACCGGACTTACACCATGCACCATTGTCCATTACTGAGTAACCACACAGCCACTGCTCACCGGATTTACACCATACACCCTTGTCCCATACTGAGTTACCCCACAGCCACTGCTCACCGGACTTACACCATGCACCATTGTCCACTACTGAGTTAACACACAGCCACTGCTCACCGGACTTACAACATGCACACTTGTCCACTACTGAGTTACCACACAGCCACTGCTCACCGGACTTACACCACGCACCTGAAACAAATTAGCTTGTAAAAACTCACTTAGTTCTTGAGAAAAAAATCCAAATTCTAGATGACATGTACCGAACTATTGGTTAAGATGTTATCATATCGAAGAACATGTGTCCACAGTAACAAAGTGACTTGACAAATGTTGTTACGTCAGACCATTGTTTCATGCTTTCAGAAATCTTGAACTTTAGAATAGATAAAATGTGTTAAAAATGTCTATGTTTTAAGACACCAAATGTGCAATAAATAAAACTGTTCACTGAAATAATGTTTTGTTTTGATATCCGAGCGGAGATGAAAAAGCAGTGATGTATATATTTTTTTAAGGCGAGAGGGAGTTGATGAAATGTTTGAAGGAATAAGAAAAACATAGTGCACATTAAGTGTATGATCTCTACAGATGTAGTAACACCGTCTTGGGTTCGCATTGCACGCAACTTCTCATAAATCTCCTTTAATTCTTATTGAACATGCACATGACTTCAACTCTATTAGGAATCCTACAAGTGTTGACTATTTTTAGTGTTGAAAATTATACACTGGCCACCCACAAATATATATACATATATAAACGAAAGTAAAGAGTTATATGAACATTTTCTGACAATAATTAAATCGCTTGGTTTTACAGATGGGTTTCCATAATCACCAAATCATTTTGTTCGCAAAACAGCTTGCATTCTACAAGTAAACTTAACATGAATGCACCAATTCATGAAAAGTAAAACCTATTTCGGTTAACTTATTTTATAACATAGATATCTGTTTAATGCTGTGTATTGTTTTTTTTATTTCTATATCTCCGGGCATGACATATATACCGAATACTGTTATCAGTGAGTGTCTCTCGTTCTTATTTTTGTTACGAAAACGAAAAAAATAAAATTAAACATTAAACCTTAAAATCAAGAACTAAAAATGAGTCAACACGAAATATTAACTTTATTTTTTAATATTAATAGTAATCATAAGCAAAATCAGTAATTAATTCTGTTGATGGGTTACATTACTCATACATGCCAGGTAATAGATCCAAGATTATTGATCGAATAATACGAATATAAGTAACAATACAAATCACACAGCTCACAGAATATTCTGACTATTTCGTGTCATTATACTTTTCATTTATATCCTACAAAGAGTGTTTGTCAAAGAAGTAGAATATGTTAAACCGTTTGAGTCTATGTACATGTAAACGACAACATAGTTACATACAGTTTATATATGTACGTTAAAGCAACTGACGTTAAAACAACTAGATCAGTTGATAAATAATGTTAGAAGATATGTTTTCATACTTTTCAACGTGAGCAACCACCAGGTACTAAAGTATGGTCTGTTGTTTTTCGAAGCACAACATTACACATAACAATCGAACCAGGCTTCACTTTAACTGTACTATTATGAAACAAGGTCGAGCACTGTGACATATCAGTTTTGAAGGGAATGGTCAATTATTAGAATTATAGTGACAAAGAGTATACCTACTTGCTGAAATGTGATTCTATTGTTGGAATTATTTTATGCAAACTGAAACTAGGAATTATGTTAACTGTGGTATGAACAACACCTTGGTTGTTTTTCGTTAGTATGTCAGTGTCTAACATTCAACCAAGGACAAACAAGGACATAACAAGGTGAGGTTTCACAAATGTGAACATGTTGCAACAACTACAGTTATATAGATTTATACCAACGATTTCAAACTGAAGCACCTCGTGACGATTTATGACTGTGTTGTTGTACTACTTCTTGTAGCGTAACTCGGAATGTTTTAATGATATTTGACCTGACAATAAAGATTATATATGATTTATTTCTCATCACATCACTTTCCCCAGGAATCAGTCGGTTGTGTTTGAACGTATTCACTATGACGGGAACACTTCTCGTTCTTGGTATCTTAACTTTTGAAAGTGTCGTGAATATGCCTACATATATAAGTTTTTAATCACCAAACGTTCCTTAAATTGCCTCATAATGCTTACAGAGAATTAGAGAAACACTAACTGGCAGGACTTCTTCCGATTTTTCAGTTCTCAGATAGTAAAGTATTCACTGGATATGCGACAACCCAATGGTGCGTGTTATTGTTATCAATATGTGTTTAAGTGCCTGTAAATCTTTCATTTTAACAAGCTAGATGTTGGACCCTTTATCTGTATTGGCAGAGCGACAGAACAAAAAGTGCATCCCTCCGCCATGTGTCATAATCTATTAACTAGTAATTGTAGAAACACCCTTGTAAATTGTTCTAATTACATATGAGAACTGCCTGCTCAAAGAAAATATGTTAATTCATCATAATTATTTAGCCTATTTGTAAAGTTGTATTGTCTACTCCACAAAATCGTAATGTTTATATGAATTGGGTGGATGACATGAGTTGTGAAACGTGTGGTGTTGCCATGGGCAAGTGACTTTACTTAAAATGTGCCTCTGTTCATCTAGCAGTACACTTGGGTACCTGGTTATGGAAGTGAAGGCAATGTGAGAGATAACCTTAAAAAGACCTTGAATAGCACGACTGCATACTCCAAGTCATTCTCTATCCACAGATGTAACAGAGGAATCGCGATCCTGACCGTTGTTCTATATCGCTTAAAATCGGATGCGGAAATGAAGTGTCCTGTTTGATTGCAATTGAATCTAGTTATGCAATCAACGATGCCGTTGTAAAGGTAACATTTGCCAGTGACACATCTTAATGATTAAATAAATGATTAGATAAATGTTTTCTCGTTCAATGTGTTTTCCTTTAAATATGCTGTTTGATTTTGTGAAAAATATTGATTATGAACATGCGTATAAACAAAGACAAAATCAAGGAGAAATACCTAAAATAGTTATGTGTGTTACAAATGGCATATTCGAAAGATATACATGTATGCTAATGAGCAAGACCTGCGTCTTACCCCTGTGTCCTGTGTCCTGTGTCCTGTGTCCCGAGTCTGTCCTTTCACCCCTGTTGCCTGTGTCCCGAGGTGGTATTCTAACTCCTGTGGCCTGTGTCCTGAGCCTGTTTCTCACCCCTGTGTCCTGTGTCATGTGTCCTAAGCCTGTCCTTTCACCTCTGTGACCTGTGTCCCGAGGTGGTATTCTAACTCCTGTGGTCTGTGTCCTGAGCCTGCCTCTCACCCCTCTGACCTGTGGAATGTGTCCCGAGCCTGTTTCTCACCCCTGTGTCATGTGTCATGTAATATCTTCAATTAATACAACCTTTGACAGTACATGTCTACATGTACATGTCATTCAAATTATAAACAAAATGAAGGATGAAGAGAAATATTCAGACAACAACTTTTTTTTCTTTATTTGTCTGTATTCATGTGATTTGAGGAAAAACAATTCGAATGACTGACTAGATATTAACGAAAGTGATGTAGAGTACCTAGGTCCTGTTGATTTACCTTGTCATAAATATATTATATATTTAGTATTCAGTCTAGAGATCTCAAATGTGGATGAAATACCTTGAAATGAATATAATATATAAAGAATGATTCATACAAAGGGAGGTAACTGAAGTTAGAACGGTCGAACGTGTTGGGTGAACAGACGCATACTCTGCAGCTCACTATCAACCTACATCATATTGAAAAGGGGAATCCCCTCGGTGTCATGTTCTGTTTAAGCAGGTTAGGAAAATGGCGGTCATGACGACACTGCCTATCCAGTTGGATGAAAGAAGTTGTCTTTTGTAGTATTATATGTGAGTACAATGAGTTATTTGACAGGTTACATATGTGTGTACATTATATATCGTTATTTGATTTGGCTACCTTTGAAACCCTATTTCACTATATGTAGAGTTGTGTACGTGTGCCTGTAAAGGTTGGCAGGTGGGCAGACAGTGCAAGTTGAACCCTGCCATTATTGTGTTGAATACTATAATGAACATTCCTGTTTAGTAAGCTGTATTTAGTTTATTTTATTTATGTAACTGCTTTCTCAAACTAATGATGAGCTCTGTATAAATGCTTCCTGTATGCTTTCTTTCTTAAATGCATCAGTTAGTTGCTGTTACAAATGATGAGCTTTGTATACATACTTCCTGTATGCTTCCTTTCATAAACACATCAGTTAGTTGCTGTAAACAAATGATGAGCTCTGTATAAATACTTCATGTATGCTTTCTTTCTTAAATGCATCAGTTAGTTGCTGTTACAAATGATGAGCTTTGTATACATACTTCCTGTATGCTTCCTTTCATAAACACATCAGTTAGTTGCTGTAAACAAATGATGAGCTTTGTATAAATACTTCCTATATGCTTCCTTTCTTAAATACATCAGTTAGTTGCTGTAAACTAATGATGAGCTCTGTATAAATACTTCCTGTATGCTTTCTTTCTTAAACACATCAGTTAGTTGCTGTAAACAAATGATGAGCTCTGTATAAATACTTCCTGTATGCTTCCTTTCTTAAATACATCAGTTAGTTGCTGTAAACTAATGATGAGCTCTGTATAAATACTTCCTGTATGCTTTCTTTCTTAAACACATCAGTTAGTTGCTGTAAACAAATGATGAGCTTTGTATAAATACTTCCTATATGCTTCCTTTCTTAAATACATCAGTTAGTTGCTGTAAACTAATGATGAGCTCTGTATAAATACTTCTTGTATGCTTTCTTTCATAAACACATCAGTTAGTTGCTGTAAACAAATGATGAGCTCTGTATAAATACTTCCTGTATGCTTCCTTTCTTAAATACATCAGTTAGTTGCTGTAAACTAATGATGAGCTCTGTATAAATACTTCATGTATGCTTCCTTTCTTAAATACATCAGTTAGTTGCTGTAAACTAATGATGAGCTTTGTATAAATACTTCTTGTATGCTTCCTTTCTTAAATACATAAGTTAGTTGCTGTAAACAAATGATGAGATTTGTATAAATACTTCCTGTATGCTTCCTTTCTTAAATACATCAGTTAGTTGCTGTAAACTAATTATGAGCTTTGTATAAATACTTCCTAAGCAGCTTAGTGAATCCGGGCCCAGGTCTCTAGAAGCTCACTTAGCATACTATATCAAATGTGCACACATACATACATACAAACATACAGACATATACAAAATATAACATTGATCATGAGCTAGGTCTCACGTCACGCAACTAGCGTTGTTCACTGCAGGTAACTTAACTAAATTGATTTATGATTCTAAAGAGCATATCACATTGAGTTGACCCGGTTTCGAGATTGTCAATACAGGGGAGTAATAGCGGTCTAGACGGTTCTCGATAAAGATCCTCGGTGTTGTAGGCAGAGTTTGCTGAAAGCTAGAGTATGACTATGGATGCGTCATTGACGTTTGACATGCATACAACAAAAGTGTGTGACAAAGTTATGTGATTCATGAAAAAGTTCACATTTTCGGAATCAGAAATCAATGGGCTTTCACGTGATGTATTAAACTGACTTGCAAAAGAAAGGCCACCAAAATACAAAAGGTTATTATTTTTCAAGGAATGAAGCCTATCGATTGAAAACACTTTAAACATGTCTTAATGTGATCTGTACATTCACTGTACGCAAATGCAAGTTTTCTTAATTATTTTTGAGAAAAATGAACTTATTGGACAAAACTTTCAGACTGTGTATAAAGTTAACCAAATGAAATTTGGGTACAAAACATCAGCAGAATGGAGGTTTTGCATTTGAATATTCTATTGCAAGTGACGGAAAGAACAATTTGCACCCTGCAGGTTAGAGCGATGCTTAACAAAGTTGCCTAATCATGGTTTGCACCCAGTGTACAATAGCCAGACTCGCTAAATTTTACAGATTAATTGGCAGCGTACAAGCCACGGAATGGAAAACCAAAATTATCCCCGCCGTAGAAAGACTGATCTGCTGACTTGTCACCCATTGAACAACTTTTCCGACTTCGGCCATTAACAATACATACTTGGCCTTTTCCTAATGTGTTTGAAAGCCTTCTTACACCTTCTTACACCGTTAAGCTTAAAATATCGTTATTCTATTCAATGTTGTAACAAACCTGAATATAGAAAACTAGACAATTGACCCTTTGCGTCACTTCAATTAATTGTTTTTTAAACTGAAAGACCCTTCCAAATGAATGTAATTTCGAAACATAATATTATAATATGCGTTTGTATGATTTTGAACCATAAATGTTTTGGTTGTGTTTCTTTTGCAAGTCAGTTTAGTATGTCTGTAAAATTGTATTTTATTGAGAAATGACCAATTCAAAATCTTGAACGTATTTTCAATCACAAAACTGCGTGCAGGTGCGTGTTTGACGTCCTAATAAAAATGTTACCTATTCTATTCAAAGGGTTGATATTCAATAGTAAGTGCATGTAAAATGCATAAAGTTTACATCATTATGCTCAGAATATCGTCACCTAGCTTATAAAAAATATAGACATTAATGAATATATACTTGTTTGACAATAATGACAAATTTGCGAAACTATCGGCAAATGAAAACATCAATCGATTACTTTTTGTAAAATTCTTGACAATAAACAAAGAATTTCACTTACACTTTAAAACTTCTCACAATCTCTCAAAACATAAATAAACATGTATCTGTGCATTGTTTGTCAATTCTTGTTTCTAAATATAGCAATATGGAAAACTTCCCGCTATTTCTTACGTTACGCATCCTCGGTTACCCATGGTTTTATATATGCTCCGTTACACTCCACAATACCACCCATGGGAAATTTCATCAGATAAATATGTACTCACATTACCCGCCCTTGGCCGGTGTGAGCCAACCAAACCGCTACGCAGCTTAGACCTGCGAGCCAATGACAATTCATATCACTTCGTTGCAAAGCATGCGAGGTCATTTTGTTAGCCACCCGTCACCGTTTATCTCCCTTGATCATTTCCGTCTTATCATATTGAGTATTTTCTTTGGTTACTGACTTCGTCACGCCGGCCAAGGGCGGGTAATTTTAGTACAGATTTCGCTGACAGAGTTTCCCATGGGTGAAATAGTGGAGAGTAACGGAGCATATTTAAAACCATGGGTAACCGAGGTTGTACGTTACGCGGAATATTCCGAATGTCCAGTCACCGCTATTATATTAAGGTCTCACTGTGTTATCTTAAGTTGTAAGCGCCCTTCTTATTCATATTTGCGATGTAGATAATTATTGAACTCGCTTGGCCTACGTGAAGGTATATCTCCCTATGCAATAAGAAGGTATGAGACCTTTTCCCACATTTTATTACAAAAACACTTAGAAGCATGTTACATATATATACACTCAGAACAAATTAGTGCAACACCGAAATTCAAAGTTACATAAACAGATAATATAATGTTGTACAAAAGAGTTGATAGTAATGATAAAACGATGATTTGGCAGCTATACAATGGGACTTGCTGATGTTTAAAGTTAACAGAAATGGCGCCCAAATAACAGCCGCTTATATCATACAAATTAAGTGTCGCTTGTGACATTATAAAATTGATAGTTTTGGAGGAGTAACCTCCCTTAGAAAACATTTGGCGAAAGGCGATGGTTCAGTCAAGTTTAACATCAAATAAAGGAATTATTCTTTAAATAAAAACGATGATTTAGCAGCTATAAATTGGGACTGAATTAAAATTATGATTCACTCATTTTTTTAAATATTTTTTTAAAAAATAAACTGGTGTGACTCTCCGACAAGTCCACGTCCGTTATCCTGGATTATGAAAGTCGATAGTTTCTGCTAAAATGTTGTTAATTCAATTCATTTTAATAATGCATAGATGGCATTTTAGTAAGTGGCTTTTGGGAGAAGTTAAAGCAGTATGCACATTCTAAGATAAGAAAAAAATTGAAATTCAATAAAGGTTAAACAAATGATCTGGCCAGTATGTAATGTATGACTGTATTGAATGTCTCTCAATGGGAAGATGAATTGTCCTTCAAAGTGTTACAATCAAACTATTTCAATTTAATTGCAAATCCTTGTGATCCTAAACCCATCTCAATTATTTGAAGAAGAAAAAAATGAACGACAAAACCCATCATATCATACGAGTTATTATTTTGTTTTTCTTATCAGATGATCTACTGAAAGCAATCTGACCGTACCTTAACACAGTATCATCCCAGATGGAAGACCAGACTAAAGATGGAGTGAGGGAGACAGAGGAAGAGCCTCCGAGGAAAAAACCCAAAGGTACATTGATTACACCAAACTACAGTTGGTTATTGTGACAACATTGCTACTGACGAAAGCAGTCTTTGCAGAGATGAGTGTGTGAGTTGAGAGGTATAAAATAGTCCTCTGTCTAAGTTGCTGTGACGAGGCACATGATAAAATAGTACCTTACAGCAGCTCCAAACCCAACCCTCCTTAATATGTGCATGTTTATATCAGAGTGTATATAGTGTTTGAATAGGCATGTATTATTTCGTATGGCACCAACATAGCACTGGGATTGGGAAAATATGAATTTTCTAGTTTGCATGGTTCTGTGGTTAATGTACAAAATAGGAGTGTCACCTACTCTCCTGAAAAATCATAAAACAGGCTAACAAACTTAAAGAGTTAATTAGAATGTTTGCATGATTACTGCAGTCTGATTAAAATCGACGGTTTGACGGTTACCCGAGGAATGAAAATTGCAAAATATTGCATCTACCGGATAAGAAATCATATCATTCGGAGGTTTTCTCGCAAAACCGTCTGATAACCAAACGTATACCTGAATGTCCATACGTAATGCAGTGAACCAATCACAAGACATCCACCCAAAGCTTTTGATGTGAGAATTTAGGGCAGGTAACTCCAAATCCTTTCGTCTGTTTCACATGCTTTCAAAACGGCGACCGTTTAAAGACTATGATGTGATTGGTCAGCTTTTTTACAGGGCTTTCTCTGCGCTAAACCGGTTCAGAAAACACGTCTATTTAGACATTGTGGCCAGGAATGTACAGAACTTGCTCGTATCCCGGCAGATGCATTATTTTTCAAATTTTATTCCTTAGAAGAAGGTCGATTTTAATCAGACTGGGGTTACTGGAACAGCGACTCTGAAAATATATACTTGGCTTTGCGCAGTTTGTTTGACCCAAAAGGAATGGAAATTGCGCACTAATTAGTAAAGTGGTTTTCCAATCTAGATATAGATCGAGTCTATTATTTTCATTTACGGTCGACACACTGAAACAGCAATAAACAGCAAAGATTGTGAGAAGTCATTGAAATAAACGTTTTGACATGTATTTATGTCATTTCATTTCATTCAGTCCTTTAGTCTCTACAGATTTATTTTAACTTATTCATGTAGTACATGTAGGTATTTAATAAATCGTAAAATCAAAGAGAATACATACATTGTCGGCCAAAAGAAACGCCTAATTGAATTTCCTTAAAATGAAAGATGAAATAATTTTGGTAATATAATTAATGATTGGCACCACGTTATGCTGAACAAATAATTGATATGAAAGCCCAATGAAAACGTTGATAAACTGTAATTCGAGTCAATAACACCACATGAAGACCGATATTTCCGGTTGAATCACTTGCGCATCGTACCTATGTAGGCCAGTAGCATCATCACCACGTTAATGCGAATGCTTGCCTGTAATGTTGCTCGTGGTTGAATGAAAGTCAGTACAAATGCTTTTCTGATCACGCACTGATAGACAACTGAACAATTCTGTTCTCTCATTCTTAAGTGACATGACAAGTTCTGAAATTTAAATATTTTATGCAGAAATGCTATGCATAATCCATAATGCTATTAACTTGCTAAACTGTTCATTACAGTTTTTACGAAATCTGATAAGATATATTGTAGGCGTTTCTTTTGGCCGACAGTGTATACGTTGCTGATATAAATGCAATAACAAATAACAGGTTAACAGGAATAATATCAATTTTAATTGTTTTAGATTAAAAAAGGCAATTAGACATATGTTAACATACAAATCGTCACAATCATCAGTGTATGGCCAGAGCTACCTGCAGGGCGAGGAAAGGTGCGAAAGGGGTTTTTGATTTGCTGCTGTCACACCGACGTGGCAACTGACAAGTTCGCAGACTCAAAACCCTTATTTTGTGTTTAACATAGACATATACCTAAAATGTGACACTGGAAAATCGTTTGACCCCATCCATTGACCCTAATCCTGTATGTAGGCATATTTGAAACTAATTTACACTGAATTGTGGATGTAATGAAAATGATTTCCTATGTGTCATATTACAGACACAATATTTCTCTTACAATTGATGTCATTTATATGTACTATTCTGTGAAAAAAGAGAGTGGCATTTATGTTCAGGAGATGCCTAAGAATATTATTCGAGAGATACAATAAAATATTTGAAACCAACTGTTATCAGTTAGAATATTGAAGTGAATTTGAAACAGCATCTCAGTGACTGTGAAGAGCCTACCTTCTTTTCCTGTTGTCGAATGAAGAAATGTGTTGTTTCCTCAGAAGCACAGCATACCACCAACGTGACAGGCGTTACAGCTGGAACTGTGGACACAGCGATTACTGTTGGCAATCTTCATGGAGGGATAACCATCAATAGTATGTTCCTATAGCACATAATCATAAACTTCTCACATCAATATCGAATCTTTGAAGGGCATCTAGAACAATTTAAAATTCCATATGGAGAAATTATATACTAAAGATCGAATAGATATACTTTGTTCTCTATAGGACATTAGCATTGTACATTTATCACAGGATTTTGTGAATAATATGTGACTTACGTGTGATGTATTTAACCCATCATCTTATTTAACTTCACAAAAGTCCAATAATACTTATGTATACTAATGAGAATTTATGAGAAATCGATGAAAACAAATTTGATAAAGCAACAGTTTTTGTTTCAAAGTTAATCATTATTTATATTAATACTTTTAAAAATTCGCAGTAAGATTATGACTGAAAACAATTTTATTTTGCAGTAAATGAACAGAGGGAGAAACTTTTAGGTAAATGTTGAATTGAACTTCCATACTTAAACCATCAGATAAGATTGCAAAATACTAAGTACTCTGAAATATATTAATGTGTCAATGTGTCATGAAAAACAATAATTAAATACACATATCATACCCATAAATTGCCGATAGTATATTTAACATTGTTATGATAAGAATAGTACAGACATCACAATGTAAACAACGTAAATTTAAAGATATTCAATGGTTGCTTTAATTATAGTTTCAGTTTCATTTTTTATTAGGCTTGTTAAAATATTCTCAAGTGATGCTGGTTCTTTACATTATGTTCTTTGCAAGAAACATATAATCCTAGAACGAACAAACAGTTAACAATTGACACTGGTATGTTGCTAAAAGTATGTATTTCATTTGCCAAATAAGCATAGACTCATGAAATAGAAATGGCAATCATTCTGCACTTATAAGTGATTTTAAAGTGTTCTTTGGCTAATGTTTCTGACGGATCAGGTTGGTAAGAAACAGACAGTAGATATTGCAATTCACAGTATAGGTAAGGTAAATAGTTCAATACATATGATACAGGTTTTAAAATGTTTAACTGTTTGCATGTCTACAGAAAGAACTAAGGAAGGAATAGAGGTGATAACTGCAGGGATGATTCGAGTGTCTGCTGTGGAAGATGTGATTAACAAGATGAATACAGGTCAGCATTGGATCACAATAACAGGGAATGCTGGGGACGGCAAGGCAACTCTAGGCTACCTGATTCTGAAGGAGTTCCTGCAGAAGAATGTCAAAGTGTTCACAATCAATGAACCTGAAGAGTATGACCAGATAGCAGACATGACAGAAGACAGGGTCGTCATGTTTGATGATAGATTCGGAGCATTTATTGCTGATCAGCAGCTGATTAAGAGATGGTGTGATGTCATTAAGAACATTGTAAACATAAAATTAAGTCAAAGAGATAAACCATCTACTAAGGTCATCTTCCTCAGTAGAAGAAACGTTGTCAAGGAATCTCAGGTTGACCTAGGATATCTTAAAGAAAGGATTTTTGAAGGGGAGAGTGTTGTTGACCTAAGTAGTGGGGATTTCACAGATGAATTGATAGAAGAAAGACTGAAGATCTTGGAATACCACCTGAAAAAGGAGAATGTGACTATACCTGACCATACCCAAAGAAAGGTCTGTAATCTAAAGGGGGCACATGGTTTTCCACATTGCTGTAAAATGTTTTCAGTTCTTAAAGAGCCATCACGGATGTTAGTGTTTCAAATTTTTGGAAAATATACTTATAACGTCATTCGCCAGAGAATCTTTTTTATCTACAACATGGCATATGTTAAATAATTTTCATATCACGACAATGTATTGCAATTTGGTTTCAAAGAGAAGTATCACTTCGACTAGCGCGCGCTACGGGGATCTGACGTTTATAAACAGAGTCCCCTTTTTTGGGTAATACGTACTACACAAACAGCAAGCGCTTCCGAAGCGTGAAGGCTCGTCTCTAGCGCAAGTCGCCATAACAACCCATATGCTGCACGTGCTTCACGCGTCGCATTTGCAAAGTACCCTTGTCACACATTACTAAATGTGACGATTGCTTTACAAACTATGTTTCTAAATGTCCTGAGAATATACAAATTATTTCCTGTTTAATGTTCTTTTTATTGAGATAAGACCAGCAAATTATGACAAATTTTTACTCTCATTAATTATAAAATTCAAGCAAAATACCTAGTTGGGTAAAACAATTATTCCAATATATGTAGCAAATACATAATTAAATGAAATGGTAAATAAATAACCATCAAAAAAATATATATTCGATTTCTTTCATTGCTCATATTTTGTTTTATTCTTTCGTGTCTTTGTTTACTGTGTGTGAGCTAGACCATAATGCTTTGCGCTTGAAAATAATAGACTGGATCTATATTAAGACTGGAAAACACCTTTACTAATTAATCCAATTTCTCGGCTTATTTTAAGTTGGAAAAATTAGGGAAAAATTAAGTGTATTTATTTCAATGAGATAGATTTTTGGAGAAATTTTGATATTTTCATCAACATCCGTGATGGCTCTTTAAAGCAAAGCAAAATGACCTGGATATTGTTAAATTCTTTGAATCACCGTATACGTTTCTGGACGTTACTACCAGTTACCTTTACAAAAACAAGTGTAAAACACTTTTCAAGCTAATGATAAAGAATGATGGCTGGCTTGATATTTACAACATAGAAGATGAAGAAAAAAGAGAAGCTCTCCTAGAAGTAGTAAGGGAACAAGAAGGCAGCTACATCACTGTGTGGAGGGATGGAATCTGTGAGTTTGACCATCCATCTGTGTATGAGAGTGTACTGAATGTCATCAATAAGATTGACCCCCTGTACTGCGTTCAGTATGCAACTCTCTCTGTTATACGACAGAAGATGTTTATCTCGATATCTGATGCAGAAGACAACACCAAATCACCGTGTACCATCATCGTGAAGCCGATCCCTGCTGTACTCAAAACTTTAGCAGAGCGATTTCGCGAAGAAATACTAGAGGGAAACTACTCTGTATTCGGACTCAGACTTTGTCAGAGTAGGGAATTCTGTGAGGTACTTGTCTCCTGCTGTGTTCACACAGATGATGATCAGGTAAACCTTGATAATGTTTTCACATTTATCCGTCATCTGAAAGTAAATATTCATTGATGAAATTGATATATATATATATATATATATATATATTGTTTCATAGAAGACAAGTGCCAAATTGAATGGTTATTCATGGTACTAACTGATCAAGATCTTAATAAGTGGTCCACGCATGTTATATGTTTTGATTGATTTTCTCCTGTATAGCAGCTGAACATAAGACAATCAATGTTTATTAATATGGTCCATAGCTTAAAATAATATCAATACAAAATACTAAAGCTATCTATCTTCTCTATTTAAACAAATACTTTGCCGTACTCTTTCAGTACCGCTACATATATTACACAGTGGATGGATGTCGGCAGGAGGAATATATTTCTATATTCATTTGGATCATATGTGGATACAATGTACCATTGAAAATTAAAGAAGCCATGTAAAGAAACTTCCTTTGAAAATTTAAATGATGTCACACGTTTGAACATTTCAAACACTTGTAATAATGGAAAACGTCATGGGAATATACATGAATATATACATTTCATTATACTAAACTTGAGAACATACAAAAAATAAGAATTTTGCATTGCATCGTGTGACAGATTTCAATTTATTATAATCAATCAGTTCTAAAACATGTTCACCGGAAATTGAAAGATTCCGAGCAAACACTTTATTCACAAGCAACCTAGGTAGTTCATGTTAATTTTAATCTGTGGTTAGCGCGTCCGGCTTCAGATCAAGAGGTCAGGGGTTCAAATCTCGCCAGGGGTACGGCAACTTTGTCTGCAGTAGAGAACTGTTCTACCCGCAGTAAGATTTGGGTACAATGCTGCACTGAATTTCACCGCAGTACAACTCATAGTTCGCTAGTTCCAGTCGATGCTCGCAGGTTTCACCGCAATGCATACCCACATAGCGTTGCAGGCTTTCTCCCTGCCATAATACTAGCAGCCGCACTATAAGTGAAATACTCTTGAAAGTGGCGTTAAACCCTAACTCACCTCACCTCAACTCACCTCACCCTGACTTCAGCATCTTAATGTTAATTTAGAATTTGAACATCATTGCTTCAATACATGATGAATTCTTATATTCTAATATAGGATCGAAAAACATACCAGCCATTCCATTGCAATATACCCCTTCATGGTGGTATGTAACCCATCAAGACTTAAGAAATGGTTCATTGAGGGAAGATATATTAACTTATATTTGAAAACCAACTATTTACAAATATGAAACATGAATTTGATGAAAATATATTAAAATTGTGTTTACTTACAAACAATGATAACATCAATTCAAAAATTTAAAATAAACTCGTACACTATAAAAAGGTTTACTTATTTAATCTACCCCGAGATTAAATCCGTTTTCTTTACAAAAATCAATTGTACAATTACTACTCTATAGTATCAGATATATCATTATGTTTAAGAATCAAGAGAGACTGTTGTGACGTCATTTTCAACCTTTTTTCAGACAGGGTCAATACGATTCATCAACAAACCAGGAAAAGAAGGGAACACCATGTTGTGGACAGCTCTGAAGAGTGGACGTATGGCTTCTGTGGAGACTTGAGTGAAGGCTGGTGCTGATGTGAACATACAGGATGAGAGAGGGAGAACACCATTGCACTTTCTCTTGCAACTCCAACACTCTACTGCTGCTAGTGATGACCAACAGCGAATGATCATGGACAATATACGAGTTATCATCACTGTAAGAGGAGGTGGTGTTAACATCTGTAATCAGTATGGACAGACACCACTGCATTGTCTCGGCCAAGTCCAGAACTCTTGTACCGTTGATGACATGAACACTATGCTGATACTCATGACAGACGTAGGAGGTGATTTTAATATTTGTGATGAGTACGGACACACACCTCTTCACTATCTGTTCAAATACCGACAATTCACTGCAGAGGAAATTAGGTGGATTATCACAGACGGTAAAGGTGATCTCAACCGATATGAGCAGCATAAGTGTACCCCTCTACACTATATGTGTGCAAACTCAAGCCTTCAACTGGACACTGTAGATATGGCGATCAATGAAGGGAAAGGTGACTTCAATAAAGCTGATGAATTTGGATCTACACCACTCTTTTATCTATGGGACAATGAAAACTTTGATTTTGATGTAGTCCGTACAATTGTCAAAAACGCAAAGGGAGACATCAACCATCAAGATGACAATGGAATAACACCACTCCATGTTCTTTGCAAGGGATCACATCAGATAAAGGATATTCTGACATTGATCCACCAGGGAGACAAGGCTGACAGGTATGGAAACACACCGCTTCACTTCCTGTGCAAGAGCGAGGAGTCAGTGCTATTACAACAACAGCTGAAGCAGATCCCTGAAACAGACATGAAGACACAAAACACCCTCGGATACACACCCTTGGACTACCTCACTGACCAAGGTAATATTCTGTTTTCTAGTAAAGTATATTGTAACATCTATTCACATATCTCTATTTCCACAAGATAATCCTACAGTCACAGGTTACATATCATCAGGGTTTAAAGGGGCAGTAGCACGTTTTTTCGCTCAAATAAGATGATGAAATGTATTTGAAAAATAATTTCACCAATGGTAAAACATCCTTCTATCTTCGGAAAATAAAGTTTAAAATGAGTGTACATGTTTCGTTAAAGCCAAGGGAAAGGTTTTTTTAATAATAAAAAAATAATAAATAATTTGTGTTCACAATAAAATGGCCGCCATGCATTTTTTGCTTTATATGCAACATAGTTTTTACCACTACAGATAATCAGATGTTTTACCCTCTAACGTTAGTTTAAATGACAAAAACTGTCATTATAAATGGGAAATTTGAAAAAATAAATTTAGCAAAAAACGTGCTACTGCCCCTTTGAGAAATCAACTCATCTTATATAGAGCTTATTGAAAGCTTTATTAATTATCGGGCTGATCACCATGTATATGTGTAACAGCGTCCCCTTAGATATACGTATACATATCGAGCTGGTCCTACATTTGTTCAGTCCGGTTCATGTCTGAACTGCAAGCCACCCTAATACACATTCATGTTATTCAATATAGTCCTTTGTCAGGTCGGAGGTCTCGTGTTGTCATGTTGAAAGACAATACTATGTGGAGGTTGTAGAACGAATGCACGGACTACCCCCCTTGTACATCTGCAAAAAGAAGTTGCTATAAATGATATCTAGTCTAATGTTCAATGCTCCCTTCCCGCACCATAAGGCAGCTCTGCCGTACGATGGAACTTACTGTACATAGTTAGGAACTAAATGTCCCCATCCCTTCTCGGCTGCAACATCAGCTCTCAATATATATCTGCTTTCATCTGAAGAGGTGATTGTGTCCTACTTGTTTTCCCCTCTTCAATCTGTTTACCGACGTTAGTGCCTACCATCATATGAATGGTATGCTCCAATCCACTGCTCCCAGTGTCTGTGTGTGACCGTCTATCAACTGATACGATGTCCGAGCGCCGTTACTGCCATTGCTGTTGCAGAGTTGAAGTGGTTTCTGAGGTCGATACCTCGGATGTAACGGCGTGAAGTCACAAAGGATCTCCTACTCTCCTATAACTTCATTCTAGGTGTATTTTTTAGAGCATGTATTGGTAAATAAATTAGACTATATCACCTTTATTTTTAGCTCATCTGGCCTGAAAGGCCCGATGGGGTTATGGCATGGCATGGTGTCCGGCGTCCGTCCGTCCGTCCGTCCGTCAATCCGTCCATCCGTCTGTAAACTTTTCGCATTTTCATCTTCTACTCCAGAACCACTTGGTCTAGGGAGGTGAAATTTTGTGTGCAGACTCCTTGGCCAATGGGGATTCTAAATTGTAGATTTCGTGATCCAGTGACCCCAAATGGGGTCACCGGGGTCATATCCTTAAAAACCTATTCTCATCTTCTTCTCAAGTTCCAAAAGGTCTAGAGAGCTGAAAAGTTGTGTGCAGACTCCTTGGCCAATTGGGATTCTAAATTGTAGATTTCGTGACCCCATGACCTCAAATGGGGTCACATCCTTAAAAACCTATTTTCATCTTCTTCTCGAGTTCCAAAAGATCTAGAGAGCTGAAAAGTTGTGTGCAGACTCCTTGGCCCATTGGGATTCTAAATTGTAGATTTCGGGATCCAGGGACCCCAAATGGGGTCACAGGGGTCACATCCTTAAAAACCTATTTTCATCGTCTTCTCGAGTTCCAAAAGGTCTAGAGAGCTGAAATTTTGTGTGCAGACTCCTTGGCCAATGGGGATTCTAAATTGTATATTTCGTGACCCCATGACCCCAAATGGGGTCACAGGGGTCACATCCTTAAAAACCTATTTTCATCTTCTTCTCCTGTTCCAAAAGGTCTAGAGAACTTAAAATTTGTGTGCAGACTCCTTGGATAATGGGGATTCTAAATTGTAGATTGTATGATCCCATGACCCCAAATGGGGTCACAGAGGTCATGACCACAAAAGCTATTTTCATCTTCTTCTCCAGTTCCAAAAGGTCTAGAGAGCTGAAAAGTTGTATGCAGACTCCTTGGCCAATGGGGATTCTAAATTGTAGATTGTATGACCCCATCACCCCAAATGGGATCACAGGGGTCACATCCTTAAACACCTATTTTCATCTTCTTCTCCAGTTCCAAAAGGTCTAGAGAGCTGAAAAGTTGTGTGCAGACTCCTTGGATAATGGGGATTCTAAATTGCAGATTTCGTGACCCAGTGACCTCAATTGGGGTCACAGAGGTCATGACCGCAAAAGCTATTTTCATCTTGAGATGTTATGTGCTCTTCAAAGGGAGGTTATTTAACAACAGTGATGAATTAAATATTCAAGTGTGTCTTTATTTGAAGGGGATCTTATATCTGGCCTCAGAGATAGGTCAGAGGGGTAAGGAACGATTTCATCTCCTCCATTTAAAGTGCTTCCTATTTGTTGTACCTCTCACCTTGAAGTTGACATTTTGAATTAGTTAAATTAATGTATAAAGCCTGATGAGCTACAGTGCCAGTGGCTCTATTTTTTATTCTATTGGTTCGATCTTCCCAATCCTGCTGACCTTTCTCTTATGACCAGATGACCAGCTGCCCTGGAGAGACGGACTGATACAGAGATCAGCAGCAGATCTGGTCCTGGGTAGTTTCAACCTTCAGGACAGGAGGATCGTCGTGCTAGGTAAATAATGTACTTAGTTAATATAACTGGGAGCATCATCGTCAAATTATAATGCTTGGTAAACAATGTACTTATAGTTAGAATGATTGGGATCAACATCGTCTTGCTCAGCCACAATATCCATAACATTAGCAACACATGTATAGGCAATAGCTTCAACATTATCAGAACCATAGTACTGATAACTGTTCGTAGTATCAAGATGTAAATATATGTTGATTAGTTGATAAGTTACCATGTATGATTATGTTTGACAGGAGATATTTCTTTAGTTAGATCAAGTGATAACGCTTCGGAGATATATCGTTTTGACATTATATGTTGCACAGTTCTCTGCTGTCATCAACTACCTGACATCAGTGTTGCATCAGCTAGTTGCGAATCACAATGCTATGAAGCCAAACTCCTGATGATAATTAACACATGTCATGGCGTCATAAGCATGACGGTACAATGATGTGACATCATCACATTTGAGTTCGAAGAACAGCGCGGTTCATCCACAGATGTACAATCCATAGGTTGGGAATACTTGTTGTGGTAGGTGTGATAGATGTGTAGTATTTGTACATGCGACTATGAAGAAGACATAAGCAGTCAAGTCGGATATATCTAGACTGATGTCAGACTGAAGTCAGGCCGTTAGATAAAAACATGTGTTATAAATGTGGTATGTGCACATAACAGTGATTGTTGCAAATTATAGGTAGGCCGTCTCGTTCTATAAAGCGTTTAGTTTGTCTAGGAGAACATCATACATGATGGTTGAGCACAGTTGTAGAATATTGATTAACATAATATGATTGAAGATGCCTGTAACAAATGTTGCAACCGCACAAAGGACTTTGATGTAGTTGCAATGCTATGTCTAAGAAGATTGGAGCGCGTGGGTTGGACTAATTGATATCTACTGTTAACCCTCCTGTTTCGAATAGAAGGGTGAAGATTACAGCCAGCCATTAGACACTTTTTTTAAACCAAAGGAAATTTTAGCAAATGAAGGTCAACATCACATTAACATATGACTGCCGTTACGCATGAATGCTTTCAGAAGTTATAATAGCTTATCAGTATGTAAGTCATCTAAAAACGTAGTTTTGTTGTGGATTATTTTACGAATGCTTCATGTTATATATTATGTGTTAGTTAGTCCGATATATTTACTTGCAACCAATCTGTATCGAGGTTCCGTCGAGAATGCTAAAAGAATGGCTTCATTGGCTTAGTGTCTATTCAACAGCAAACCAGACAATATCTTGTTGAAATGTCAATTAAAAAGAGGAATTGTCATGAGTAAAAATTCGGAAATTAGCTAAGTGCAATTAGGTTCACAAACGGATACATTATGGAAGTGTATGTGCATTGCACGCCAGGGGTCTGTTGTACCAAGGAGTCCTGATAACGGTTATGAAGAGAAGTGTATGTTTATCCCAAGTCAGGGATCTGTGGACTAAGGAGTCCTGATAGCCGTTATGAAAATAAAACTATAATTATGAATGGTTGCCACGGAAAACAAGGTGAAAGTGGGCTGTAGTCATGTAAATATCAACAATATCAACAAATATCAACAATATCTTTCTGTCCGAAGACATTTTGTCCGACCAATTGCAAAAAAATATTCAACAATTAGGTTAAACTGTGCACATTATTTGACACAATTACGTACGAAACAAGCACTGTTGACTTACAAATCGATTTTGAGAATTATCCAATTATACAAACGATTTGCTCAAATATTCTACTGTTATAGAACTGAGAGAAATGGGGTGGAGAATGACGCAATTTTGTGATATTTCAATAAGGATTTCAAGCCGTGAATTTAAAAAGAACGGATTTTTAATTAGCAAGACGACCTGATGTTGCATCTTTGTAGCTGTGTCTCTTGACCAGTCAAGGAAACACGTATTAAATATACATGATTCTTATATTCGTTTTATTGTGAAAGTTGATAAAGGATATCGTTCGAACGGCTTTGACCCAAAAGTATAGAACTGAAATGTTTTAAGTTCTCTAACGTATAACTCTGCTTAACAAACAACGCAATTGAGTAAGCAAACACCGTGAATAAATAAGGCAGCATAAACATAATATGTATTGATAAACTGTACTGAAAACTCCGCACACCGTGTACATCATAAGTATGGCCATTATTGGAGACCTACTCTGGACGCAAGCTGTAACTATGGCAGCAGGGTACAGGCATGTTTTACACGTTGAAACTCACGGACTAAACTAGGAAAATTGTGTTCTCTCTCACCAAATCAAAATCAAATGTTTTACTTTATCACCCGTACCTGTATTCCACAGGGCACCCCGTCCTTGTAAGAACTAACGCTATCAGTTTGACAATACAATTTGCACAGTTCCTGTCATGATCAACTAGATGACATTATGTTGCAAAAAAGTAGAAACTAACGATTACTAATTTACCACGTAGCTGGGGAAGGCTTGCAGTTGCAATGAAGTTCAATTGTTTTGTTTGAATGCAGTGATGGCTCAGACTGGAGTTTAAAAACTATATCAGATGATTTCGAGTTTAGGATGGGTATGTGAGTACTTAGTAAGCAACGTCACTCGCTCTGTGTATTGAGAGTTCACCTCCGTTATATATGACAGAAACTCAAAATTCTCTCTGTTCTTTATAATATTCACGTTTTTACTTTGATTAAGCATGGGGATACAGGGGAAATAACAACCAGCTCGCGCCGGTATGTGGCAGATTATCTGTCCATCGTTACATTAATTACATGTACATAACTTTCTGACTATTGCTTGAGAACTACTAAAACAATATAAAATACAATTCAGAATTGAGTACTTCTCTTTATTGGAGATATAAACTTGAATTACACTTCCTTCAAGAAAATATATTCCTAAACAGCGAAAATGTAACCAGCATTCTGTAAACTATAGCGCTATCTGACATTATAATGGACTGGGCCATGCATAAACTTGCCAGGGGCAAATGAAAGTACTACATTTAAGTACATGAAGTTGATACAAGATGAAAGTACATGAATAGATAGACCCCAAATAATTAAAAAGTAATTTGATGTGTGTGTAGCTTCAAATGTTACGACTTGTTCAGTTCCCGATCATCCCGTATTAACTTACCGTGACTCATTTCGAAACACCCCTGCTGACATTAGTGATATTTCATTTGCATCTTTGATTTCATGATTTCATGAACATAATTACATATGTTTCATGGGATTTAGATTTCCTGCCCATTTACATGATTAGTATTACATATATATATGCTTTTCTTTTGTATCCATGTTTGCTGTTCATTATTGACACAGAGACAATCAACATAGAATATGTTTCACAAACGCAATATGGCATTAGGACAACAAAACAATCAAACACATTCACACTTGAACATAATGGTTATTTATGACATTTTGACCTAAGCTTCCATTTAATTTATTTCGAAAAACGAAACGACTCTGTTTAATTGGTAATTGTAAAATACATACATTATATTTTACATACCTCCATCAATCCATTTTCAAAACATTAGTGATAAACATACATAGTCTGTTATTGTTGATGGATAGTTTTCATCGTGCCACTCACTATTTGACATTTTACAGTTGTCGTTCATTAATATTTGTAACACTAACAAGCCTACATACATGATCGGAAGAAATTGCTGACAAACAAATTCTTAATTTTCTCATTTTCACACTTTTTGACATAGCAGTTGTATGAAGTTTTAATACACGAAGCATGGCGAATTAAAATAAATCTATTTCATTGATTCATATACAACACACACTAAAAATAAGTAAAGTTCACCTATGAGAGTAGAAGAAAGTAGAAGTAGATTACCATGGAAATAAACAAAACCTGATTGAGGAAACTCGCAAAATTTGATTTACAGTTCCTTGGAAACGAATAAACATTTCAAAGAAAAAAAGACCCATCTACATGTGATGACTGTCCCCCAAGTCTAACACTTAGACTCTGAAAACAATTGAAAAATATTGAAAAGGAGCATTTTTCTGAAAATTCTATTTCTCCTTACATTCTGCTTTTCAATATTTGATTAAATGGTGATATTTTCAGAATAAATTATTTTTTCAGAGTCTGAGTGAAAGACTAACTGTTCCCCGTATCAAGTCTCATTTAGCTAGGGTGCCCCGTTTTTGAGGTTGGGTCTAAAAACTAAACCCGGACACACGGACGGATGCACAAACGGACGGACTGACGCACGGACAAGCGGTCGGACACGGGTATATCAATCCCTCCGGTAAACTTCATTGTGGCGGAGAATAATAAACAAAGCCTGCACCCAGTGAACTCGCAAACAGCTGATCGCATACCATTCGAACTCCGTACAACACTTATGAGCTGAAGGAATCGTCTTTACACTTTGTGATCAGCTGTAACCACGGTAAGGAGTTTGACCATTGTTTGGAAGCCGGGCAGATGACAACCAAACTGATTTGCAATGAGACTGTAGCCTATTGATAATATAAAAAAACTGAATATGTTACACAAGCTGGATAATAATACAATAAATCAATCATGGCGAATATTAAAAGACTTTGTTTTTCAATTTAAGGATGGCATGACCTAATTTCAGCAAAACATCCGATATTGTTAGAACGAATGTAGCTTAAATTATTTATTATTTTGAAACCTAAAAAGGTCGGGCGTATAATTGTAGTAATACCAACGATTCCGTCCGTCCGATCGATTACAATAAAACTATTCACTCATCTTTTTCAAATTTGGTACATGTCTTCTTCACCACTAGGAGAGGTGCAGAGCGACATGTTAACCGAATTGGTGATTTTTTAAATTGTTTGCGATTATTTTATACTTTTTATTTAGTCATATTCTGAGCATGTTTTGTCCGATCGATTACAGAAAAACTGTTAATCTCATCATTTGGCACATGTTTTTTTTCACCACTAGGAGAGTTGCAGTGCGAAATGTAACAAGATTTGGTGAATTATTGAATTTTTGACGTTTTTTTGTATTGTTTTTCTTCGTCATATTCGGAGCTAGAATGTATGATGCCACTTCTGTATTGTGATTTGTTGACTTTATCATTTTTCACGTGACTTTCATAAAAAGCTACTTCTGTGTTCTTGTTCATTTTACTATTTTATATTTCCACTGGTTATATTTTGGAAAAAGTTAAATTTTCTTTCCTTTCAGCCATAAACTGCAGTAGATCCCTCACTGTGCCAACAGGGTGTGCTTCCATGTACCTGTTGTTTCAAGTCACACGAGTGAATAATTATGATGGATTAATTTTTTAAAAATCAGTGGTAATGGCAGTAGTGTATTATGTTCCTCATGCCTTTTCAAGTTACTATTATTCCTACTTTTACTTAAACTACCTTATTTCACAAACAGTTTAATCTTAGCATTTTCATAGCTTATCAATCCTTAGGTGTGCAGACACCTATCTCTATAAGTGAAATACAAATGTCAAACTTTAACAGTCGGGGGTATTAGTGAGCCACGCTCACTTTTTTGTTTCTTTACATAAAACAGTGTATCTTTATAATCAAATGCTCAAATGAACTTTTCAAGACGTTATTTGTGTTGTTCTTTCCTTAGAAATTCTTCACTTACAATTCCCGCAATACTGCTTAGCTCGGATAAAATAGACTGTCGGCAGATCAACTGAATTGTATATGTATAATAGAGTAAGCATCAAAGTTTGTATTTTTTGTGACAACGATGAATAATTTTATCATCAAAGTATTCAAAACAATGAAATAAACATTTCAAGATGCCATTTGGATGTATTCGGATAACAACAGTGTATTATTTACAGGACATCAGTTCTGAGAATTAAACTTCTGGGACAATTTGAGTGGCAAACAAAGTTTTTAAAATTTGAAACAATTATGGATTAATTTCTCATCAAAGTATTTAAAATATATAAATAAACATTTCAAGACGTCATTTCTTTATGTTTTGTTAACAATTCGATTTGTAATGAATGTAAATAGATCAAACATTTCGGCTGCTTTGAGAAACCAGCTGTCAGCAGAATCGACTGTTTATTGTTATATTTGAAAACAAAGTTTATATTTTTTGTCACAATTATCAAATATTTCCTCATTAAAATGTTTAAAAGATTAAAATAAACATTTCAAGACGACATTTGTCTATGTTTTGACAACACATTTCGACTACAATTGATTTTATTTCCGGCCGCGACTCTCAG
Organism: Gibbula magus; assembly: GCA_936450465.1. Taxonomy (NCBI): domain Eukaryota; kingdom Metazoa; phylum Mollusca; class Gastropoda; order Trochida; family Trochidae; genus Gibbula; species Gibbula magus. Next base: position 3,919,252 of record OW388302.1, read on the forward strand.
CTCTGAGAAAGTTGCTGAATCATCGTCGGTTTGAGCTGCAAACAAAATTTTTAAAAATTGTCCAAATTATTAAATATTTTATCATCAAAATGTTTGAAATAGTTAAATAAAAGTTTTAAGATGTAATTTGTTAATATTTAATTTACATTAAATTGTTTTATGTTCAGTGAAAACCGATTATTTTGAAAACCGATTGTCGGCAAAACCGACTGTATTATCAATTATAGAGAGTGAATCAAAGATTATATTTAATGTGACAAATATCAATTATTTGTTTATAATATTATTTAAAATAGTGAAATAAACATTTTAAGATGACATTTGTATATGTTTGGTTAACAAAAAGTGTTTATTTAGGGAACCGTCAGCTCTAAGAATTCAGCTGATCTCAATATCTGTTAGTTTGAGTAGCAAACAACGTTTTAATTTTTTTTTTACAATTTTCAAATATTTCATCATCAAAGTATCTTAAATAGTAAAATAAACATTTCAAGATGTCATTTGTGTATGTTTAGATAACAACAAAGTTGTATATTTGCAGCTCCCGCCATGACTCTCAACTCCGAGGGAGTTTACAAATCTCTTCAAGTCGAAGATTTCAGCCAGGAGCTGACCAACATGGCGGAGAGTGGACACAGAGACAGACCGGGTCGGTTCAGGATGTTCTATGGGACTTGTAGCAGTCCCGTCCCCGTCCCTCCCTCCCCCTCCCCTTTCTACCTCACCACGTACTGGGAGACAGACTCCAGACTGAGATGGGAGGAGAGAGTCGGGCTCCCCCTGCTGGAGATGGGAGTGGTGGAGGGGGAGGATCATCTTGACAGGTGGTTCTGTGTTTCTGACCTCCCCGGATATGTCTGTGTATCTGTGAAGGACTACTGTCCCCGTCACGACGGTCGTCTCTGTATCAAGGTGTGGAGGGGATATCAGGAGTACAGGAGAGATCAGGTTGGTGAGTGTGTCACTTTGCCTCGACCCACATCTGGTGAAGAGTTCAGCTTTAAGTTTGGACTGGTGCTGGATGTGGGTCGAGGTAGAGTCAGCTTCATTGATGTGGAGAGAGGAGAAATCTTGGGGAAAGTTGATCAGAAGTTCACAGAATGGGTTTTCCCCATGTTTTTCGTTACTCCAACATCCGACCGTCCTACAAGAATGAGACTGGTCAGCGGCCGTGAAATCTCCATAAATGACAGGAAAATACAACTTATTCAGCAGGTATTGTCTGATTAAACATTTATTTGATATTGTTTGTTAGATATAGAATTAATTAATTAATATTTGGTAAAACAAATATGAACTTATATATACTTGTTTCTTCCTTTGTGTTGAGTGATAGAACATTGACTGAACATATATGTGAAAAAGTTAGAGATATTAGTTTGAACATACTCTCATTGACTTTCTTTTTCCCTAATATGATAAACAAATATACATTTGTAAACTTTTAAATCATATTTTAGAAAATAAATATTCAAAACAAGACACTGAAAAAGGTAGGCCTATTTAGATTATGTTCAATGAGCAGCCATAAAATGTTAAATTCTCTTCCCTGTAACAAACAATTTGTTCTAAAAGTGTTCAATATTTGTTTATAAGTAATCTTAATGTATTTGTCACAACAAAATAGGAAAAACAAGACCACATTTTCATACTTTTAAACATTGTTTGGATTTTTTAATCTTTGGATTTATTTGTAAAAAATGACCTGCAGATGATTGAATGAACAGATGTGTGAAAAAGTAAGATATATTTGTTTGGAAATACTCTTAATGTATGTTATTTTACTTAATATGAGAAACAAATATACATTTGTAAACTTTTAAATCGATTTTGAAAAATAATTTCTCAAATCTAGATACTGAGAAATGTCTGTCAGTAAAACATACCCTTGTCAGTGAAGCGGCCGTAAAATGTGACATTCTCCTCCCTGTAACAAACAAACTATTTGTTGTAAAATTGTCTAATATCTGTCTCAAAGTATAATGATTGTTTTTATCAAATTATAAAATGATAAACAAGACCCTATCCTTATACATTGAACATTTACTAATTACAAAATCTTATAAAGTAAATAAGATCAGAGCGGACAGATGACAGATTATATATCTTGAGTTAGACATCAACTCGTGTCTTGGTCAACTCTCATCCCCGTCACAAGTTGCATTTTGTTTTATTACATATATGTAGGCTACATTTTATTTCCTAAATATAAATGTTTCTTTCTATCGGACCTGACAGTGAGATGAATATTGTTGTCAATACTCTTTGTCACGTGACACCACTTCCAGCTCACCTGTTCACGCACTGTGACGTCATATGTGCTCGTGCTTATGACGTCATTATAATCGCACAAATCGTGACTCAGATTTTCTATAAAATAACCCACTTCACACTAAGAGTGTTTGACTGTCGATTCTATGACTCACACAGTGAGCGTTATGCCTGTTCAGAAGTCTTCAACTTTTAACTGTACATAAAATTGTTGAGTTGTGTATGATCCATTTGTTGAAATTTGATATAAAAATATAGCATAAAACTGAATCTGCATTGATTATAAACCGTGAAGATGTTTTGCGTAAATCAAGAATGGTAATGTGTGTGCCTCTTCGTGTTATAGCTTGGAGACAATTTCCTGTTTAAAACATCTTATTCAGTTGTTATTTTTCAAGAGAGAACATTTTGGACGTTTCATCGATGTAAAACAATGAGCGTAGATTGTACTGTGGGCGGTAATCTCTATCTTTTTTGCAATACAAACAAAGTGACTGAAATTTCATCATCCACTGTTTTATTTCTAATTTGAACATGGTATAGTTAGGGTTGAAAGGTTAGATATAACATCCATCAAACTATGAAACTATGTTAGGGGTGAAAGGTTAGTTACAACATCCCTCAAACTATGAAACTATGTTAGAGGTAAAAGGTTAGATACAACATCCTTCAAACTATGAAACTATTCTAGGGGTGAAAGGTTAGATACAACATCCCACAAACTATGAAACTATGTTAGGGGTAAAGGGTTAAATACAACATCCCTCAAACTATGAAACTATGTTAGGGGCGAAAGGTTAGATACAACATCCCTCAAACTATGAAACTATGTTAGGGGAGAAAAGTTAGATACAACGTCCCTCAAACTATGAAACTATGTTAGGGGTGAAAGGTTAGATATAACATCCCTCAAACTATGAAACTATGTTAGGGGTGAAAGGTTAGATACAACATCCCTCAGACTATTAAACTATGTTAGGGGTGAAAGGTTAAAACATCCCTCAAACTATGAAACTATGTTAGGGGTGAAAGGTTAGTTACAACATCCCTCAGACTATTAAACTATGTTAGGGGTGAAAAGGTTAAAACATCCCTCAAACAATGAAACTATGTTAGGGGTGAAAGTTTAGATTCAACATCCCTCAAACTATGAAACTATGTTAGGGGTGAAAAGTTCGATACAACGTCCCTCAAACTATGAAACTATGTTAGGGGTGAAAGGTTAGATACAACGTCCCTCAAACTATGAAACTATGTTAGGGGTGAAAGGTTAGATATAACATCCCTCAAACTATGAAACTATGTTAGGGGTGAAAGGTTAGATACAACGTCCCTCAAACTATGAAACTATGTGAGGGGTGAAAGGTTAGATACAATATCCCTCAAACTATGAAACTATTTTAGGGGTGAAAGGTTAGATACAACATCCCTCAGACTATGAAACTATGTTAGGGGCGAAAGGTTAGATACAACATCCCTCAAACTATGAAACAATGTTAGTGGTGAAAGGTTAGATACAACATCCCTCAAACCATGAAACTATGTTAGGGGTGAAAGGTTAGATACAACGTCCCTCAAACTATGTTTTTGATTGCATGAGGCACATGAATAACTACGTAGTTTTGTTTCTCCATATATTCAATTAAGCACGTACATTCTGATTAGCTACAACATAGACTGTTTGTAAGTTTTAAATTTCATTTTGCTTTACTGATTTATTACAATTTATTCGTATTTGATTCATGGTCTATTCGCGTTTAAACGAACTACCCGTTACCATATATCATGTATCAATAAATACAATGTCTCTCTGTATTAAAAAGGTTTGTTGTTGTCTTTTTCATTGTAAATGTCAACATTGAAGAGAGCGTGAAGGCTTTATATCTGCAGTCTCATCTTTAAAGGGATGGTTCCGTCGCCATATTGGATTTTTTGCATTGTGTGAAATGAAAACACGCTATATTTTGCCTGATTTTACAATTTTTAATCACTAAAGACATGCACTGATAGAGTATTCATTCAGTAACACACAACATGCCATAAAACTAATAAATAATTTGCTGTCATGCTGTAGCACTCGCAGCACTGATGAATGGCTTCAGTTCTCATTGTTTTTATTTTCAACAAATATGTGCTTGTTTATCAAGAAATGAAATATTAAGTCTTCAAAAGATTACATCCATTAGTATATTTCAATTTGACTTTGTTTTAATCATGTATCAATAACATATATGTGTAAACAGGGATATCCCCTCGAATTTCGTTTCCCTAAAAAATACCCCGATAAAATAAGGTTAATTTATGGACTCTGACTCGATACCGGTGTTGTTGTATGATGTATGATGTTGTTTTAGATCACTAGCTAGACCGACTCACTGTGGTAATTGGGGCCATATATGCTACAACATACACTTTTATTTTGCCTTTTATATTCTCCAATTGCTTTACTCGTGGTTGAAGTCACACCCTGTAAAACATAACTCTATTCCAATGCCTGCTAGAAAGGCACTTCACTGGTTAATAAAATTGTAGTAAAAAGTCACCAAGTAGCTAAGCTGTGTAAATGACAACAGACTCGGAGTTCAAGTTAACATTTTTATTGCGTTCCTCTGATGATTGGCAGTTAAATTACACAAATTTTATATTCATATTCATACATCATTCAAACACCTATTCCACAAGATATATGATCTCCGAGATTTTCTAAAAATATTGAAAACAAAACATATTATTTTGCTGACTACGCTTTATAAACAACGCCCCGACTGTTATGTGATCAAAGAGAGAGAGTTTCCTGGGCAGGCAAGACTATTCTTATTCGAGATTGTTCTGTTCTCAGATGTTGTATGTTTAGCTGTCGTGTGAATAGTACGACTTGATTCCAGGGCGTTGTCTTCATAGCATAGATATCAAACTATGACAGCCTTGATTTCACAGGATGCGTTTATTTATGTCAGCCATGATTACAAACCCATCAACACCCATGTCACATGACAATCTTAACAATCAGCTTAATAATGGTAATAATGATAATAATAATCAAACTATCACATGTTTCACGATCAGAGTAATGAAATGTCATGAAATTATGACTGATATCAAACACAAAGTGCCTTGAAATTATGTTCTCTGTTCTGTATGAGGACACATTTCATTCACAGATAAGTAGCATATACAAGTAATAACATCTTGTAGTCATTAAGTATTGTCATCATACGTTTTTATTTATCTAATTACACTTGTATTACAGAAGCCTTCTCAATATTTCCTATGATTGTTTATATACAACTCACTTGTGAGAAACATTTCATTAATATCGTAAAATCAAAATCAAGCACTAAATTAATTCTTGACAATGAGTGACATTTCATGAAAGTTTCATTAATCACTTGTGCTGTTGATGATGGTGATCTCTAACAAACTCCACAATTATCCACGATACATTCATAACAATAACAATCATCTGTGTCAGTGATAGTACTCGAGACAATCTATGCAGGCTATTCCAGCCCTGCATACGTTTCAGTTCATTTTAGTGAACAAACTTCAAGCGACCTTCACAACAAACTGGAAGGAAGGGAAATTGGGAAATTCACATCTTTTAGGATTTGCTGGCACATGCATGTTTGTAGTGCAAAGGTCACTTGAGAGAGGCCCAGTTGGTATCAGACAAGTCAACAAGACAAGGGGTCATCATGACACACATAATGACAGGACAAGGGGTCATCATGACACACATAATGACAGAACAAGGGGTCATCATGACACACATAATGAAAGAACAAGGGGTCATCATGGCACACATAATGACAGAACTGGGGTCATCATGACACACATAATGATAGGACAAGGGGTCATCATGACACACATAATGACAGGACAAGGGGTCATCATGACGGGAGAGCACTTTTGATTAACTCACAAACTTAGAAGGATTTCACCCTTGAAAGGACAGTTAACAGAGGAAAGACAGAAGATGAAGAGTTGGCAAGAGAAGTGAATAGTGGTGGCTGATAAGAGAAACGGGAACATAGCTTAGGGTTTCTTCGTTCATGTTGAGTTTGTTCGCATACATTACCAAGGGTGGATCCAGTAACAGGACATGGTCTGTAGTGATTGTCAGAATATGTGACTAAGGATTTCAAGATGGAGGGGGAACAATTGTACATGGTAGGAGAGTGAATCTGGTAACACCACATACACTCGACCACGTACAACACCTACAGGACTTCCTTTCACAGACCTAAACTCATTGGAACATCTTTCAAAACAGAAACATCAAATAAAGTCAAATGCAGTCATACTCCACATTAAGAAAACAAAACAAACTCTGACATTCTAAGTAAGCAACACCAATGATGCAGTTTGGCAACAGTTCCATACAGACTTGACGTGCAGTTGGTTTCCTTATAACATTTCCAATCAGACTCTCTCTCTTTCAACAAGAATATTTGAAGCTGTGAAAGTTTAGATAACAGGTGGAGAAATTTGGCAGTTGTGATAGTTAAGAGAACAGTTGAATCAGTTCTTGTTCCATTTAAAGTCAGGACAAGTTAATGAAATAACAAGTTTTGAATGGTGACAAGGGCACACCTACTAAGTCTTTTAAAGTTACTTAGGAAGACAGGGAGGATTAGATAGGATTGGATAGAAGAGGGGGGATTGACGAGATGAGAGTAGAGGGGTTTGAGGTTTGGGGGGATGATATGTCTAGATCATGCTTCTGATCATGTAGTTGAGGATGCCACCATTCTTGAAATATAGCAGCTCCACATCGGTGTCAAAACGTGCGAGGACCTGGATGGAACGACCATCACTCAACTGGAACCAAGAACGAAGACACTTATTACATGCATAGCAGTGAGAGATTAAATTATCATCATCGTCATGGGATATTGCTCTCTGTAGGATTTACAATGAACGAAGACCCACACTACTTAATCTCCAGCTCTCTGTAGGATTTACAATGAATGAAGACCTGCACTACATAATCTCCAGCCCATGTCTTGATTACTGGAGTTTGTTACACTAAACGTTCCACCAATCCACTCACAGAAATAAATCATAATAGAAATACACTGTCCTCCCTACCTGAACATCCAGTATATGGCCGGTGCGGAGCGTCTCAGGAAGGTTGATGGTGAACATCTCTTTGCCGCTCAGTTTTAGGCTCTCCGCGTTTTGTCCTTCCAGATACTGCAGGGGCATCAGACCCATCCCAATCAGGTTACTGCGGTGAATCCTCTCGTAACTCTCAGCGATCACAGCCTTCACTCCCTGTAGAGTTAAATATAATCTATATCACTATATCACTATATCACTTATATCGGGCAGGGAATAACCCTTCATACTCTCAGTTTATCCAGCAGGTAACCCACCTATGCGCCGAGCCACACCCATTGTTGCTGAACTTTACTGATAGCAGTCAACTGAGCTATACACATGACCACGTGCCACCATAATAATTAAGATCTCCAATAATAGTTCTGTCCGATTTAGGTCTCACCTGTTCTAATGACATTAATCTACATCATCAGATAAACTCCAACAATAGACATGTGTGGAGCACAATGGTGTAGTGGTTAGCATGTCTGCCTCTCACGCCTCTCACACCAACGAATCCCGTTGGAGACACCAAACATTTGTGACATGGGTCTTATACTGTGTTGTGTCCTTGGGCAAGGCACTTCCTCCACATTGCACTCAGTTCACCCAGCTGTACAAATGGGTACCTGAACATCGGAATGTATGGACATTTATGATCGCGCGGAGCGCTTCATAGGCGGCACCGAAAGTACGATTCCTTCAGGGTAATAATTGTGTAGCGCCTTGAGCATGCATTGTGCATGGATATGTGCGCATTATAAATATACTATTATTATCATTATTACATGATCTCAAACGAAACAAAGATCTCCAACAATAGACAAGATCTCCAATATTAGACAAGATCTCCAACAATAGACAAGATCTAAAACAATAGACAAGATCTCCAACAATAGACAAGATCTTCAACAATAGATAAGATCTCTTACAATAGACAGGATCTCAAGCAATAGAGCCCCAACAACAGACAAGATCTCCAACAATAGACAAAATATTTAATCTGTCTGATTAAAGTCTACCCTATCCTAATGAATAAAATCTGCAACATTAGATAAAATCTCGAACAAAAGATAAATCAGATCTAACCAGCATGAAGGGACCCTTGGCTGCCCAGTCCCTCGACGAACCAGACCCGTAATCCTTGCCAGCCAGGACAATGAGTTGTCTCCCTTCCTCTCGGTACCGTTCAGATGCGTCGAACACGTCCATCTGGAACCAAGGAAATAGCTCAACCAAGATACATATCTGATAAAACAGTGTGAATGTGAAAGATGTGTATCAAGGAAATAGCTCAACCAAGATACATATCTGATAAAACAGTGTGAATGTGAAAGATGTGTATCAAGGAAATAGCTCAACCAAGATACATATCTGATAAAACAGTGTGAATGTGAAGGATGTGTACCAAGGAAATAGCTCAACCAAGATACATATCTGATAAAACGGTGTGAATGTGAAAGATGTGTATCAAGGAAATAGCTCAACCAAGATACATATCTGATAAAACAGTGTGAATGTGAAAGATGTGTATCAAGGAAATAGCTCAACCAAGATACATATCTGATAAAACAGTGTGAATGTGAAGGATGAGTATCAAGGAAATAGCTCAACCAAGATATATATCTGATAAAACAGTGTGAATGTGAAGGATGAGTATCAAGGAAATAGCTCTACCAAGATACATATCTGATAAAACAGTGTGAATGTGAAAGATGTGTATCAAGGAAATAGCTCAACCAATATACATATCTGATAAAACAGTGTGAATGTGAAGGATGTGTATCAAGGAAATAGCTCAACCAAGATACATATCTGATAAAACAGTGTGAATGTGAAAGATGTGTATCAAGGAAATAGCTCAACCAAGATACATATCTGATAAAACAGTGTGAATGTGAAGGATGTGTACCAAGGAAATAGCTCAACCAAGATACATATCTGATAAAACAGTGTGAATGTGAAGGATGTGTACCAAGGAAATAGCTCAACCAAGATACATATCTGATAAAACAGTGTGAATGTGAAGGATGTGTATCAAGGAAATAGCTCAACCAAGATACATATCTGATAAAACAGTGTGAATGTGAAGGATGTGTATCAAGGAAATAGCTCAACCAAGATACATATCTGATAAAACAGTGTGAATGTGAAAGATGTGTATCAAGGAAATAGCTCAACCAAGATACATATCTGATAAAACAGTGTGAATGTGAAGGATGTGTACCAAGGAAATAGCTCAACCAAGATACATATCTGATAAAACAGTGTGAATGTGAAGGATGTGTATCAAGGAAATAGCTCAACCAAGATACATATCTGATAAAACAGTGTGAATGTGAAGGATGTGTATAAAGGAAATAGCTCCACCAAGATACATTTCTGATAAAACAGTGTGAATGTGAAGGATGTGTATCAAGGAAATAGCTCAACCAAGATACATATCTGATAAAACAGTGTGAATGTGAAGGATGTGTACCAAGGAAATAGCTCAACCAAGATACATATCTGACAAAACAGTGTGAATGTGAAGGATGTGTACCAAGGAAACAGCTCAACCAAGATACATATCTGACAAAACAGTGTGAATGTGAAGGATGTGTACCAAGGAAACAGCTCAACCAAGATATATATCTGATAACACAGTGAAAGTTAAGGATGTCTATCACCTCTACTATTTTACTGTACAGGTATAAAGCTTATAGTATTATATCACAATACAATAGTATCCATTATTAACTATAAGGTACAATCCTGACATGAAGGTCTATCAGCATCTAGTCTGTAGAGAGCATGTGTCCCTAGTAAGAGGCTAATGCTTTGAAGAAGCTTTAGTGATCTGTTCTTAAAATACAGCTTCTCACCTCTTCTCCGCTGGGAATGTGAATGGTGCGTGGCCCCGGTTTGCTAACAAACTTGTTGACTAGGCGGATGTTGGCAAACGTGCTACGCGCCATCACGTCATCATGATCTCTCCGTGACCCGTAGGAGTTGAACTCTCTTGGTACCAGTCTGTAACACAATGCGTTGTTGCACAGTTGAGGAAGTTGGCTCAGATCAAAGGAATCCAATGGGCTATTGAGAGATGCTGAGCTATTCAGGAGATGCTGGTCTTTTCAGATATACTGGGCTATTGGGAGAAGCTGGGCTATTGAGAGATCATGGGCTACTGACAGATGCTGGTAACCGACAGATGCTGGTAACCGACAATGCTGGTTATTGACAGATGCTGGTAACCGACAGTGCTGGTTACTGACATATGCTGGTTACTGACTGATGCTGGTAACCGACATATGCTGGTAACCGACAGATGCTGATTACTGAGAGATGAAGAAGACCTACTGACCGATGTTGGGCTAAATATTGAGAGATGTTTGGTATTATCCTCCTATCAAACTGACTATCAACCTTCCAGGAAAGCTCCCCTGTTGAGCTGTTCCCAGCTGAAACAAAGTATACACAAGAGAGTCCTACCAGAAAGGAGTGACATTACTCCTGAAATATGACTGCTCAGGAAATGTTAGACCCTTATCAATTCAGTTCAGTTGAAAGTGCTAGGCACTCACCCCCTGTTAGACTCTAATCAATGAACCATTCCCTTGAAAGTGCTGGACACTCACCCCCTGCTAGACACTAATCAATGAATCAGTTCAGTTGAAAGTGCTGGGCACTCACCCCCTGTTGGACACTAATCAATGAACCAGTTCAGTTGAAAGAGCTGGACACTCACCCCCTGTTAGACACTTATCAATGAATCAGTTCAGTTTAAAGTGCTGAGCACTCACCCCCTGTTAGACACTAATCAATGAATCAGTTCAGATGAAAGTGCTAGACACTCACCCCCTGTTAGACACTAATCCATGAATCAGTTCAGATGAAAGTGCTGGACACTCACCCCCTGTTAGACGCTAATCAATGAACCAGTTCAGTTGAAAGTGCTAGACACTCACCCCCTATTAGACGCTAATCTATGAATCAGTTCAGTTGAAAGTGTTAGACACTCACCCCCTGTTAGACACTAATCAGTGAATCAGTTCAGATGAAAGTGCTAGACACTCACCCCCTGTTATGTAACTAATCAGTGAATCAGTTCAGATGAAAGTGCTAGACACTCACCCCCTGTTAGACACTAATCAGTGAATCAGTTCAGTTGAAAGTGTTAGACACTCACCCCCTGTTAGACACTAATCAATGAATCAGTTCAGTTGAAAGTGTTAGACACTCACCCCCTGTTAGACACTAATCAATGAACCAGTTCAGTTGAAAGTGTTAGACACTCACCCCCTGTTAGACACTAATCAATGAATCAGTTCAGTTGAAAGTGTTAGACACTCACCCCCTGTTAGACACTAATCAATGAATCAGTTCAGTTGAAAGTGTTAGACACTCACCCCCTGTTAGACACTAATCAATGAATCAGTTCAGTTGAAAGTGTTAGACACTCACCCCCTGTTAGACACTAATCAATGAATCAGTTCAGTTGAAAGTGTTAGACACTCACCCCCTGTTAGACACTAATCAGTGAACCAGTTCAGTTGAAAGTGTTAGACACTCACCCCCTGTTAGACACTAATCAATGAATCAGTTCAGTTGAAAGTGTTAGACACTCACCCCCTGTTAGACACTAATCAATGAATCAGTTCAGTTGAAAGTGCTGGACACTCACCCCCTGTAAGACACTAATCAATGAATCAGTTCAGTTAAAAGTGCTGGACACTCACCCCCTGTTAGACACTAATCAATGAATCAGTTCAGTTGAAAGTGTTAGACACTCACACCATGTTAGACACTAATCAATGAATCAGTTCAGTTAAAAGTGCTGGACACTCACCCCCTGTTAGACACTAATCAATGAATCAGTTCAGTTGAAAGTGTTAGACACTCACCCCCTGTTAGACACTAATCAATGAATCAGTTCAGTTGAAAGTGTTAGACACTCACCCCCTGTTAGACACTAATCAATGAATCAGTTCAGTTGAAAGTGTTAGACACTCACCCCCTGTTAGACACTAACCAGTGAATCAGTTCAGTTGAAAGTGTTAGACACTCACCCCCTGTTAGACACTAAGCAATGAATCAGTTCAGTTGAAAGTGTTAGACACTCACCCCCTGTTAGACACTAATCAATGAATCAGTTCAGTTGAAAGTGTTAGACACTCACCCCCTGTTAGACACTAATCAATGAATCAGTTCAGTTGAAAGTGTTAGACACTCACCCCCTGTTAGACACTAATCAATGAATCAGTTCAGTTGAAAGTGTTAGACACTCACCCCCTGTTAGACACTAACCAGTGAATCAGTTCAGTTGAAAGTGTTAGACACTCACCCCCTGTTAGACACTGACCAATGAATCAGTTCAGTTGAAAGTGTTAGACACTCACCCCCTGTTAGACACTAACCAATGAATCAGTTCAGTTGAAAGTGTTAGACACTCACCCCCTGTTAGACACTAACCAATGAATCAGTTCAGTTGAAAGTGTTAGACACTCACCCCCTGTTAGACACTTACCAATGAATCAGTTCAGTTTAAAGTGTTAGACACTCACCCCCTGTTAGACACTAATCAATGAATCAGTTCAGTTGAAAGTGTTAGACACTCACCCCCTGTTAGACACTAATCAATGAATCAGTTCAGTTGAAAGTGTTAGACACTCACCCCCTGTTAGACACTAATCAATGAATCAGTTCAGTTGAAAGTGTTAGACACTCACCCCCTGTTAGACACTAATCAATGAATCAGTTCAGTTGAAAGTGTTAGACACTCACCCCCTGTTAGACACTAATCAATGAATCAGTTCAGTTGAAAGTGTTAGACACTCACCCCCTGTTAGACACTAATCAGTGAATCAGTTCAGTTGAAAGTGTTAGACACTCACCCCCTGTTAGACACTAATCAGTGAATCAGTTCAGTTGAAAGTGTTAGACACTCACCCCCTGTTAGACACTAATCAAAGAATCAGTTCAGTTGAAAGTGTTAGACACTCACCCCCTGTTAGACACTAATCAGTGAATCAGTTCAGTTGAAAGTGTTAGACACTCACCCCCTGTTAGACACTAATCAGTGAATCAGTTCAGTTGAAAGTGTTAGACACTCACCCCCTGTTAGACACTAATCAGTAAATCAGTTCAGTTGAAAGTGTTAGACACTCACCCCCTGTTAGACACTAATCAGTGAATCAGTTCAGTTGAAAGTGCTGGACACTCACCCCCTGTTAGACAGGTATCTGGCTGCGCTGCTGTTTCGTGCGATGCTGCCTGCAGGAGAGATGTGGTCTGTCGTCACTGAGTCTCCCAGATTGAGTAGAACGTGGGCGTCCTTCACTCCCGACATACTGCCCAAATCTTGGGTCTGAAATACAAGTAGAAAGAGTACAAATCTTGGGTCAAAAATACGGTTGAAATAATGACCGCAGACCAAGTGAATATCTGTGATAACCATCGAGCGGGACGCGAGATGGTTATCACAGATATTCACGAGGTCGAGGTCATTATTTCACATACACCAAATGGTTATGATAGATAAAGTGACAAGGCATTTTTATTTTTATTCATGTAAATACGAAATAGTTACTTTATATTAACGTTTTGAATAGTTGTAATGTTGTAATGCTTGAGTAACTCTACTCCAAACATTGCTTCAATTTCACGTGCACACTGCGCGAAATTCACGTGCAAATCGATTCGTGTACATTCTCAATCAGAAATTTCAAGCAAGTAACCAACTAATTCTTTTCGTTTTTACTTCAGAAATTTCATCACATCTATCTTGAATATATATGATGTAAAGAAGAACAATTGTAAATAAAAACGCTTATGAGATGTTTTTAAGACAACATATACTATTTTAACTACCCACTCAATCCATGACCAACTATCTACTGCCGTTAAGTGAAAACCGTGGCTGCACGGACGTTGTTCATTTCATATTGTGATGCACGGACATTATGAATGTCATGTTGTCAAGCTGATTTTCTAACTTCACGTGCTGCACACAATAAAAAACGGGTGGTTTCAAGGAGGTCGCCAAAATGGAGAGGTCTGATGTTTCAAACAATAATACACCTAATACGTGTTTCAAGGTCTGTTCGGAGCGAAATAAAGGTGAGTTACATCGTATGTTACACTAATTCATTTGCTGTTAAACCTTATTTGATATTGCATGTAAAACATCTATGAGTATGGATAATGTTATAATATGCCGTCACACTAGTACTCGATGTTCGATAATCAATATGGAGTGTTAAATTAAAATCCTCCATTTCCTTGCTTTCAAAATTGGTATTTTAATCATTTAGATATTTCGTAAATATACTGCTATTAAAGATGCATCAATTGTTTCATAATATTCTATTTTGCCTTTGTATGTGCCAACATACCATACGTGCGGATTAAAGGTCAAATAATTACACTCAACTTGCATATTTATCCCCATTTGTCAAATGTATGTATATCATAATAACTAGCTGGTTTCCAACTAAATCGAGCAACGTCATTATACCTGTTTAGAAACCTAAATTACACGTCGTATTTTCATGTATAGTAGTTATATGACCTATTCAACATAATAAACCTCAATTTGTCCTTATGCATGTTTTGTAAATAAATTTTCAAAATTACGTTGGACTAATTGGCGCGATTCAATCCCGGTGCATTGTCCGGTTTTCGATCAGAAATCACTACTTTTAGCTTTACATCAGCTTTACTGAGTCGACTATCATCAAAATGGTAATGTTCGGCAAATCAGTATAATAATACCATTTATAACGTTTGGCATATGTGACCACCCAACGACACAATGGATGAACATTTCAGTCTGGTAATAACACTTTTGCTTGTTTCAGGGACAACCGAACGAATTTAGCTGGAGTCGTCTTCAAAAATAAGGTTTTATTGAATGCTTCAGCAAATTGACGATCAGATGGATTGCTTGAAAAGGGATTATTCTATGTTACTGACTTTTCACTATTGTTTTGTGACATTTCCTGCAGTTGAAGAAAGGACCACCATGGATACTGTATGCTGATTTGAGAACTTTTGTGAACATTTTAAAGTTTTACTTTCAATTACGGATATGATAATAAACGAAATGATTGATTGTATTTGTAACAAGGATCGATAACACGAATATTTGTGTGAACATGTAATATGAAATTAAAATGATGGTAAATAAAGTATGTGGATTCTGTCTCATGTTTTCTTTCATTTCAAGTATTTTCGATCTTTGATATTCTTTAAATCAGCCTATTTGTCATATTTTGTGTAAACTAAATGAATATATTGGCATAACAAAACTGACTCAATAAATTATTTAAAAATTGTCGAATGTCACAAATAGAGGCAAAGGGTCATTTAGACCCGTAAGCCGAGGGTAAGTTTGTTTTGGGGTACGATATGGTGAACATGGCGAGGCGAAGCCGAGACATGTTCACCATATCGAACCGAGAGGTCGGTTATCACGAGGTTGGTTATCTGATAACCAACTTCTTGATAACCGACCTCTCGGTAGCTTGGAGGTCGGTTATCTAAAAATAACTACCTCTGATATTGACCTGATAACCACACCACGTGGTGTATAAGTGGATAGTGAACAATCCTTAAGTGTGTGGATCATGATAGGCCTAACACTAATCATAGCACAAGCAGGCAAGTTAGTGTAACGGCAGTAATGATTCTTTTCTTCAGAGAATTCGCGACTATATCAGTGGTAATCATGTCTCTTTCCAAAATTAATTTTTCTCGTGCATTTTTTAACATGATGTAAACTTATAAAATACAACATACAGTATAACTCAAGTGAGCTCATCTCATATATATATATGAGACATGTATAAAGCCCTGCTACTTGAACTATACCACTGACCATACTATCGAAGAAAGGCGGCGACTTGATGAAGGTGGACGTCTCATCCCAGGGAAACAGCATGGTGTCCGGGGCCTCGAGGGAGTTCCAGCGTGTGTTGCCTTTCTGTAACATGTGACAACAACATGGAGATACACATCAACCAGACAGAACATACTGCTGAGGCATGGAGAGGTGCAGATATAGAGATTATTACCCGAGGAAGTGTCATGTAAACAAGATTGCTAAGTAAACCACTCAACGAAATTCTGGAGTACACGTCTACAGTAGTATTGTAAACAAGATTGCTAAGTTAACCACTCACCGATATTCTAGAGTACACGTCCTGGAACATGGCTGGGATCACGTGCTCCTTCTCCACCTCCTGGAGGCAAACAATTCAAGAGAACATGTACATGGTAGGCAGAGAATAAGTGAGTTTGGGTTTAACCCTGCTTTCAAGAGTAGATCACTTATATCACAGCTGTTAGTATTATTGCAGGGAGAAAGCCCGAAAGCCATGGTGGCTATGTACTGCGGTGAAACCAGCAAGCATTGGCCGGGGTATAAACAGAAAAGAGTCAAATGTGAAATGTTGGTGAGAGAAGTGTCAAGTATCTATATCTAATGTACGTTGTTACACCACATGATGGACTAGAGATGGTGAGAGATGTGTCAAGTATCTATATCTAATGTACGGTGTTACACCACATGATGGACTAGAGATGGTGAGAGATGTGTCAAGTATCTATATATAATGTACGGTGTTACACCACATGATGGACTAGAGATGGTGAGAGATGTGTCAAGTATCTATATCTAATGTACGGTGTTACACCACATGATGGACTAGAGATGGTGAGAGATGTGTCAAGTATCTATATATAATGTAAGGTGTTACACCACATGATGGACTAGAGATGGTGAGAGATGTGTCAAGTATCTATATCTAATGTAAGGTGTTACACCACATGATGGACTAGAGATGGTGAGAGATGTTTCAAGTATCTATATATATAATGTAAGGTGTTACACCACATGATGGACTAGAGATGGTGAGAGATGTGTCAAGTATCTATATCTAATGTAAGGTGTTACACCACATGATGGACTAGAGATGGTGAGAGATGTGTCAAGTATCTATATCTAATGTACCGTGTTACACCACATGATGGACTAGAGATGGTGAGAGATGTGTCAAGTATCTATATCTAATGTACGGTGTTACACCACATGATGGACTTGAGATGGTGAGAGATGTGTCAAGTATCTATATCTAATGTAAGGTGTTACACCACATGATGGACTAGAGATGGTGAGAGATGTGTCAAGTATCTATATCTAATGTAAGGTGTTACACCACATGATGGACTAGAGATGGTGAGAGATGTGTCAAGTATCTATATCTAATGTACCGTGTTACACCACATGATGGACTAGAGAT
Source organism: Gibbula magus (assembly GCA_936450465.1). NCBI lineage: Eukaryota > Metazoa > Mollusca > Gastropoda > Trochida > Trochidae > Gibbula > Gibbula magus. The sequence goes on from OW388302.1 coordinate 3,936,909, forward strand.
GGTGAGAGATGTGTCAAGTATCTATATCTAATGTACGGTGTTACACCACATGATGGACTAGAGATGGTGAGAGATGTGTCAAGTATCTATATCTAATGTAAGGTGTTACACCACATGGTGGACTAGAGATGGTTAGAGATGTGTCAAGCATCTATATCTAATGTACGGTGTTACACCTCATGATGGACTAGAGATGGTGAGAGATGTGTCAAGTATCTATATATAATGTACAGTGTTACACCTCATGATGGACTAGAGATGTTGAGAGATGTGTCAAGTATCTATATATAATGTACGGTGTTACACCTCATGATGGACTAGATATGGTGAGAGATGTGTCAAATATCTATATATAATGTACGGTGTTACACCTCATGATGAACTAGAGATGGTGAGAGAGGTGTCAAGTATCTATATATAATGTACGGTGTTACACCTCATGATGGACTAGAGATGGTGAGAGATGTGTCAAGTATCTATATATAATGTACGGTGTTACACCTCATGATGGACTAGAGATGGTGAGAGATGTGTCAAGTATCTATATATAATGTTCGGTGTTACACCACATGATGGACTAGAGATGGTGAGAGATGTGTCAAGTATCTATATCTAATGTACGGTGTTACACCACATGATGGACTAGAGATGGTGAGAGATGTGTCAAGTATCTATATATAATGTACGGTGTTACACCACATGATGGACTAGAGATGGTGAGAGATGTGTCAAGTATCTATATCTAATGTACGGTGTTACACCACATGGTGGACTAGAGATGGTGAGAGATGTGTCAAGTATCTATATCTAATGTAAGGTGTTACACCACATGATGGACTAGAGATGGTGAGAGATGTGTCAAGTATCTATATCTAATGTAAGGTGTTACACCACATGATGGACTAGAGATGGTGAGAGATGTGTCAAGTATCTATATCTAATGTACCGTGTTACACCACATGATGGACTAGAGATGGTGAGAGATGTGTCAAGTATCTATATATAATGTACGGTGTTACACCACATGATGGACTAGAGATGGTGAGAGATGGGTCAAGTATCTATATCTAATGTAAGGTGTTACACCACATGATGGACTAGAGATGGTGAGAGATGTGTCAAGTATCTATATCTAATGTACCGTGTTACACCACATGATGGACTAGAGATGGTGAGAGATGTGTCAAGTATCTATATTTAATGTACGGTGTTACACCACATGATGGACTAGAGATGGTGAGAGATGTGTCAAGTATCTATATCTAATGTAAGGTGTTACACCACATGATGGACTAGAGATGGTGAGAGATGTGTCAAGTATCTATATCTAATGTAAGGTGTTACACCACATGATGGACTAGAGATGGTGAGAGATGTGTCAAGTATCTATATCTAATGTACCGTGTTACACCACATGATGGACTAGAGATGGTGAGAGATGTGTCAAGTATCTATATCTAATGTAAGGTGTTACACCACATGATGGACTAGAGATGGTTAGAGATGTGTCAAGCATCTATATCTAATGTACGGTGTTACACCTCATGATGGACTAGAGATGGTGAGAGATGTGTCAAGTATCTATATATAATGTACAGTGTTACACCTCATGATGGACTAGAGATGTTGAGAGATGTGTCAAGTATCTATATATAATGTACGGTGTTACACCTCATGATGGACTAGATATGGTGAGAGATGTGTCAAGTATCTATATATAATGTACGGTGTTACACCTCATGATGGACTAGAGATGGTGAGAGATGTGTCAAGTATCTATATATAATGTACGGTGTTACACCTCATGATGGACTAGAGATGGTGAGAGATGTGTCAAGTATCTATATATAATGTACGGTGTTACACCTCATGATGGACTAGAGATGGTGAGAGATGTGTCAAGTATCTATATATAATGTACAGTGTTACACCACATGATGGACTAGAGATGGTGAGAGATGTGCCAAGTATCTATATCTAATGTAAGGTGTTACACCACATGATGGACTAGAGATGGTGAGAGATGTGTCAAGTATCTATATCTAATGTAAGGTGTTACACCACATGATGGACTAGAGATGGTGAGAGATGTGTCAAGTATCTATATCTAATGTACCGTGTTACACCACATGATGGACTAGAGATGGTGAGAGATGTGTCAATTATCTATATATAATGTACGGTGTTACACCACATGATGGACTAGAGATGGTGAGAGATGTGTCAAGTATCTATATCTAATGTAAGGTGTTACACCACATGATGGACTAGAGATGGTTAGAGATGTGTCAAGCATCTATATCTAATGTACGGTGTTACACCTCATGATGGACTAGAGATGGTGAGAGATGTGTCAAGTATCTATATATAATGTACAGTGTTACACCTCATGATGGACTAGAGATGTTGAGAGATGTGTCAAGTATCTATATATAATGTACGGTGTTACACCTCATGATGGACTAGATATGGTGAGAGATGTGTCAAGTATCTATATATAATGTACGGTGTTACACCTCATGATGGACTAGAGATGGTGAGAGATGTGTCAAGTATCTATATATAATGTACGGTGTTACACCTCATGATGGACTAGAGATGGTGAGAGATGTGTCAAGTATCTATATATAATGTACGGTGTTACACCTCATGATGGACTAGAGATGGTGAGAGATGTGTCAAGTATCTATATATAATGTACAGTGTTACACCACATGATGGACTAGAGATGGTGAGAGATGTGCCAAGTATCTATATCTAATGTAAGGTGTTACACCACATGATGGACTAGAGATGGTTATAGATGTGTCAAGCATCTATATCTAATGTACGGTGTTACACCTCATGATGGACTAGAGATGGTGAGAGATGTGTCAAGTATTTATATATAATGTACGGTGTTACACCACATGATGGACTAGAGATGTTGAGAGATGTGTCAAGTATCTATATATAATGTACGGTGTTACACCTCATGATGGACTAGAGATGGTGAGAGATGTGTCAAGCATCTATATCTAATGTACGGTGTTACACCTCATGATGGACTAGAGATGGTGAGAGATGTGTCAAGTATCTATATATAATGTACGGTGTTACACCACATGATGGACTAGAGATGTTGAGAGATGTGTCAAGTATATATATATAATGTACGGTGTTACACCTCATGATGGACTAGAGATGGTGAGAGATGTGTCAAGTATCTATATATAATGTACGGTGTTACACCTCATGATGGACTAGAGATGGTGAGAGATGTGTCAAGTATCTATATCTAATGTACCGTGTTACACCACTTGTGGACTAGAGATGGTGAGAGATGTGTCAAGTATCTATATATAATGTACGGTGTTACACCTCATGATGGACTAGAGATAGTGAGAGATGTGTCAAGTATCTATATATAATGTACGGTGTTACACCTCATGATGGACTAGAGATGGTGAGAGATGTGTCAAGTATCTATATATAATGTACGGTGTTACATCTCATGATGGACTAGAGATGGTGAGAGATGTGTCAAGTATCTATATATAATGTACAGTGTTACACCTCATGATGGACTAGAGATGGTGAGAGATGTGTCAAGTATCTATATATAATGTACGGTGTTACACCTCATGATGGACTAGAGATGGGGAGAGATGTGTCAAGTATCTATATATAATGTACGGTGTTACACCTCATGATGGACTAGAGATGGGGAGAGATGTGTCAAGTATCTATATATAATGTACGGTGTTACACCTCATGATGGACTAGAGATGGTGAGAGATGTGTCAAGTATATATATATAATGTACGGTGTTACACCTCATGATGGACTAGAGATGGTTCCTGACCTGAATCTCCTGTCTGGTCGGCCAGATGTCTCTCAGGAACACGTTCTTCCCATCGCTGTCGGTGCCTGCAATGAGAGACAGAGGAGGTGATCCACTGTATACATACACTCTACCATATCTTCTTGTGAGGTTTGTTTCAGATTGCCCGGTAATTAATGTATAACATCAATAGATGTACAGTTTCAAATCTTAAACAGAACTATCATACAAAGAGTATTGCCACTGTGTGTTTAGATATAGAACATATCAAAATGACAGGTTCAAAACTTGAAGAATTAAACTATTTGAACAAGTTATCAACTACAAGTGGACTAACCAAAAGCCTCAATCTCACACTCCACACAGTTGTATTGAGAGCATATCTCTAGAAGCTGTGGGACAATTTCAAACTTAATGGAATCAACACAATTGTTTTGGCTCCTTTTCCCATATCAATACTGAGAGTTTCAACTGGGACATATGCAGTAACTGATAGGGTAGATGTCAGTTGGCTATATGAACTATGACCAACCAAGTAGACTTACCTGAGGGTTCCTTCTCAAAGTCTATGCACACGGTTCCAGCTAGAGCGTACGCGATGACAAGAGGGGGTGAGGCGAGGTAGTTGGCTATATGAACTATGAGCTACCAAGTAGACTTACCTAAGGGTTCCTTCTCAAAGTCGATGCACACGGTTCCAGCTAGAGCGTACGCGATGACAAGAGGGGGCGAGGCGAGGTAGTTGGCTATATGAACTATGAGCTACCAAGTAGACTTACCTAAGGGTTCCTTCTCAAAGTCGATGCACACGGTTCCAGCTAGAGCGTACGCGATGACAAGAGGGGGCGAGGCGAGGTAGTTGGCTATATGAACTATGAGCTACCAAGTAGACTTACCTAAGGGTTCCTTCTCAAAGTCGAGCACACTGTTCCAGCTAGAGCGTACGCGATGACAAGGGGGGGCGAGGTAGTTGGCTATATGAACTATGAGCTACCAAGTAGACTTACCTAAGGGTTCCTTCTCAAAGTCGATGCACACGGTTGCAGCTAGAGCGTACGCGATGACAAGAGGGGGCGAGGCGAGGTAGTTGGCTATATGAACTATGAGCTACCAAGTAGACTTACCTAAGGGTTCCTTCTCAAAGTCGATGCACACGGTTCCAGCTAGAGCGTACGCGATGACAAGAGGGGGCGAGGCGAGGTAGTTGGCTATATGAACTATGAGCTACCAAGTAGACTTACCTAAGGGTTCCTTCTCAAAGTCGATGCATACGGTTCCAGCTAGATCTCACGCGATGACAAGAGGGGGCGAGGCGAGGTAGTTGGCTATATGTACTATGAGCTACCAAGTAGACTTACCTAAGGGTTCCTTCTCAAAGTCGATGCACACGGTTCCAGCTAGAGCGTACGCGATGACAAGAGGGGGCGAGGCGAGGTAGTTGGCTATATGAACTATGAGCTACAAAGTAGGCTTACCTAAGGGTTCCTTCTCAAAGTCGATGCATACTGTTCCAGCTAGATCTCACGCGATGACAAGAGGGGGCGAGGCGGGGTCGTTGGCTATATGAACTATGAGCTACCAAGTAGACTTACCTAAGGGTTCCTTCTCAAAGTCGATGCACACGGTTCCAGCTAGAGCGTACGCGATGACAAGAGGGGGCGAGGCGAGGTAGTTGGCTATATGAACTATGAGCTACCAAGTAGACTTACCTAAGGGTTCCTTCTCAAAGTCGATGCACACGGTTCCAGCTTGAGCGTACGCGATGACAAGAGGGGGCGAGGCGAGGTAGTTGGCTATATGAACTATGAGCTACCAAGTAGACTTACCTAAGGGTTCCTTCTCAAAGTCGATGCACACGGTTCCAGCATGAGCGTACGCGATGACAAGAGGAGGCGAGGTAGTTGGCTATATGAACTATGAGCTACCAAGTAGACTTACCTAAGGGTTCCTTCTCAAAGTCTATGCACACGGTTCCAGCTAGAGTGTACGCGATGACAAGAGGGGGCGAGGTAGTTGGCTATATGAACTATGAGCTACCAAGTAGACTTATCTAAGGGTTCCTTCTCAAAGTCGATGCACACGGTTCCAGCTAGAGTGTACGCGATGACAAGAGGGGGCGAGGTAGTTGGCTATATGAACTATGAGCTACCAAGTAGACTTACCTAAGGGTTCCTTCTCAAAGTCGATGCACACGGTTGCAGCTAGAGCGTACGCGATGACAAGAGGGGGCGAGGCGAGGTAGTTGGCTATATGAACTATGAGCTACCAAGTAGACTTACCTAAGGGTTCCTTCTCAAAGTCGATGCACACGGTTCCAGCTAGAGCGTACGCGATGACAAGAGGGGGCGAGGCGAGGTAGTTGGCTATATGAACTATGAGCTACCAAGTAGACTTACCTAAGGGTTCCTTCTCAAAGTCGATGCACACGGTTCCAGCTAGAGCGTACGCGATGACAAGAGGGGGCGAGGCGAGGTAGTTGGCTATATGAACTATGAGCTACCAAGTAGACTTACCTAAGGGTTCCTTCTCAAAGTCTATGCACACGGTTCCAGCTAGAGCGTACGCGATGACAAGAGGGGGCGAGGCGAGGTAGTTGGCCCGGGTCAGGGGGTGAATCCTCCCCTCAAAGTTCCTGTTCCCAGACAACACGCCACAGGTCACCAGGTCCCCCTGGCGGATCAGACGAGCAACATATAACAATGATAATGAAAATGTTAACGCCTCATATCCAACACAAACGCAGCGCACTGACAGTACATTTAGAACGTTATCACCTTGAATCAGTTGAACTCTGCTGCCACTAATAAAGAGGTCAGGGCCACCGTTTAAGTACGTTCTTCCCATAGTCAGGTACCAACAGCTGCGAGCAGTTTTGATTAAGAACCATGCCCAGAGACAAAGCACAGTATGAGACCCTGGTCACAAATGTTTAGTAACTCTACCGAGATTCAAACCGAGAGAGCAACAACCTAACCACTGTGATGTGGAGAGGTGTGAACGATTGACATGACAAGAAGAACATGGTTAGCAACCGTACAATTATATACGCCCACCTACTTGAGAGCAGTTTATGATAGATGTACCGGTAAGTGTATTCAAGAAGCAGTTGTTAAGGAAGTATTGGTGCCACTCACCTTCTCAATACCTTCCGTCACCTCATCAGGAAGAGGGCCGCTGTTTCCTATACACGTCATACACCCGTACCCCACGATATCGAACCTGAAAATTGAAACTCACACTCACTCAGGTACTATCCCAAAAACACGACTACACGTCTTACTAGATAGAAAACATGATTAACCCACAAGTTGCGCAGTTCTTTTTTACCTATTGTAGCCCCGTCGCGAAATATTCGAGCCCTTTAGCTCGTAGTCGTCTTTTAAAGGATATGTGTCAAGAACACAGCAAGATATACAAACAAAATTGATGCTCTATTTATTGCCAAAATTGTTTATTAGAGAAAATCCCTTCTCATAGTATACATGACTCACTAAGTTATCCAAGAAAGAACACTACACGTCTTACCATATAGACACCAGTATTTAATCCATGGTGATGACGTCACTCTATTGTGTTAACAGTGGATTATTTTCAAGAATCTACTGGTCATTGACTAATCCAGTCAGGAGGGGTGTCAGGTTTTGACATTTTCGTAATGACTCACAAAGTAATTTGTTCAAGAATGATGTATTTTGTCTTAGTATATCTGATTAGAATCTTAAAATATCTGATTATTTGTGTAATGTCTGACGCGGGAATCGAACATGTAACCCTTCGTTTGTTACGCAGCGCCCTAACCTATTAGACTACCAGGCCTGCTGGTAATCATTTGATTGTTTGTCAGTAAGATCCTTGAATTCTAAACAAGACTGGTAAAGTGTGAAACGCATGGGGATCGTGCTGAAACACATGAAATGCAGGAGTTCGGCTGTCAGTCAAATCGATTTGCGTAGAAGATTTGCGCCATGCACGTGCGTGGAAGAATCCATTTCATAAGGGTCGAAGCTACGTGTACCATATCCGATGAATGGGCACCGAAATTTGCAAAATAATATTTTTTAGGTTACATAATTGAAATGTATTGTCTATAATGCTAGATAATCACATATGTATGTTTCGTGACGTCATACATGGATTAAGATGGAGAATGCAATCGGGGCCGTCGATTCGTTAAAAATAATCAACTCGCCCCTTCGGGGCTCGTTGATTATTTTAAACGAATCCACGGCTCCTCATGCATTCTCCATTACTTAATGTTGGTATTTTGAGAGCAAGGGATACCTGACTATATAGACACCAGTATTTAATGTTGGTATTTTGAGAGCACGGGATATGTGAAAATCTAGGCAGCTTGAAGTACTGATCCTGATAACAGACAGCCATTTAGAAAATTTGAGGGCGCACTGAAGTTTCTTGAGAAAGCAGACAACCATTTAGAAAGTTTGGGGGCGTACCCGAGTTTCTCCAGATAAGGTGTGACTCCACTCTCCCGTAGGTAGTAGGTGACGACGCCACTCCCAGGAGACAAGCTCGTCTTGATGTACGGCTTCACTGTCAGACCTGCCTCCACCGCCTTCTTCGCCAGGAGACCTGTGTAGCAACATACAGTTGACAAACATATTGATATTCTTTGATCAAGCTCTTTTGTCCTAGTCTAGTCTAAATTATGGTGTCATAGACACTCTTCCTGCATGTTTTGTCCATTACAGGCACAGAATTTGCACACTGACTGCTCATTTCCAAACAATGAATGAATCAAGAAATGGTCAATAGGAAATAACCAATTACTGATGGGATATTATTCAGGATAATGAAAGAGACAACTCCTGACTCGAGGGAGACAACTCCTGACTCAAGGGAGACAACCTCTGACTCAAGCGAGACAACTCCTGACTAAAGGGAGACAACTCCTGACTCAAGGGAGACAACCTCTGACTCAAGGGAGACAACTGCAGTGTTACCTGCTCCCAGCATGACGGAGGGGTTGCTTGTGTTGGTGCAGCTGGTGATGGCTGCTATGACGACAGCTCCGTGACTTAGAACATACTCCTGTTTGTCGTAAACAATCGGAACCTTTGTGTCCAGCTTGTCAGTCGGGAGACCGAAACCCTGGAAGGAAATGACATGTGAAGCTTCACTAATGGGTACACATTATACATCTCTCATGTCGTAGATAAAGAACATAGTAAAGTTCTAAAAAGGTCTCTCAATTACAGAATCTTGCTAAGCTTTCAAACAATAAGAAACTTAACAGTCACATGTGAGGCTAACTTCTTTATGTTTCTATTTCGTATAATAATAAGTAAATGTAAAGATCTTAATTTGTTGAAGACATGTGAAGCTTCAGTTAATGATTTGTATAAGAACTCTGAAATTTAAGATAAACAACAGAACATCTTGCTCAGATTTAAAACCATAGCCAAATTTAAAAGATGGATTCCACCAATTTGCTCCCACCTTGAATCCAACTTTAGTCTCAAGACAAGACTTGAAGTCTGCGTTCATGTCAGACACGGACACACGGTCGTGGGGTCTCTTCGGTCCGGAGCAGCACGGCACCACGCTAGCTAGATCCAGCTCCACCACCTGGACACAGTCAGACACAGAATATAATACAGTTTCATGTTTACCAACATTTTGTCTATGACGTTGCGACGGCAGGTCGCCAGCCTGTGATTGAAAGTGGATTTTACCATATTTTCATTTCATGACTTCGGTAATAAACAGTATATTATATTTGTGTCTATGCCATACTATGTTTACCACAGGAGTACCTGAATATTAGTGTTTCCGGAGCGAGAGCAGACAGACACTGCTACAGATATATAAACAGCCCCTGAATCAGCTGCAATGCACAACTAGCACCAGTCTCTATCACTGGCTAATCTAAGCCTTGCTGTTGTTTGTTGCCTTTTCTTTGTCAGAGTGTTCTATTAATTCCCAGTGTAGTGCAATGTAGCACAGAAGAGTTGACGAAATGCAGCAAGGTTCAAATTAGCTAGTGATAGAGGCCAGCAGAATCCTGCCTTGCAAGTCAAGTTAATACACAGACAAGGGTTAAAGGGCAACCATCATGATCTCGACCCTACCTGGGAGAAGCTAGTGATAGAGGCCAGCAGAATCCTGCCTTGCAAGTCAAGTTAATACACAGACAAGGGTTAAAGGGCAATCATCATGATCTCGACCCTACCTGAGAGAAGGCGGGGTCCTGACTCGAGTCGGTGAAGTCTCGGAACATGTTGTTGGCCTTCAGGTACGTCTCTATAAACTTGATTTTCTCCTCCTCCCGACCTGCAGCAGGCAATCAGATGAATACAGATAAAAGTTTGGGGCAAGGGTTATCTATAGTATAACAGCGGTCAATTTACAGAACAGCTCCGAGATTACAAAAAAACTGTTGTTTGTCCTTATGACACACAATCTATCCTCTAAGTGGATAATATATGAAAGTAGGTCTCTATGTATTTGATATTCTTCTCCTCCTGACCTTGGGCAGGGAATCAGATCAGTACAGTTAAAAGGAAGATGGAACAGGTAACAAAGTACCAAAGAGTATAACAAGAGTGATTTTCATGTCCTTGCGAACTAAGCAATGAGTAAGGTGAGTACATGTACCACGCTATAGTTGATAGTTGACAGTAACTTTGGTACTTAAATGATTTTCTAGGCGAAATGGTCGTGTGGTAAGCTGTTGGTACAGTCAATGCTAGCGATAGTTGCCTTACTCTGAGGGCATGGGTTCGAATCCCGCATGGGACTCGGCCCAAAAAGTACAATTATCTGTATTATTGAAGGTAGTGTTATCCCAAATATAACCATGTTATAAATCAAACATAATTAGTTTTTTCCCTTTTGCCTCCAAACATGATATATGATAACCTAAAATAAAAAATTTATCTATTGTTATTTCCCCCTCAACATCCACAAACCTGTCTGCCTGAGGTACTGAATACTCTTCTCGTCCACGGGGAAGTATCCGACGGTCGCCCCGTACTCTGGACACATGTTGGAGATGGTAGCACGGTCAGCTATCGACAACTTCGCAACACCCGGTCCAAAGAACTCCACAAACTTGCCAACCACTCCAATCTGACGGAGATGCTGTAAACACATTGTTCAGATGTTTAGTCTCTAATCTTTCATTACCATTAATATCTGACCAATACTTCAAGATCCGGAATAATATCAGGATAAAGGAAATACACAGAGCCAAATCATTGCTTTGGGATGTCATTTCAGTCTCAAGAGACAAGGTTTGATTTGATTCCCACTCTGACATACCTTAGTGATTGTCAATACGACGTCTGTAGAGGTGACAAGAGGTGAGAGAGAGCCTGTGAGCGTGTATCCCAACACCTGGGGCAGCACCATACTGATAGACTGTCCCAGCATCACCGCCTCCGCTTCTATACCGCCCACACCTAGAACATGGAGCTTCTGTATACACACTGTATAACATTGTCTCTGTACTGTAACAGTGTAACATTGTCTCTGTGCTGTAATACTGTGTTACATTGCATCTGTACTGCAACACAGTGTAACATTGTCTCTATACTGTAACATTGTATCTGTGAGGTAACACAGTGTAACATTGAATCTGTACTGCAACAGAGTGTAACATTGTATCTGTACGGTAACACAGTGTAACGTTGTATCTGTACTGTAACCAAGTGAAACATTGTATATGTATGATAACACAATGTAACATTGTCTCTATACTGCAACACAGTGTAAAAAATTGTCTCTGTACTGTAACACAGTGTAACATTGTATCTCCGCAATATTTGGCAACATGAATCACAAATCTCAAGATGTATCAACTCTCCAAACCCCAGCCCACAACACCGAGCCCGTTGATCATGGTGGTGTGGGAGTCGGTGCCCACTACGCTGTCAGGGTAGAGAACTCCGTCTGGATTGAAGACGACTCGTGCCAGATACTCCAGGTTGACTTGGTGCACGATGCCGGATCCAGGAGGCACTATCGTCATGTTCTTCAGAGCCTTGGAGCCCCACTGAGTGTATAAGTCTTTTGTTAAGCTCTGATATCTCACACACATGGTTCTGCATGTGACTGTAAACATGTCCTGCTTAGCAACTGTAAGCATTGTTTTACCATTCAACTCAGTTGCTTATTACAGGCTTGACACCAATTCAAGCTGATCATGCGTTCTTCAAATAAGTGGAGGTAACACGAAGTGTTTATACTGTATGAGGTTTAACATAAAAAAATTTTGGTTGAATAGCAAGTCTGAATCAATCCCCACTGACCACAGCGTGCATTGAAACACTGAGGCAGGTGTAATGTAATTCCACCCTCTGCCTCTAGGTTGACAAGCGTTTTGTTCAAATCCATGCACATTCCATTAGTAAATCTTTGTTCTGGTTGAATAGTAAGTTTCAAACAATCCCCACCGACAGCATGCATGAGCTACCACGACAGGTGTAATGTAGATCCTCGACTCTCTGCCTCTTGGATCACAAACTGATAAGCATTTTGTTCACAACCGACCCATTAGTAAATATCACATCTCACCTTAAGAAAGAGGAATCGCTCCTTGTTACGATCAAACTCCAATTTCTGATTCTGCTCCAAGGCGTCAGCGTTGAAATGTAACATGGTAACAATGGGAACTGAGAAACCGTACAAATCTCGTCCAGTAAGGCCAACCTCTTTTATGCAAAAACATTCTGACAGTATTATCGTGATAGCTAGATGTTTGATGTTTGACTATCATATCATCATCCACAAGAATATATCCAGATACCATCTCCTTACTATTTATCTTAAAGAAATAAAGAAATCTATTTAAATTTGGCATTCAGAAATGGATAATTTCAAACCATAAATACTTTGCATAATTTTATATTTATGTTAAAAATATTAGCGTTAGCTTTGAGATGTATATTCTGTGCTTAAATGTAATAAAGAATATCAAACTATGTACCCTTCCTTCTACTATCCACATACTACTAATGCTTTAAAGGGGCAGTAGCACGTTTTTTGCAGATTTTATTTTTTAAAATTTCCCATTCATAATGATTGTTTTCGTCATTTATATTTACTTTAGAAGATAAAAACATCTTATTACACAAACTGATTATCCGTAGTGGTAAAAGCGATGTTCTGTATAAAACAAAAATTGCATTGCGGCCATTTTATTGTGAACAGATTTTATTATTTCGAAGTACAAAAACTAATTATCCGTAGTGGTAACAGCGATGTTCTGTATAAAACAAAAATTGCATTGCGGCCATTTTATTGTGAAAAGATTTTATTATTTCGAAGTACAAAAAATGATTGCCATGGCTTTACCAAACTCTGTACACTCATTTTTAACTTGATTTTCTGAAGAGAGAAGGGTGCACTGTTTTACTATTTGTAAGATTATTTTTCAAATACATTTCATCGACTTAATTGAGCGAAAAAACGTGCTACTGCCCCTTTAACATGTCAATATGTCAATACTTTCTTAACAAATATAGAAGGATATGATGCAGAACAGACAAAGCAATGTTATCCGGGCAAGAGAGAAAAGCATGCTAGCAGACTGGATGATATCAATGTTATAGTCTCACTCACGTACTCAAGTCAGACTTGATGATATCAGTGTTATAGTCTCACTCAAGTAATCAAATCAGACTGGGCGATATCAATGTTATAGTCTCACTCAAGTAATCAAATCAGACTGGGCGATATCAATGTTATAGTCTTACTCAAGTAATCAAGTCAGACTGGGCGATATCAATGCTATAGTCTCACTCAAGTGATCAAATCAGACTGGATGATATCAATGTAATAGTCTCACTCAAGTAAGACTGGGCAATACCAATGTTATAGTCTCACTCAAGTAATCAAGTCAGACTGGGCGATATCAATCTTATAGTCTCACTCACGTAATCAAGTCAGACTGGATGATATCAGTGTTATAGTCTCACTGAAGTAATCAAATCAGACTGGGCGATATCAATGTTATAGTCTCACTCAAGTAATCAAGTCAGACTGGGAGATATCAAAGTTACAGTATCACTCAAGTAATCAAGTCAGACAGGGCAATATCAATGTTATAGTCTCACTTAAGTAATCAAGTTTATAGTCTCACTTACAAAATCAAGTCAGACTGGGCGATATCAATGTTATAGTCTCACTCAAGTAATCAAATCAGACTGGATGATATCAATGTTATAGTCTCACTTAAGTAATCAAGTCAGACTGGGCGATATCAATGTTATAGTCTCACTCATGTAATCAAATCAGACTGGGCTATATCAATGTTATAGTCTCACTCAAGTAATCAAATCAGACTGGGCGATATCAATGCTATAGTCTCAATCAAGTAATCAAGTCAGACTGGATGATATCAGTGTTATAGTCTCACTCAAGTAATCAAGTCAGACTGGGCGATATCAATGTTATAGTCTCACTTAAGTAATCAAGTCAGACTGGGCGATATCAATCTTATAGTCTCACTCACTTTATCAAATCAGACTGGGCTATATCAATGTTATAGTCTCACTCAAGTAATCAAGTCAGACTGGGCGATATCAATCTTATAGTCTCACTCACGTAATCAAGTCAGACTGGATGATATCAGTGTTATAGTCTCACTGAAGTAATCAAGTCAGACTGGGCGATATCAATGATATAGTCTCACTGAAGTAATCAAGTCAGACTGGGCGATATCAATGTTATAGTCTCACTCACGTAATCAAATCAGACTGGGCGATATCAGTGTTATAGTCTCACTCAAGTAATCAAGTCAGACTGGATGATATCAATGTTATAGTCTCACTCAAGTAATCAAGTCAGACTGGGTGATATCAGTGTTATAGTCTCACTCAAGTAATCAAGTCAGACTGGATGATATCAGTGTTATACTCTCACCCAAGTAATCAAATCAGACTGGGCGATATCAGTGTTATAGTCTCACTCAAGTAATCAAGTCAGACTGGATGATATCAGTGTTATAGTCTCACTCAAGTAATCAAGTCAGACTGGGTGATATCAGTGTTATAGTCTCACTCAAGTAATCAATTCAGACTGGATGATATCAGTGTTATAGTCTCACTCAAGTAATCAATTCAGACTGGATGATATCAGTGTTATAGTCTCACTCAAGTAATCAAGTCAGACTGGATGATATCAGTGTTATAGTCTCACCCAAGTAATCAAATCAGACTGGGCGATATCAGTGTTATAGTCTCACTCAAGTAATCAAGTCAGACTGGATGATATCAGTGTTATAGTCTCACCCAAGTAATCAAATCAGACTGGGCGATATCAGTGTTATAGTCTCACTCAAGTAATCAAGTCAGACTGGATGATATCAGTGTTATAGTCTCACTCAAGTAATCAAGTCAGACTGGGTGATATCAGTGTTATAGTCTCACTCAAGTAATCAATTCAGACAGGATGATATCAGTGTTATAGTCTCACTCAAGTAATCAAATCAGACTGGGCGATATCAGTGTTATAGTCTCACACAAGTAATCAAGTCAGACTGGATGATATCAGTGTTATAGTCTCACTCATGTAATCAAGTCAGACTGGATGATATCAGTGTTATAGTCTCACTGAAGTAATCAAGTCAGACTGGATTATATCAATGTTATAGTCTCACTCAAGTAATCAAGTCAGACTGGGCGATATCAATCTTATAGTCTCACTGAAGTAATCAAGTCAGACTGGGTGATATCAATGTTATAGTCTCACTGAAGTAATCAAGTCAGACTGGATGATATCAATGTTAGTCTCACTCAAGTAATCACGTCAGACTGGGCGATATCAATGTTATAGTCTCACTCAAGTAATCAAATCAGACTGGGTGATATCAACAATCCCACTCAAATAATCAAGTCAGACTGGGCGATATCAATAATCTCACTCATGCTGGACTGAAGAAGGAATAGACACTCTCATCCTGTGTTTCTGATTCAAATTAAATTTAAATTAAAAGTGCACCTTCCAAAAAAGCACAATTTCATTTCATAAGATTATGTGTGATGCAGCCATAACTTGATCATCAAACCAAGAGACTAAAATAGTAACAACTCTTGACAGGCCAACTGCAGAACATTTCAGTTAAGGCATTAAATAACTTTTGCAATAAATTTCCTGAAGACTGTCAAGAAAATCATATAAATGTCATGGAGTCGCCGCCAGCAGTTAAAGAATCTAAATGTCAGGGAGTCGCCGCCAGCAGTTAAAGAATCTAAATGTCAGGGAGTCGCCTCCAGCAGTTAAAGAATCTAAATGTCAGGGAGTCGCCTCCAGCAGTTAAAGAATCTAAATGTCAGGGAGTCGCCTCCAGCAGTTAAAGAATCTAAATGTCAGGGAGTCGCCGCCAGCAGGTGATGCTTGTCAAGAATCCAAATGTTAATGATATGTACCTCACATCTAGGACATAAGTTTTGAGTGCAAAGAGAATTGTAATTCTTCCAAATATTTTCATGAAATGTCAATTTTTTAACTTTTTTCAAATTACCTTCGTTTTTGCACCACTAAAGTTGTAATTTTTGCTGTTGAACCTTCATTAATTCAATTCATATCAGTCATTAAAAAGTACTGCCAATATGATAGATCGATTCAAAAGAATTTTGCTCAAAAATGAAAAATAAATAATCCTCTCAAAGATGAGTAATCAGCAATGATGTTACTATTGTATTCAACATTACGCATGCAAACACTGTTTCATTCTACAAAAAGTTTTCTGGAAAGTGATGAAAATGAGGCAGTGGCCTTGAACAAAGTTCAAGGTCAACATTACGGACTAGTATCCACACAATGACCTAATGTTGGTTTCCACTGCATTTGCCAAGCATTGGAGTAACAGTTTGTTGGATCACACTAACATGGGGTTTGAGTAGATTGTGGTTTCTGAATATACTCTGTAGTCTTCATCCTCGTTACTCAGGGTTTCATATATGCTCCGTTACTCTCCACTATATCACCCATGGGAAACCTGATCAGGAGAATGTGTACTCAAATTACCTGCCCTTGGCCGGCGAGAGCCAATCAAACTGCTTGGACCTGCGAGCCAATGACAATTCATATCACTTCGTTTCAAAGCAAGCGAGCTCATTGTGTTAGCCATCCATCACCGGTTATCTCCCTTGACCATTTCCGTCTTATCCCATTGAGCATTTTATTTGGTTACTGACTTCGTCACGCTGGCCAAGGGCATGTAATTTGGTAACAAATTCCGCTGATAAGGTTTCCCATGGGTGATATAGTGGAGAGCAACGGAGCATAAATAAAAACATGGGTAACCGAGGATGCTACCTCTCACACTGACGAGTTCTACAAAAGTGTTGCTTTATACTTCCCATCATTTTCTACAATTCCGTTTTATTTGATACAGCTTATCGGATCATGCAATGAGCTGTTTTACCTCTTATGTAACAATATGTTGTGAAAAGTTAATAAGAAATGACAAACTTGATAACACATCATTTGCAAAAAAACGTGCTAAAGCACATTTAATACATTGCAAAATCACAATCAAATAGAAAAAAAAAACAGAAAAAATATCAAGGAATGTAATATGTTGTTGAATTTAAGTTTATACTGCACTACTTGACAAAGACAAGCACACACTTGTTGAAAACATTGAGAACTGAAACTGCGGGTGGTGAAACAGCAAACTGACACGTAATGTGTTACTATGTGAATGTTCTATCAGTGTATAGCTGTTGTTATTTAAAAAGTTGTATAATTAGGTAGACCAGAGCATGTTTTCATCTCATGTAATGCCAAAAAACCAAGATGGCGGATTTTGCCAATATGACGATCACCGTAAGGTAACATTTGTGCAACGGAACCCTGGTTGAGGGCTGGAAAGGATGAATTCCGTGGTTAAATATCAGAGCATTTACCAGAGGGTTCGAGCCCGCCCCTCTTCAAATCAAAATAATGAAGTCTAATAAATACAGGGTAAAACTACAAACAAATATGAGCTTTACTAATGTTTTGCACTGTAGCAAATCGTTACTGAAGGCAGTGTACTGACTATTTCAAATAAAGTAAATACAAAAAGCAAATATTACACTCGAATGTGTGACGTGTGACTATATGTTTTTTTAATGAAGACAAAATCACAGCTGTTTTTTAATTGTCAAACCCTTTCATGTCACCAGTACTGAATGCCAAACTAATTTCGAAAAAGAGAGGGGAATTGTGTTGATTCCGAATCGATATTCATATCAATAAAATGGCAGAAATACAAGTAGTATATCTAGGTTCTGACATGTGTAGGCCCGTAACACATGTTAATTATAATGGAGTAAAACTATATTGTTTTAGGAGAAGCCGAAGATAAGGTTTTAATATCTGTGCATAACGACTCTGTTTTGGGTGACAATACTTTCAGTTGTGATAGTGTAATTTTAAAGATAAGGATGCTAAGAAACCAATATTTAAGGATTGTTTTACATGTTTTGTGCTTCTATCGAAGTATAACAGCAACAAATTGTATAACATCGCGTAGCGTAGCGGAGCGATGTTATACGACATTTGTTGCTGTTATACTTCGATAGAGGCACAAAACATGTAAAACAATCCTTATGATTACAAAATCAACAGGTCTTTCTTTAAATATTTACACAAATCTAAAATATTTGTAATTTATCACGAGAAACAACGGCTTGTTACACGCAATGATACATGGCTGAATCAAAATTGAGGAATCCTTCATCTAAAACGGCAGAAGATTTAATTTCGTTTTCCCCAACATTCACATGCATACAATCAGAGTTTGTTTACTCTACATTCCGGATTTTTAGATTAACCCTCATTAGCATGTCACGCGAGGTTCAAACATGGCTACTGTTAGTGAAGCGCTGTGAGTGAACAAGCTCGGGGACTTGTATCTATCAAAATTAAGTGTTCCCGGTGAAGTTAATTGTCCCATTCGGAAAAGAAATGTATATTCTAGTTATAGGTGTAGGTGTGAAGACGAAATGACATATGAAGTTCATATTTTGCATCAAAACGTTCCGCTCAGTTGTAAGAACCGGCAGACCCGACCGTTTGTTCGAATGGATTGTGACGTCACGAGGTACGAATGCATGAGGTATGGTAGCACATTTTATCTGCATTCATCGAGAAATGGCAGCAGGTTTTTGAGAGCTTTCGTCCAATCAGAAACGCGGAAATTAGTGTAACAAAACCATTTTGTAATTATATATAATTGTTTGTCGTATTCTATTCTATTAGAGTATACAATTACCGTGGATAAATCCGAAACAGGTTCAATTTCACAGTGTCACTCGTCCACAGAGAAACAATTTCTCTGTGACATTGTGACATGTGACATATCAGAATATATAATTGTTCAACACAGGAAAAGTTTATCAGTGACTTTTAACAACACAGCAGCAATTAATCCGTGACTTTAATCAACACAGGAACAACTATCCGTGACTTTAATCAACACAGGAACATTTTATCCGTGACATTAGTCAACACCGGAACAATTCTCTGTGACTTTAGTTAACCACTAAACAATTTTCTGTGACTTTAATCAACACAGGAACAATTTGACCATGACATTAATGAACACAGGCACAATTTATGCGTGACTTTAATCAAAACCAGAACAATTTATCTGGGATTTTAATCTTCACGGGAACTGTTTTCAACATCGAAACAATTTATCCGTGAATTCAATCAACAGAGGAACAATTTATCCATGACTTAAATCAACATAGGTTTACTTTCTCAGTGACCTTAACCACCATAGACATAATTTTCTTTGACTCTTGTCCACACAGAAACACCTTCTCAGTGAGATTGGTCCACATAGAAACCATGCAGTACCAGCCAGTGTGTGTTTTATTTAGTTCCATATTACAGTGTTTGCTGAAGAGAAGTGCTTGTGTAAAACCCAGGACAAACAACCAGGTACCTGTGGGATGTTCAACCAAACTTCACTGTCTGGCCATGGTCAGTGATGATCTATGTCTGATGGTGAAATCAGGACAATTGGGTATGTACATAAAAGATACACGCCATTTTGGTGTGCTACCATTGTATGAGTGTTGAAGATATGGTATATAACGAGCAAAAGCGAGTCATCAACTAAACCTTTCAAGAGATTGATAAAATGGTACTTCATAGTAATGATAATTATATACTTTTACAACGCATTTCTCTGTTATTCATGCTAAATACGATTTTATGGGCTTGAATTTAGATTTCACTGCAGATATATAACTTTTAAACTTGTATGGACACTAACCACTAACCAGGATGATACACTGTAGCCTACAGCGTTTGACTAAGGTTTCTTAACTTATGACCTTTATATCTAGGCGTGTGATGTCATAACTTTGAACCATGTTCAAGATGTTATACTTCTAGGTCATTGAGGAGTGTAAAATACAAAGCACAAGGGGCTACAAAACCACTCACTATTAGTATTCGCCAAGGCTTGCACATGTGAACATCATTTCGACCCATGCATATTTCCTGTAATCACTTGTACCTCATTGATTATTCTCTAAATCTTTTAAGGAAAGCACAAGGGGGTATCATGACGTTTCAGCTCATCATTACTGGAAGCCGAATGAACCTGTACAATGGCATTGAGACTGCCAGTTTATCAGTCTGTCAGTCTGTCCATAAAACAATTATCTTGTTATATTTCCATATTTTTGTTGAATTTACCGACTTTTGTTTTGTAAACAGTATGTGTGCATTGCACAGATGAAGAGACTCCAATCATGTCGACACTTACAGAATGCTCGGTTTGAAGCAACGTCACTGTTGGCACAACTAACTTCTGATGCAAATAATCAGGATTCTATCCCAGAAAGTGCTCTATATGTAACAGAGGTTAGGGTGGAAAAACTGAGTAGAGTTACCTCCGTGGTAAGAGAAAGGTCATACTTGTTTTATCAGGATGGCACTTTATAATACCATAAAAGTATTTCCCCCAACACATTTTTTGTTTACCAATTTTACCAATTTATCCAAGAACTTGCATTGTACAACATACTCTAAGTTTATCAGGACACTTTTTTGAATGGTTACCTTTAGGACAGGACATGTACATTCATGTCATTTCAGCGAGCACATTATTATTCCAGTTTCTCTCCTCGTACATTGAGGATACTAGACGACCCTTCATCTACTACGAGCGAAAGCGGTTTGATACCGAATCATTCACGAGTTTAATTAAAGTATTATTATTTGAAAGTGAGTTTAATATGCTGTTTCGTTCATGTTTGTCAAAATTAATCAGGTGAAACTAAATAGTGTGCCTAAATAAGGTTTACGCAAGATATGTACGATTGAGAAGACTGTAAGACCATTGCAATTTCACGACTGCACACTTTCGCGTGAAAAAAAGTAAAAAAGAAGAACCCTTTATGATATATGAGAGATAAAATATAATTAGTGATCATTCTGCTCTTTAAAATAATAAAATAAGTTTGATATATCAAGTCTGAAAATGTTTGAATACCAAACACTTTTCACACTATTATAGTGATCATTACATGATGGGTTATGCGACCCTTATTTTGTGATGTCACAGCATGGCAAAATCATAGAGACCCCATGATGTTCGATGTGGGTTCACATTTAGCTGCTAGTTGAGGTTTGTTAACTGCAAATATTGACATATCATTCAGAACGTTCAAATGCCATCAAATTCTTAATACTTAATAATGTGACGCATATCAGGAATATCCTACGTCCCTAAGAAATCTGATTACATTAGATGTATACAGGTATTATCAGAAGGTTATTTTATTAACAAAAGAGCCCTCCTTACCAAACATATATACACAGTGAGTTACATAGTAAAGTGGTGATATGAAGGTGAAATCCTACTCCCGATATTTCGCTAGAAAAAGTAAAATACAGCTGCATCCTGAACATGTATTCACCTACTTCAGTGTGTTAGTGCAAATATCATGTAATTTGGGACTTATTTGCAGCGTCGGGGCAACCGGAACCTAGACTTATCATTTTCCATTTCGCTCAATAATACAAGAAGACAGTTGAGACAAAATCTAAATCTTTACCCCTATTATAAAAAGTTACGTCTGCTCCTTGAAGTGACCGGGGGTCAAATCATGTCAAAACTACAAATTTATTTTCCTCTTTGAAGTATCCAGTTAGTGATCAACTTGGTCAAAGGTTGATCAAGTGTTCCCTCTTATTCTCAGTCAATGGATGTGTGATGAATTTGTTCTCATTTAATCGATATGAGAACATTTATTTAGAAATTCATGAAAATCTACCCCCCTTTCTATCCTAATCCGAAAGGTTCAAAAATGCAACTCTGACGTGGTGATCACATTATGTGTTTGATTCTTTATTACAGTTATTTAGGATGATTCCTTGTCATTGTATTTGATGTAATTTTATAGACGTTACAGTGAGAGCCAATTTGCGTGATATTTGCTTTAAGATACACAAGTAAGTGAACAAGCTTTCGGGAAAATGTTGGTTTGTAATTGTTTTACGGTCTCGTGTATACATCCGTGTCACAGCTTTGTAAAACCGAGGGATAAGACTGCTACAAAGATGAATACACTATGCCGTAAGACCATAAAACCAACGGGTTAGAGGCGTGTACATTACTTAATTATAAACTCCCTGCCAATTAAATTACATGGAAACGTCATCCTCTTGCATGATTTTTTATCATCCTTGATATAGTTTATGACAAGAGAAAACTGATATATAGAGGATATCTGTCTTTTCTTGACTAATACCATGTTTATCTCATCGAGTGAGGTAGAAAGGTTATATTTTCACGAGTGGCGCAGCCACGAGTGAAAAAATATAACTTTTCTACCTAACGAGATGAGATAAACATGGTTTTTGTCAAGAATTGACGGATATTCTATTTATTATATGATATTATCCATGTAATTACGTCCAAAAAGAAACGTTTTCACGCCAAGCGGTCGCAAGGAACAGCCCGTCACCACAGTAACACTGTGACGTCATAAGCAAAATCGCCGCGCGAGACCTATTGTTTTATGACGTCAAATTATATCAGTCACCGTTCGCAGTGAAAATATAAGTTATTTTCACTGTTGCTTGATAGACAGTTTATTTCACTCATAAATCCCAGGAGAGAAGATAAGACGGTAGACATAATGATCGTAACTATCTATGTTGAAATATGTCAATATCGCAATAAACGGTATGTCCTAAGTCCCGAGAACTGTAGAACTGGGAAACTCCTAAGAAGGTACTGTGCTAAAGCTGTGCTAAAGCTACTTATACTTATACCCAATATTTTACACTAATGATGACATTGCAGCATTTTCAACTTAACAGGGCTATTCACTATTATAGTTGTGTCTTTCTTAATCGAAGTGATAACAAAAATAAGATATTTCTCGCATGGAATAGTGACTGAATTGATCGAGTTGCAAAAGTAAACACAAGAAAATACGGCACAACTTCTCTTTAACAATTGAAAAAAGGATAGTTCAAACTAAGAAATCTATTGGCGTCCCTAGATATTATGTCCCGATTTAATGATCCAATATTGAACTGATAATAACTGTATATCTCAATCAATAACCTGAAGCTTGATAACTGAAAGTTAAAAAAAACAGTTAACGTAAGTCCCAATGTTTGACATTCAAATTTTCTTATTTTGCTGAAAATAATTGGTGAACATATAACACAAGTGTGTTAAAACCTCTGACAAAAGAACGCTTATGTGTATTTAAACACAAACTGCCACTAATAAGGACTTACTTTAAATGTCAAATGTGTATCTTGGTATTATAGAAATGAAACATCCGTGACAACTGATAACACTTATTTTATATCTAATGATACTTGGTATAATTAAGATCCTAATTGTTCTACAGCACTTTAAGAAAGATTTCACTTGTTCACAATGATACAGAACGTCGTTTAATCTGGTGTTGGTCAACAATGTGGTACCAGCCTCTGGTTTCGTTCTCCATTGTTTCCTGAAGAGAAATGCCAGTTCGGAAGCTGGTTCTATGAAATATATTGAGTTTGTGTCAAAAGAAACAGACAACGAGTGGAGAGGTTTTTTTTTATTGACCGCTGTAACCCTTTGGTAAGTGAGTCCGAAGAAGCTGTATTTTCCAGGTATCGGTTTCGACCTGAAACAATACTGTTTATCGTAACTTTAGTTGCTGGCCAACTGAGAAGAGACACGGCGAGGAGCTCTCCCCATCCACCCCTAGCGCAGGTGCTCATCTCCCTCCGCTTTCTAGCTACCGGTGGCTTTTGTTCCCTGATTGCAGATATGTACCGCAGCATTTCCGCATCGTCGGTGTATCGGTCAATCAGGGACTTTTGCCGTGCGTTGGTACCCCTAGCACAGCGTTTCGTCAAAATGCCCGTGGATACAGACACATGCAAGTCCATGTTTTACCAGATTGCAGGTAAATTCTTCAATTTTAAACGTGTTGTCTCAGTAACTTGTCTAAAAATTATGTATAAACTGCGGTAAACAATTTAATGAAGGGAGATCACTCTTATTACGAAGGGTGAGTTAAAAGTTGAACTGCGAAACGGAATAACACATATGAAAGTATGATATGAAATTAATGAACACAGACCATTTTTTTACATGCTAGATTATTTTGTTTGTTTTGTTTACATTTTAGGATTTCCAAATGTATTTGGATGTGTTGATGGCACCCACACAAAATGAAGGCGATTTTGTAAATAGAAAGGGATATCATTCACTCAATGTTCAGGTGAGTCAATTTGTTCCATTTATTTAAATAGTGCTTAACATGTAATTGTTTATTTATTTAAATCATCAGAAAATAAGTAACTTATATCTAACATACATTTTCTGAACTGATTAGTTGGACTATGTTTTTCAGCATTAACACTTTTGTTAAATTTACTCAACAAGTAATGATTGTTTGGCAGATGATCTGTGATGCACAATTTCGCATAACAAACTGTGTTGCGAAATGGCCTGGGAGCGTTCACGACAGTAGGATTTTCCGAGACAGTCAAATCAGTGTGGCTTTTGAAAATGCTTTGTATTGGTTTAATTTTGACAACATTTGGTAGTAATAGTGATAATAATGGTATCTATACCGATTATTATCATACCGGTGTTGATACTTTTTGGGCTAGTTTTATAAATTTATAGATAAAACTTAAATATTATGATATTATAAAGTTAAATACAATCTGAGTCTCCATGACCAGATATGTTGTGCAAAATTCTAAATACTATTTTTTAACTATGAAGGATTTTACTTATTACATTTCAGGTACCTATAAGGGATTTCTCCTTGGAGACTCTGGCTACCCGTGCAAGTCCTACCTCATGACTCCATACCTCTCACCAGCAAACAGGGCACAGGAGAAATTTAATAAAAGTCAAACAAAAACAAGAGTACAGATTGAACAAACCTTTGGAATTTTAAAGCGAGAGAGTGAGTGAGTGAGTGAGTGAGTGAGTGAGTGAGTTGGGGTTTAACGCTGCTTTCAATAGTATTTCACTTATATCGCGGCTGCTAGTATTATGGCAGGGAGAAAGCCCGCAACGCCATGTGGCTATGCACTGCGGTGAAACCTGCGAGCAACGGCTGGAACTAGCGAACCATGGGTGGTACTACGCCTAAATTCAGTATAGCATTGCACCCAAACCTTACTGCGTGTAGAACATTTCTCTACTGCAGACAAAGTTGCCGTGCCCCTGGCGGGATTCGAACCCCGGACCTCTTGATCCGAAGCCGAACGCGCTAACCACTGCGCTATCCCGCCCCATTTTAAAGGTTCTCTTCCTTGCACAGTGGCCTTCGCATGTCACCTACACGTGCATGTAAAGTAATTGTTTCATGCGCAATATTGCATAATATCGGTATTGACCGACAAGATGTGATAAATGTTGATTATGTAATTGTGATCATGACAAATTCAATGTCCGAGTTGCTGATGATTTAAACGCAACAAATGTAAGAAATTATCTTTCTCAATCATACTTCACCTAAGTACTGTACACAAATCCTTGCAATGAAGAACTCTCATAATAAATAATGACATGATCAAGAACAAACAGTATGTTTTTCAGTACTTCAATTTATTGTCAGTTCCAAATAGTGATTTTCATAGTTGATTACAAGCATTTGAAGCGATGTATGTACATATGTGAATGTAAGTACTTTATCACATCAGACTGACAAGTGGATTTAAATATACATGCATATAAGTTTGTCATATATACAGTGAAGTTACTCAAATGATTAAGACTCAAGTATTGAGAGTAAAATTTCATCAAAGCCATCCATCAAGAATTCAGGATCAGTAGCATATTGTCGCAATTTATATTGTTTTGGGATTTTCATTGTTGTCACAGATATGCAATACCACAAGATATGAACAACAATATGAATTAATTAATAGCACCAACAAACTCAATTCTAATGTAACAGTAAAGATAATGGATGGAGTTTAAGAATATATTTTTTGAGGCAGTCAGTAATAACTTCATGACTTAAAATAAGAATTAACATTTCATTTGCAGTAATAAGATCTCATTTTTGAAAAGTTCAAGTTATTAGATATTTCATATGAACTGATCAAGATAAATGAATAAGTTTTGGATAACAAGGTATATTATTTGGCAGTAATCCTGAATCGTTTAACAGTGATAAATTTACATATATGGCATACCACAAGCTAGTGTGAGTCCAAGCAGAGATAAGTGAGTCCCGCACTGAGAAAGCAATAAACTACTAGATAAACACCCTTTGAGTCCAATGGACTCGCAACTTTTAATCATTATGAGTCCTCTCCAATAATTGTTAAAATAGCACCACACGACAATATTTGTATATTCTCTCTCTTCATTAGATTACTATTATTACAGCTTAAATTGGAAATTTGAGGATAATGACACATTTGAAACAATCTAATGATCAATGTATTATTCCTGCAATTTTGCCAAAAATAAAGTACTCATACTTAAAGAAGCAAGTTTCACTTTAAATAAGCTCACAGGTATATTATTCCAAACATTCATGCGATTTGTTTTTTATTTTAGTTGTCAGAAAATTAGTTGCCATACTGATATCTTAAATTACAGAGTAACAATCCCTTTGAAAAAACAGGTAGTAATCAGTGTTAGTTATGTACTTTAGATAGAATGTATATATACACTTAGAAATTAATTAAGCAACATCCAATTTGTTTTAGAGCAAAATCGTTATGATTTGAATGAAGACAATATGTGAGGAAAACGGTTAGTGTTTTTAGGTAGAACTAACATTTAGCAGTGTTGAAACCAAAGGTCACTCAAATAACGGTTCAATGTCATTTGGATATCGGCTGTTACGATAATTTGGTATTTTGGTATCATAATCCAAGTCCCATCATGAAATGAAATGAAATGAGAGTCAATATTTGATGCAGTAATGTGATGAGTGTCATTTGTTCAAGTGAAGTGTTAACACTTTACTGACTTTTTAACAAAAGTCACATATTATAGCAGTATGCACCTTCAAACTCACAAAATCATAAAACTGTTAATTTCAATAAACCACAATTCAGTTTACAAACTAGGGTGTTGCTTAATTAATTTCCAAATGTATATAAGAGTCACACAAATGTCTTCTGTTCATTTTGAAACTTCATAATCTCTAATTCTAATTCTTGCTTTTTTAACTTTTCAACTTCCGCTTTGATTCTGTAGTAATTAAGCTCTTGTTCCAATTTGTTAGTTTCCATTATACATTTTTCCCTTTAGGCTTCAAGAACCAAATGTTCTTCTTCCTCTAATTTTCGTTTTCTCAACTTGGCCGGTCTTGTTGATTTGGGCACATGAAGAAAGCCTTGACTGTCAATGGTGATATCAACTGGCAGATTGGACTCTGGAACAATATAATCATTTTTAACTCCAATATGTCAATTGATGAAAAACAAATATATGAATCTGAAGCTACTATAGCACTGTTGCTTACCTTTGTTCTGGGGGACACGTTTTTCTTTAATCAATATTTTACTTAAATGTTTAATGGAGGTATGTGATAACTTTACTTTTATCACAATCAATTAAAATTCATTCACATTGCTTTTAATTATTTCTTTTTTACTAATGCACGTTCAAAAATACTAATTTAAGTAAGGAATATTGATATGGATATTAGTTGATGTTTTTATCTCTAATTTTAGTTATTCTTACTTTGAGAAGTTGTACTGGCAAGGCTATTTTGATAGATATAATAATTTTGGGGGTTGTTGTGTTCCCTCGTAGTTAAAAGAACTAGTCTTTTCATTTCCAAAGCCTATAAATCCCATCTTCAGTGGTAGTTAAATAGCATTGAATCGAGTTGTCTTCACTGCCCACAACTAAAGGACATAACACAACTCATGTTTCAATGTTTGTTACACAAATATTTTAGTATGATTACATAAGGTTTAAATGTATTAATGTACCTAACATAACTGTTCTACAAGTAGTAATATGTTGGTGCAATGCTGCACTGAATTTCAGCGCAGTACCACCTATTCGCTAGCTCCAGCCAATGCTCACAGGTCTCACCACAATGTATATCCACAATGGTGTTGCAAACTGTATCCCTCTTAATATACAATCACCAGTGATAGAAATGAAAAAAAAATCTTGAAAGCAGTGTTAAACTCCACTCGCGGTGAATCATATCGATCCTCTTTCAAGTATTTACATCCCCTCAGTTTGGCTCTGTTTACAGGGTTTGAGAAAGACGCCATTGTGCGACAGACACGTATTTACATCCCCTCAGTTTGGCTCTGTTTCACAGGGTTTGAGAAAGACGCCGTTGTGCGACAGACACGTATTTACATCCCCTCAGTTTGGCTCTGTTTCACAGGGTTTGAGAAAGACGCCATTGTGCGACAGACACGTATTTACATCCCCTCAGTTTGGCTCTGTTTCACAGGGTTTGAGAAAGACGCCATTGTGCGACAGACACGTATTTACATCCCCTCAGTTTGGCTCTGTTTCACAGGGTTTGAGAAAGACGCCATTGTGCGACAGACACGCATTTACTTGGGCTCACTGTGTTCTTCTTAACAGCCAAAGAGTGAGTATACAAAGTACTTTTATAATATCTAGAAGTCTACATACGTATTTTTAAAGCTGTAACAGTAATCTGTATCTGCATTCTGCATTCCAAATATTGGACTTAGCCAAGGTGTAAGACTAAGCCTGTTTAGTGAAAATGAAGACGTGAGATAGAGCCATAGGGGGGGGGGGGGGGGGGGGTTGAATATGAAAGTCGAGTAAAAAGATATAACCTAAACCTACACCAATTGAATGTTGGTACATTTTAGAACCAAATGAAATATCATGCAAAAGTTTTCATACATCTTTAAGCTTAACAATGTATTTTGACCCTCAAAATTGAAAAAGAAAACAATGGCCGCCAATACTGCCCAAAATAGAAAAGGATTTGAGAGGGATCTTTGTCTTTTACCATATTTGAGACATAACAAGGTTGCTGATTATAAATGAATCACATGTCACAACCAACAAATGCTACATTTACTTTGCTGACAATCGGCCGTAGTCTATGTTGTGATGTACTTTTTAACTGTAATATATAATTGTTGGATTTACCCATGGTGTTATTAAAGTCATTAAATAAAAGGAATCGTGGCTAAAATATCATATTTTTGATGAAGGAAACAATAAATATTACATTGGTATAATGTTTCTGTCTTCTCGAAAAACTGTGTCCTAAATTCACTTCAGAAACAAGCTAGAGCTGTTGGTCCTTTACCTACACTGCGCCTCGCTACGAAGTTATATCAGTGCGTGTTAGTTATGAATGGAGGTCACGTGATGTAAACAGCAGGCGAGGGAGACGAGAGGCGAGTCACTGTACGCTCTAGTGTTGAAAAGCTCGTGGACCTGTAAACTGCATGCATTATCTGCACTGTGTACATACCAGTGAGTGTGTTGTGTCCGATGAGGATTTGAGTAGTTCAAGGGATATAACTCTTGTTACCTTCAAACACGCTTTGTCAGTTTGCATGGAGACTACATGTACATAGCATTTTAATTTGTTGATGATATGTTTATTGTGTCAGGAACTATGTGTAAATCATATTCCTTTGAGGAAATAGGGTTTGCCACAAGAAGCCACATTAAATGTTCATCCAAAACATGTCTTGGGTGAATACTGTTTATAACCAGTAACGTTGATTGACGTTGTAAATGTTCATACAAAACATGTCTTGGGTGAATACTGTTTATAACCAGTAACGTTGATTGACGTTGTAAATGTTCATACAAAACATGTCTTGGGTGAATACTGTTTATAACCAGTAACGTTGATTGACGTTGTAAATGCTCATTACATTTCAATACACACAATACTTGTTTTCTTTATAGAACATAGAATATATTTAAGTGATTTATACGATATTACATTATATGTTAATATTTCAATAAATGACACGTTTTTAATACACAATCGTTTTGTCTGTTTGGCTGTATGTTTGTGCCGAATTTAGACAAAGTGCCGTATTTAACAACCGTTCCTCCTGACCCCTTCCCCCATTTCTAAACGACTGCCCAATAACACGGGTGATGCGAAACGTGGGTTTGACAAAACTCAAAACCTACTCAAATTGTGCTATACCCAAAATAAAACTCAACAACACCTCTAGATATTTACATGATCATGGATTCGTCAGCAATGAAATCCTTGTAACTGTTCGTATTTTATTCAAGGGAGATTCGCATTTTGTAACAATTCGTTGCAAAATTTACTTTTGAAGCTAAGAAGGTTATCATTATATTAACATACCATCTCCTAATCAGAACTAACATCTCCTAATAGGAATAATAGCTTCTAATTCGGACTCAATATTTTACGTTCTCTCGTACTTCTCTCCACTCTTCACTGTGTTAGCTTTCTGTGATGTATCCGAACTGGAAAAACGACCAAGAAAATATGATGATGGTAAATTGAAATAATCTAATTCACTTGGTTGTAGCTGCTCTACTTGTTGGTAAGGACATATTCTAACAAGACTGATTTATTTCAAAGGCTCATTTCAGTTGAATTACCCTCATTGACAATATTTGTAGCAGCAGAAATCAATATTTTAACGGGTCTGTCAGTCAATGAAATACAATATTAGGCAACTAGGTCTGTCAATCAATAACATAAATTGCAACCCGACTACACTCACGTGCAAATGAAACGTCCTCAATGAAACAGCAAGGTAAAGGTTGCACAGAATACGATATTATCAAAAGGAATACACTTAACAGTATCAAAAACGTATAATTTACCAATCAAAAGTGATCAGTGTTCAATTGAAACTCTTAGTCTGAAATAGGAAACTACAACTCAAAGAACGTAACTCAAGTTTTCATCGAAATTGCAAATACTTTCAACAACCACACAGTGATATATCCAACGTTTCAGAAAGAGTGACCAAACCTGTGGGAGAATTTGATTTCAGAAGACAGGTACAGTTAGTCTGATATGGGAAAACTAAGCACACTCTGTATCATGTAGATGTTTGACGTTGTTGAATGAAATAAATATTTATCTAGATACAGCACAATCCCTTACTAAACCTTGAAAGGGAAAATCACCCAACCTGTCAGTAGTCAATTCAAATCGTCTTTGACCTATAACTACATATGGGGGTACATTTTACATGTACATGACATAACACTGTGCGTGGAGATAACATTGATAGTTGTAATATCTTTGATTATTTGTATGATAGATAAACATTGCTAAAATCGAAGTTTACAATCGGATGTTGGAATTGGAATTTTAACAATATCTATAAGAGGTAAATAATTTGAGCTGAGTTGTCTGAATCTGTAACATACAAGTAAAAAATGTTATTCATCCTCATTATAGCCTTCAACACATAGTCAACATAACCAGTCAATTCTATCTATCAGATAATACCTGCCACTTTCAATAGATATCTGGTGTGAAAATCGTCTAAACTGAGAGAAAGCTACTCTAAATGTCCCAATAACAACTGCACTTAAATATAATTCCTTGGGAAGTATTTTATAGAAACAGTAGGATACCCTTTTGAAGTAAACTATACCAAGTCTGTTGATAAATACATTTAAATCGACTCTCAAACTAGGATAAGAACGACGTAGGAAGATAAACAAATTGTCAAGAGTCAGTGGGTGCATGAGACCTACAGGACTTGACACTAAATGTAACGAAAATCGACCACGTGGTCCTCTCAATTTCACAATTACTACAGAGATATTGAACAAACACTCACCAATCAAATTAAAAAAGTTAAGGCATGTCCCCCAAATTATGACAAAGACCAGTCCAGCTTACATGTATAGAAGTGATTCAGACAGAATTTGTATACCACTCTGTTTGCCCTCTTATATAAAATAAGTTCTTATTCTGATTTAAGCAGTGTTAAACAATGAATAACGTTATTGTTAAAACATGCAATTGCCAATGAGTAACAGAGGAAACCGCTTTATTTTTATCTGTTACACTATATGTAAAAGCATGAACTGTAAATCGTCTCTGTTATTCCTTATTTCATATAAGAAAATACATGATACGTCATACTAAAACTTATCATAAGCTCTATGCCGTGCGCTACGAAGTTATTTGAGTGCGTGTTAGTTATGAATGGAGGTCACGTGATGTAAACAGCAGGCGAGAGAGACGAGAGGCGAGTAACTGGTTGCTCTACTGTATGTTGGGTTGTTAGCTCGTGGACCTGTCTGTGTAAACGGCTTGCATGTGTCTGCACTGTGTAAATAACAGTGAGTGAGAGAGCGTACGATACGGATTTGACTGTTCAAGGGATATAACTCTTATCGCCTTCAAACGTGCTCTGTGTTCATGCAGACTATCATAGCATTTTAATTTATAAGACCATTACACAGCCCTCCTGACCATTGATCTCTAAGACCATCACACCCCCTTCCTGACCAATGATCTCTAAGACCATCACAACCCCTTCCTGACAAATGATTTCTAGACCATAACATCCCATTCCTGACCAATGATCTCTAAGACCATCACATCCTTTCCTGACCAATGATCTCTAAGACCATAACACCCCCTTCCGGACCAATGATCACTAAGGCCATCACATCCTTTCCTGACCAATGATCTCTAAGACCATTACACCCCTTTCCGGACCAATGATTTCTAAGACCATCACACCCCATTTCTGACCAATGATCTCTTAGACAATCACATCCCCTTCCTGACCAATGATCTCTAAGACCATAAAATCCCCTTCCTGAGCAATGATCTCTAAGACCATTACAGCCCCTTCCTGACCAATGATCTCTAAGACCATCACATCCCCTTCCTGACCAATGATCTCTAAGACCATCACATCCCCTTCCTGACCAATGATCTCTAAGATCATCACATCCCCTTCCTGACCAATGATCTCTAAGACCATAACATCCCCTTCCTGACCAATGATCTCTAAGACTATCACATCCTTTCCTGACCAATGATTTCTAAGACCATAGCATCCCATTCCTGACAAATGATCTCTAAGACCATCACATCCTTTCCTGACCAATGATCTCTAAGACCATCACATCCTTTCCTGACCAATGATCTCTAAGACCATCACACCCCTTCCGGACCAATGATCTCTAAGACCACCACACCCTCTTCCTAACCAATGATCTCTAAGACCATTAAAACCCCTTCCTGACAAATGATTTCTAAGACCATCACATCCCCTTCCTGACCAATGATCTCTAAGACCATCATTCCCACTTCCTGACCAATGATCTCTAAGACCATCACATCCCCTTCCTGACCAATGATCTCTAAGACCATCACATCCCCTTCCTGACCAATGATCTCTAAGATCATCACACCCCCTTTCTGACCAAAGATGTCTAAGACCAGCACACCCCCTTCCTGACAAATGATCTCTAAGACCAGCACACCCCCTCCCTGACCAATGCTCTCTAAGACCATCACATCCCCTTCGTGACCAATGATCTCTATAACCATTGAACCCCCTTCCTGGCCAATGATCTCTAAGACCATCACATCCCCTTCCTGACCAATGATCTCTTAGACCATCACAAATCCTTCCTGACCAATGATCTCTAAGACCATCACATCTTTCCTAACAAATGACCTCTAAGACCATTACACCCCCTTCCTGACAAATGATCTCTAAGACCATCACATCCCCTTCCTGACCAATGATCTCTTAGACCATCACAAATCCTTCCTGACCAATGATCTCTAAGACCATCACATCTTTCCTAACAAATGACCTCTAAGACCATTACGCCCCCTTCCTGACCAATGATTTCTAAAACCATTACACCCTCTTCCTGACCAATGATTTCTAAAACCATTACACCCCCTTCATGACCAATGACCTCTAAGACAATTACACCCCCTTACTGACCAATGATTTCTAAAACAATTACACCCCCTTCCTGACCAATGATTTCTAAGACCATAACATCCCCTTGCTGACCAATGATCTCTAAGACCACCACACCCCCTTCCTGACCAATGAACTCTAAGCCCATCACACTCAATTCCTGACCAATGATCTCTAAGACCAGCACACTCCCTTCCTGACAAATGATTTCTAAGACCATAACACCCCCTTCCTGACCAATGATCTCTAAGACCATAACACCCCCTTCCTGACCAATGATCTCTAAGACCATCACACTCACTTCCTGACCAATGAACTCTAAGACCATAACACCCCCTTCCTGACCAATGATCTCTAAGACCATCACACCCCCTTCCTGACCAATGATATCTAAGACCATTACACCCTCTTCCTTATCAATGATTTCTAAGACCATCACACTCCTTTCCTGACCAATGATCTCTAAGACCATCACATCCTTTCCTGACCAATGACCACCAATACCATCACATCCCTTTCCTGACCAATGATCTCTAAGACCCTCACACCCCCTTCCTAACCAATGATCTCTAAGACCATCACACCCCCTTTTTGACCAATGATCTATAAGACCATCACATCCCCTTCCTGACCAATGATCTCTAAGAACATTACACCCCTCACTGACCAATGATCTCTAAGAACATTACACCCCCTTCCTGACAAATGATTTCTAAAACCATAACACCCTCTTCCTGACCAATGATTTCTAAGACCATAACATCCCCTTCTTGAACAATGATCTCTTAGACCATCACATCCTTTCCTGACCAATGATCTCTAAGACCACCACACCCTCTTCCTTACTAATGATCTCTAAGACCTTTAAACCCCTTCCTGATCAATGAGAATCCTGGGAGTAGCTTTCTTCCTTCCCCTCCATTACGTCATCGTAACAATAGGATGATGTCATAAGGTCGCTCGCTAAAGCAAAGCTATATTCTATGCTCCGTTCATAAAACTAACTATGCAAGATTTGTTGTATATTCTAAATAGAAAAACTAAATACGCATTTGAATTGGTTACACTGTTTTGAAGTTCATCCATGGACATCCTAGTCATAGCGCCCTTAGGAGATGTGATCCATAAGTTGAGAATAGAGCTTTTGTATGAGATTCATTTGTGTGGATCATACGACGAATTCAAAAGGTGTTTACAGAAGACTTTAAATCGTTATTTAAAAGCAGACACGACTTGCCGAGGTGTTCTGAGCGTTCTTAAGAGAAGCATGAAAGAAGAGTTACAACCGTATAGACATTGAAAAGAACAACACAAAGAAGGTTTTAAAGAGTTTTACTCGCCACTCAGCTCTGTGTTCCCAGTCAGTCCTGTCAGCTGCTATGTACGTCGTGCTGAGAAGTTATATATAAGCGTCATTTTAATCTTCAATGGTAGACATATTTAACATTTTATTACAATGAAATATGGGATGTATGTGTGATATAAACGTATACCACGCTGCAATGACATTCTCCTATATATTAACAGTGACCAATACATGCTACGTTATATCGTCCCTGGCAGCAGCATGCACGATTGTTGTACTTTGATTAATACGTTATTGTTAAAATTATATCAGATATACAATTCTTGATCACACGTGAAATACCAACTTTACACATGCTACTCGATGAAATGCACCTACATAAAGTTTTTTCTCGATATTCATTCGATAAAAATGCTACAGTCGGAAACTGGAAAGAATGTTTGTATTCAAAATAGAAGGGTTTGTATCGGAACTAACTTGAACATTGTTTTTAATGAAATCTCATGAAATCTTGACATAATTGGTTAACCGTGTATTTCCATTAAATTCAACACCAGTGGAGTTGTGAATGTGATCAAGAGGAATAGGAATGTTTGTATGATATATGCCGACAGAAGACACATCTTATCCAATACATTGGGTAGAACTTACGATAATTTAACATCACTTGGCACAAAGAAGAAGATGATACGCATTTTATATATGACTTCAGCTCGTTTTAACTTGTACATGTAAATATACATTACATTACATAGATTACAAAATAAGTAACATTGTAAATTGGATATAGAAGAATACGAACAGATATACATTACTTTCAACAATAATGGAATTGTGAATTTTAACTAGAAAATACCAACACATATACATTACTTTCAACACAAATGGAAGTGGGAATCGAATCTGGAAGAATATGAAAAACTACCCATCGCATTCAACACTAATGTAAATGAGAATTTCATCTGGAAGAAAATGAACAAATATAGATTTCGTTCAGCACTGGTGGACTTGTATTTGTATCAAGAAGAATATATAGTGGAATAATTTTCAATATGTATAATATGTGTTAACATCTCTTGTTTCAGTGCAGCATTGCTCTTATATACACACGTAGGTTGAATGTGTTGTAATTGTTATGTTTGATTCGTACAAGTTTCTATCGTCAAGGCAGTTATATAAGGTGTTGACTTGATCAGACATTTCATATCGATGAGCTTTAATATAAGCATTAACTGTTTTCCATGTCTGTGCCTCTGTCGAAGTATAACAGGAATAAACTGTGCTCCTGAATCCTAGAAATACGTGTGGCAAAATCATTTGTTATTAATTATCCTTTTTGGTGAAACCAGATAATGCAAGTGATATAACTCACCCACACAACTGAATGTCAATATGATTTTAAATTGTATTTCCCCAAAATAACGATTATACATTGAAACGTTTAATGAGAGGAAACTATGACAGTGAATGTAAATAAAAAAAGAACATCGCTAAGGATTTGCAATTATTATTCTAAAATTGGTTTCACTTTAACTCAATAATGAAAAACCAGTGTAAAGAAATGATTGTAAACACCGTGGCTCTGCAAGCATTGTGTAGTCTTCTATAGATACTTCTTGCAAAGAACTGAAGGTGTTCAAGTATAATCGCTCAGGAGCGTATGCATACCTTTTATGTATTATATTGTGTTTACACTGCAAGTGTTCCCTGAGAAAGCTTCATGAGAAACCCACAGTTGAATATTTATGTATATCAGTGTATGGCACATCTAATTCAGATTTATAAGACGAACACTGAGTGGGTTCTGGTGTGTTTCTTCTTAGTAAGAACTTCAAGACGTCCGTTCTGCCATGTCTTTCAGGGCGTACCTTCTGTTGAGGATTTGGAGATGTTTCTAGGTAAGTGTAATGTATTACTTTTACTTCTATTGGTATGCTCATATACATGTAGTTAATCCACACAATAATTAAATATCAGATACCGGATCTCAGTTAAATCAATGTCCCCTAATTATTTACATTTCAGTATTTTAATTATTATTTAAGAATATGTTTACCATATCGGATGACAATGTGTGTACAATTAGATGTGTTTCATTGAATTAATATAAGATAAATCATAAGTAAACAGAATGTTTATTTTGACATAAATAAATCACGTAAAACACAAGAAAATGATATAATTTAACAACTTCTGTTTATTGTTACCAAATTAAATCAGCTTTGATATTAAATTTTGTTATATTTTAGCATCACTGTACACGTCACTTGAATCGATTAATAAAACAAGCATTAGTAAACAATATATGACCAAAAGGGTTCTTCCAAAATTTGGAATTTAGAAATAAAAGAGACATAATATCCGTATCGTCACTGTTCAGCAATTACATGAAATAATTAACAAACATGCATGGCGATGATCTCAAATCAGTAGAGTTGATGGAAGGATAGTTTACACTTATAGAACTTTATTTAAGTTTCTTAATCGTAATATTTGTCTTCCTTTAAATTGTATAAAGCCAAATCGTGGAGTAGCGTGCATTGTAATATATATTTAAGTCGATTTTAAAGTGAAAATGAGAAATTCTAAATGTAAAATATGTTTTCCATGGAAAACAAATATTCTAGTGAACTTACGTTTCATTGTGTTTTCATTT
This sequence comes from Gibbula magus, assembly GCA_936450465.1. Lineage (NCBI taxonomy): Eukaryota > Metazoa > Mollusca > Gastropoda > Trochida > Trochidae > Gibbula > Gibbula magus. The sequence continues at coordinate 3,975,048 of OW388302.1, forward strand.
AGACTCACCAATACTACAACTTTAAACAGAAGGACTAAATTATCTCTACCTATCACACACATAGCGTTCATTGGACATGATAACGAACATAAGCTAAACAATCACAATATTGTGTTTTATAAAGTATAAAACAAATATTCACTTATCCACTGGACTTAAATTAAACAATATCATATTCAAGGACTTGTTGTTAATCAAGTAGCGTGATTTTCCCAGTACAATTCAGTGACAAAAATTGCAATTTTAAAGTTTACTATTTTTAAAGTTTACTATTTCTACGGAGCGAAAAGAGGTATAAATTCACGTATATATGATATAACCTATTTGCTCCGAATACTAACATCATAGTCAAACTTTCAGAACACACATGGCGGAAAATTGTCTCCCCTGGGTGTAAACAAATTATAATTATCAATATTTCTGCTCTTACTTCAAATATGACAATCATATAGTGTTTAATTATAGTTTTCAACATCCTGCATTTGTCAATAACTAGTTTCTGACAATTTCACGAGTACCAACAGTCGTAAATTCCCGAAGAACTGTTCAGCTCTATTGATAATAATAACGTCACCTGTAATACCTTGGACATGTGTTTGAAATGTCATACTGTATTTAATCAATGAATGAAGTTTACTTTACAGATATATGTGCTACACTTGTGTGATTATACATTGACTTTTGTCTTAATATTATCATTGCAAACTCGTGTTGTCTTACGTGCAATATACGCCCTATACATCATTCATATATACAACATAGCATGTACATTTCAACTGACTTGGTCCTCCAGCCAAAAGATTTGTGTATCATAATGTTATTTTGTATTCTCTTATATATATATACCTATAACTGTGAAACTACAAACATGCATCTGTATCACAATGTGATGTTTGTTTCTCTTAGATATCTCCTACACATGTGAAACCACCTATAAATGTGAAAGTACCTTTAGATGTCAAACTACCTATAAATGTGAAACTACCAAAGCCATTAACATCGATATCATCTAGATTTGAACACTGATTTGGCTTTTACTTGTACACATAAAATAAATGGTTGATGATCTTTATCCCGACTATAATTTTGAGCAACATGAACTGATAGATTGCTCATTAAAGGATGAATCACACAGACATATCAGGTCGACAATTTACCATCGCTCTAATGATAACATAACGCCTCTATATGATCAGAGCTTTACAGTTACGTAATAGGTGAATTGCTGCTTGTAACTGCAGTGACACGCTTCCACGGCAATGAAGTGTCAATTTATCATGTACGCAAAAAGGTTTTCCTTTGATGGCAGATTGTAATTGTAAATATTTCAAGTTAAATGCCACACAGTTTAAAACATCTGCTGATGAGGATCAATCACAACAATGTCTTATCTTCCCTTCTTTATCCTGATACTAAGAGAAATAAATTCATCTCAAGAAAGGGTTCAACGTGTGTGATGAGAAAATTCAAGAATGCTTACAGTAGAGTGCCTTTCAATTATGACTATACTGAACGAAACATACACGCATTGTTTTTTTATGTACGATATGCTAGAATTTCAATTAATGAATGAGTGATTCACTCATGCTATCCTAATTTCAATATCGAAGCATCATATTTCTAAAGACCAATACTATTTGACGCTTTTAGGACAGTCTCTGATTGATTTTATTTCCAGTACTGAAAGGCCACAGGCCTGTAGTACAATACATGTCAATGTTAATATGTACACGCACGTTTAATACAATGAAGATTATATTTAACAATTAGGTATAACTTGTATTATGTGTAGAAATATATTTTGTTCTGAATACCTTAACATGGTAAACAAACATTTGCCAGATTTTGAATAACTGCAATTTGTGTGTTACCTAACAAGTCTATAAATTTATAAAGGTTCGGATGGACATAGTAATATTTTAATATACAACTTACACAGTGAATTATAAATAGGGAAAATTAAAAGCAAAAGACAGTCATAGAACTCGAAAACTGTTTAGTACAATGTAGTTTACACTAACTTTTATTTACACAATTCATTTGAATGTTATTGAAACTAAGGTTAGGCATTGGCCCGGAACAAGCATTCTCCAACATTTAAACTTCAACAAACTAGTTATTATTGCCATTTTAAAATGTTGTAGTCAATTAAATTCAATTCAAATATTTCGCAGTTGATTGCTTAAGGTCAGGATGTTATTTAAAAGAAAGCAATTAACACTATGTCTTTAGAAATAAGAACAGAACAAATTAATTTTAAATATTTAAAAAAAAATAAAACTTCAAATATCAAATTTTTAAATGACAGATAACCCTGGTGTTCCAGTTCCATCTTCTAAATCAAATAACCAGAGCATTTTTGACAACGTTTCAATACAAGTAGGTCGTGGTGACCTCACTCTAACTGACTACACGGACATAGAAACATGCAGTCACCATTGATATTCACGTGTGCAGGATTCAATAGAATTGGTTTGTAATGTATTCAAAACTGAAACTTGTTGCATTCAGACTTTCAATCGAGGTTGTTATGAATAGATGATCGAGTAGTCCTTGTGTTTACAATTCAAAGACTCTTTGCTGGGTGATATTCAGAAATACTTTATATAATACCCTCAACATGTTCTTGCTAAAATGCATTTCACTTTGTGGGAAATATAGCCAATGCATGTTTTCATGGTTTAAATTACTTCAGATTAGATGCACAACATTATTTTGTTACACGCGAACAACATGTAAATACAATTAAATCAGGTGTGCTTAATGATAAAGAACGGTTGTGAGCACTTATATGTAAGTATTCAGTAATTATCATCTATAGTTCTACTTGGGGATGTACAGTGTATATTAGTTTATCAGCTGATAAACTCAAGCACTAGCACTATTAAAATTGGTAAATTAATTACATTATATAGTATTAGTTTTAAAAAAAAAACGTCTCACTAATTATTGATGATATGTCCACGTTTATATAAAAAGTCAAACATCCATTTAACAAATTTATTGATTAAGCTTGCCTTAATAGGTAAGATTGGTTTCTGTTTTGGGTTACAATATGTAATGTTATCTAGCCCATATGGCAAACAATAAATATATGTATAGATTTATATTTGAAAGATATGTGAACAATCTATGGTGAATAAATAAATATATTCAAACTTTTGCATCAATAATTGCATTATTTGCATGCAACTGTTCCTACACATGCATGTTGTTATTACTTTAGAGTAACTATTCCAGTGTGGAGGGAGTACACATTTGGCTGTTAGTCTAGTGTTAATATTCAAGTGTTGTTGCGTTATTCAATGAATGTTTTACTGTTAATGCAATGCTAAAATGTATAATTATTATGACAAGTTGTTAGTTTTCAACTACGTATGATAATGAATTACGTAAACGTATCAATTAAATTTGAATTGTCGGTAGAGTAATAAAGTCGGATCTCTGCCATAGTCAACTGAACTAAACTCACTGGACAGGTTGCACTTTGATCTACCATTTGATGACTCTTGAACTGTGATAACTACGAGGAAATGGTATTCAGAAGCATGGTATCCTTTTGCCCTGTGTATCTGTGATATATCTAGCCAGTTTTGAAAATGTTTCATCAGGTTTTGCTTCTTTCATTGATAAAACATCCACATGTAGCTTATTTATGTCGCACTATCAAGCTTTATGCATGTCATGGGAACTATTCCGATCACTCTGTTACAGACAAGATTGATGAAAACACATCACCCATGTTCTGCTCTATAAAATCGTCTGTACTACAGCGGTTGCACATTTTAAAATCGGCCATATTAATGATGTAACCCACTCACACACACAGGCTCAAGTCATAGAGAATTTGGAATAGAGTTCAATATGCTCATTTCACAATTTTACAGAATAAGAATTCTAAAGCTGATGTTCATTAGGAGTCTTATTAATGTCAGGCAGGTGAGAAGAACAAGGGAACAGATTGTTGCACACTGCAGTTGGTATGTATAGAGGAAAGCTTTTAAGCAGATCTATTCAGAAACAGGTGCGTCGTTAGAGAAGCAAGCTATACGCGTTCCCTAAGGGAGAATGACAGGAGAGACCTGCACAGTGACGTTTATAATTTCAGAACACAACACAAGCAATATTTCAAAGATGATCACTTGAAAACTTGTCCCGAGTTTGTCAGCTTCTTCAGCGTTGTACACACAATGACAATACTAACCTGCGAAGATAGTCAGATGTGTGGATGATCTGAATAATGTGTTTTACTTCAAACTTCTTACTTTAATACTTGTGATATTTACACATCTGTTAAACAACTAAACACTGGAAGTGTCGACTATCAATGTAAATTAGAGGACTAGGATGAACCTAACGCTTTAATTATATTACCGAAAAAGACAAGGCAATTAAATAAGAATGTTTGATACATAACTGCATACTTGAGAGTGAGATTATCTGTTCTATCAGTGAAATAAACCTTCTGTCAAGTTGTTGTGGCAAAGATATTGAACAAACGCCCATCAATCAAATTCAACAAGTTAAGACATAGTTCCCTAAATGTACAACTCGTCATATTGCACCTCCACACAGTCAGTCAAGTCTATCTATATGCCGCTTTCAATACGTAATGGTGTAAACACAAACACATCTAAACTGAGCAATCTCTTATTCCGTTTTAAGCAGGTTTATATCATACAAAGCTTCGTTATCAATACATGCAATTCCCAATGATCTACAGAGCCAATGGCGCTATTTTCATCTCTGGATTAAAGTGTTTGTATAAACATAAACTATGACTTGTCTGTTGTCCTTAGTGCATATGAGAAAACACCTGATAAGTCACACTCAAACTTATCATGAACACATATACGGACACGTCGCGCTACGAGTTCAGTTAAGTGCGTGTTAGTAACGAATGGAGGTCACGTGATGTAAACAGCAGGCGGGAGAGACGAGAGGCGAGTCACTGTATGCTCTAGTGTTGGTTAGCTCCTGGGTCTGTCTGTGTAAACTGCTTGCATTTATCTGCACTGTGTACATATCAGTGAGAGAGAGGAGAGGCGAGTCACTGTATGCTCTAGTGCTGGTTAGCTCCTGGGTCTGTCTGTGTAAACTGCTTGCATTTATCTGCACTGTGTACATATCAGTGAGAGAGAGAGACGAGAGGCGAGTCACTGTATGCTCTAGTGTTGGTTAGCTCCTGGGCCTGTCTGTGTAAACTCCTTGCATTTATCTGCACTGTGTACATATCAGTGAGAGAGAGAGACGAGAGGCGAGTCACTGTATGCTCTAGTGTTGGTTAGCTCCTGGGCCTGTCTGTGTAAACTCCTTGCATTTATCTGCACTGTGTACATATCAGTGAGAGAGAGAGACGAGAGGCGAGTCACTGTATGCTCTAGTGTTGGTTAGCTCCTGGGTCTGTCTGTGTAAACTGCTTGCATTTATCTGCACTGTGTACATATCAGTGAGAGAGAGAGACGAGAGGCGAGTCACTGTATGCTCTAGTGTTGGTTAGCTCCTGGGTCTGTCTGTGTAAACTGCTTGCATTTATCTGCACTGTGTACATATCAGTGAGAGAGAGAGACGAGAGGCGAGTCACTGTATGCTCTAGTGTTGGTTAGCTCCTGGGTCTGTCTGTGTAAACTCCTTGCATTTATCTACACTGTGTACATATCAGTGAGAGAGAGAGGAGAGGCGAGTCACTGTATGCTCTAGTGTTGGTTAGCTCCTGGGTCTGTCTGTGTAAACTGCTTGCATTTATCTGCACTGTGTACATATCAGTGAGAGAGAGAGAGACGAGAGGCGAGTCACTGTATGCTCTAGTGTTGGTTAGCTCCTGGGTCTGTCTGTGTAAACTCCTTGCATTTATCTGCACTGTGTACATATCAGTGAGAGAGAGAGGAGAGGCGAGTCACTGTACGCTCTAGTGTTGGTTAGCTCCTGGGTCTGTCTGTGTAAACTGCTTGCATTTATCTGCACTGTGTACATATCAGTGAGAGAGAGAGACGAGAGGCGAGTCACTGTATGCTCTAGTGTTGGTTAGCTCCTGGGTCTGTCTGTGTAAACTCCTTGCATTTATCTGCACTGTGTACATATCAGTGAGAGAGAGAGGAGAGGCGAGTCACTGTATGCTCTAGTGTTGGTTAGCTCCTGGGTCTGTCTGTGTAAACTCCTTGCATTTATCTGCACTGTGTACATATCAGCGAGAGAGAGACGAGAGGCGAGTCACTGTATGCTCTAGTGTTGGTTAGCTCCTGGGTCTGTCTGTGTAAACTCCTTGCATTTATCTGCACTGTGTACATATCAGTGAGAGAGAGACGAGAGGCGAGTCACTGTATGCTCTAGGTATAGGTTAATCACCCAAACAAGGTAGTTATTTAGATTAACTATGCGAGGGCGTTAGCCCGAGCAGAGTTAATCTAAATAACTATCGCAGTTTTGGGTGATTAAACGGCTTATACCACGTGGGAATATTGTTTTTACATACGTTTAATGAATGAGATGTAAAGAAAATTATCATTACAAGTGAAAAAAGTTGTTTTTTTAATTCAAATAATTGCCCTAGGGCGGTTATCAAGGTTATGTGAAATAACCCCTCTGAGAACAATAGACATAACTGGCCCTAGTGGTATAATGTTGGTTAGCTCCTGGGTCTGTCTGTGTGTAACTGCTTGCATTTATCTGCACTGTGTACATATCAGTGAGAGAGAGACGAGAGGCGAGTCACTGTATGCTCTAGTGTCGGTTAGCTCCTGGGCCTGTCTGTGTAAACTGCTTGCATTTATCTACACTGTGTACATATAAGTGAGAGAGAGACGAGAGGCGAGTCACTGTATGGTCTAGTGTTGGTTAGTTCCTGGGCCTGTCTGTGTAAACTGCTTGCATTTATCTGCACTGTGTACATATCAGTGAGAGAGACGAGAGGCGAGTCACTGTATGCTCTAGTGCTGGTTAGCTCCTGGGCCTCTCTGTGTAAACTGCTTGCATTAATCTACACTGTGTACATATCAGGGAGAGAGAGAGACGAGAGGCGAGTTACTGTATGCTCCAGTGTTGGTTAGCTCCTGGGTCTGTCTGTGTAAACTGCTTGCATTTATCTACACTGTGTACATATCAGTGAGAGAGAGAGACGGGAGGCGAGTCACTGTATGGTCTAGTGTTGGTTAGCTCCTGGGCCTGTCTGTGTAAACTGCTTGCATTTATCTGCACTGTGTACATATCAGTGAGAGAGAGACGAGAGGCGAGTCACTGTATGCTCTAGTGTTGGTTAGCTCCTGGGTCTGTCTGTGTAAACTGCTTGCATTTATCTGCACTGTGTACATATCAGTGAGAGAGAGAGACGAGAGGCGAGTCACTGTATGCTCTAGTGTTGGTTAGCTCCTGGGTCTGTCTGTGTAAACTGCTTGCATTTATCTGCACTGTGTACATATCAGTGAGAGAGAGGAGAGGCGAGTCACTGTATGCTCTAGTGTTGGTTAGCTCCTGGGCCTGTCTGTGTAAACTGCTTGCATTTATCTGCACTGTGTACATATCAGTGAGAGAGAGACGAGAGGCGAGTCACTGTATGCTCTAGTGCTGGTTAGCTCCTGGGCCTGTCTGTGTAAACTGCTTGCATTTATCTGCACTGTGTACATATCAGTGAGAGAGAGAGACGAGAGGCGAGTCACTGTATGCTCTAGTGTTGGTGAGCTCCTGGGCCTGTCTGTGTAAACTGCTTGCATTTATCTGCACTGTGTACATATCAGCGAGTGTGTTGTGAACGAGTCGGATGAGGATTTGATTGTTCAAGGGAAATAACTCTTATCGCCTTCAAACCTGATATGTGTTTATGTAGACTACTATTTAGCATTTATTTTTTATTTTTTAAATTATTTAGTGTATGGAAATATTGTATTTAAATCATGTTTCATGTTTCAATATACGGTGTGCCACAAAATCACAATTCATATAAAGATATGCCTTGGGTGATTACAGTTCATAACAAGTGACATTAACCGATATAACACAAGCTAATCACATTTCATATATAGACATAATTAGTCTCTGATCCTCGTCCTATCAGGATTGTAGACATAGCGCGTCAATGGTCACGTCCAGAATCTTATTTTCTTCTTCATTGGACAAAAGGGCCTATCCTTCTCAGACTGTCGTGAGTGTACATTTAGTATGTCAATGGTCAAGTCCAGAATCTTAGTTTTATCTTCATTGGACAAAAGGGTCTATCCTTCTCAGACTATCATGATTGTACATTGAGTATGTCAATGGTCACGTCCAGAATCTTAGTTTCATCTTCTTTGAGTAAAAGAGCCTATCCCTTCTCAGACTATCATGATTGTACATTTAGTATGTCAATGGTCAAGTCCAGAATCTTAGTTTCATCTTCTTTGAGTAAAAGAGCCTATCCCTTCTCAGACTATCGTGATTGTACATTTAGTATGTCAATGGTCACGTCCTGAATCTTATTTTCTTCTTCATTGAACAAAAGGGCCTATCCTTCTCAGACTGTCGTGATTGTACATTTAGTATGTCAATAGTCAAGTCCAGAATCTTATTTTCATCTTCATTGGACAAAAGGGTCTATCCTTCTCAGACTATCATGATTGTTCATTTAGTATGCCAATGGTCACGTCCTCAGTCTTATTTTATTCTTCATTGAACAAAAGAGTGTATCCTTCTCAGCCTATAATGAATGTAGATATAGTGCGTCAACAGTCACGTACTGAATATTGTTGATGTACTTGTACTATTGGCCTCATGGCCACCTATACGAATAACATCTGTCTGTCTGTCTGTCTGTCTGTCTGTCTGTTTACTTTGTCAATAGTCTCGTCCTCAATCTCATTTTTATCGGGTTTCTAAAGAGGAAGCCTCGCGGCTGAGGTCGTTTTGGGTATTTTCATTTCACAGAGAACTACCACACGTCCTGTCTTGTCTTGTCAGAATCTTCCGGGTTGTTCATGGTGTTTGAAAATAGTATATAAGTTGTTCAATGCTGTCATGTTGTTATAAACCCAATATTATATAACTTGTTCAATGTTGCCATGTTGTTTTAATCCTAATGTTTCAGATCGATCCATCAGTAGTGAGCTTATCAGATATTTAAAAAAATATATAACTGGACATTTCAGCTAGCGATTGCGTATTTAAATAAACACGTATAACATCTGTAAATGTTTGAGCTCACATCACTATTATTTAGTGTGATTAGACCAAGGTAAAAAACTATAAATACTAAATATGTAAAAAGATATTTTGAAGGAATTAAAAATCAGTTTTTCTAATCAAGAATGTTTTCCACTTTTCTTAAAAACAACAGTAACTGTTTTCGTTTCTCGTATATTTGTTTGTTTCAAATGATGTTCATCTTGTCGGAATTATGACACTGTTGAGTTTGATTCTCTTAGTTACTCTATTTAACACGGTTGAGTTTGAGCTGTTTCTTAGTTACACTATTTAACACTGTTGAGTTTGAGCTGTTTTTCAGTTACACTATTTAACACTGTTGAGTTTGAGCTGTTTCTTAGTTACACTATTTAACACTGTTGAGTTTGAGCTGTTTCGTAGTTACATTATTTAACACTGTTGAGTATAAGATGTTTCTTAGTTACACTATTTAACACTGTTGAGTTTGAGCTGTTTCTTAGTTACACTTTTTAACACTGTTGAGTTTGAGCTGTTTCTTAATTACACTATTTAACACTGTTGAGTTTGAGCTGTTTCGTAGTTACATTATTTAACACTGTTGAGTATAATATGTTTCTTAGTTACACTATTTAACACTGTTGAGTTTGAGCTGTTACATAGTTACAATGTTTAACAGTGTTGAGTTTGAAATGTTTCTTAGTTACACTATTTACCAGTGTTGAGTTTGAGGTGTTTCTAAGTTACACTATTTACCAGTGTTGAGTTTGAGTTGTTTCTTACTTACAATGTTTAACAGTGTTAAGTTTGAGCTCTTTCAAAGTTATACTATTTAACAGTATTGAGTTTGAGTTGTTTCTTATTTACATTATTTAACAGTGTTGAGTTTGAGCTGTTTCTTAATTACATCATTTAACACTGTTGGGTTTGAGCTGTTTCTTAGTTACACTATTTAACACTGTTGAGTTTGTGCTGTTTTTCAGTTACACTATTTAACACTGTTGAGTTTGAGCTGTTTCTTAGTTACACTATTTAACACTGTTGAGTTTGAGCTGTTTCTTGGTCACACTATTTAACACTGTTGAGTTTGAGCTGTTTCGTAGTTACATTATTTAACACTGTTGAGTATAAGATGTTTCTTAGTTACACTATTTAACACTGTTGAGTTTGAGCTGTTTCTTAGTAACACTAGTTAACACTGTTGAGTTTGAGCTGTTACATAGTTACAATGTTTAACACTGTTGAGTTTGAGCTGTTTCTTAGTTACACTAGTTAACACTGTTGAGTTTGAGCTGTTTCTTAGTTACACTTTTTAACACTGTTGAGTTTGAGCTGTTTCTTAATTACACTATTTAACACTGTTGAGTTTGAGCTGTTTCGTAGTTACACTATTTAACAATGTTGAGTATAATATGTTTCTTAGTTACACTATTTAACACTGTTGAGTTTGAGCTGTTACAAAGTTACAATGTCTAACAGTGTTGAGTTTGAAATGTTTCTTAGTTACACTATTTACCAGTGTTAAGTTTGAGCTCTTTCAAAGTTATACTATTTAACAGTATTGAGTTTGAGGTGTTTCTTATTAACATTATTTAACAGTTTTGAGTTTAAGCTGTTTCCTGGTCACACTGTTTAACAGTGTTGAGTTTGAACCGTTTCTAAGTTACACCATTTAACAGTGTTGAGTTTGAGCTGTTTCTTAGTTACATCATTTAACACTGTTGAGTTTTAGCTGTTTCTTAGTTACACTGTTTAACACTGTTGAGTTTGAGCTGTTTCTTAGTTACAATGTTTAACAGTGTTGAGTGTGAGCTGTTTCTTAGTTACAATGTTTAACAGTGTTGAGTTTGAGCTGTTTCTTAATTACACTGTTTAACACTGTTGAATTTGAGCTGTTTCTTAGTTACAATGTTTAACAGTGTTGAGTTTGAGCTGTTTCTTAATTACATCATTTAACACTGTTGGGTTTGAGCTGTTTCTTAGTTACACTATTTAACACTGTTGAGTTTGTGCTGTTTTTCAGTTACACTATTTAACACTGTTGAGTTTGAGCTGTTTCTTAGTTACACTATTTAACACTGTTGAGTTTGAGCTGTTTCTTGGTCACACTATTTAACACTGTTGAGTTTGAGCTGTTTCGTAGTTACATTATTTAACACTGTTGAGTATAAGATGTTTCTTAGTTACACTATTTAACACTGTTGAGTTTGAGCTGTTTCTTAGTAACACTAGTTAACACTGTTGAGTTTGCGCTGTTTCTTAGTTACACTATTTAACACTGTTGAGTTTGAGCTGTTTCTTAATTACACTATTTAACACTGTTGAGTTTGAGCTGTTACATAGTTACAATGTTTAACACTGTTGAGTTTGAGCTGTTTCTTAGTTACACTAGTTAACACTGTTGAGTTTGAGCTGTTTCTTAGTTACACTTTTTAACACTGTTGAGTTTGAGCTGTTTCTTAATTACACTATTTAACACTGTTGAGTTTGAGCTGTTTCGTAGTTACACTATTTAACAATGTTGAGTATAATATGTTTCTTAGTTACACTATTTAACACTGTTGAGTTTGAGCTGTTACAAAGTTACAATGTCTAACAGTGTTGAGTTTGAAATGTTTCTTAGTTACACTGTTTACCAGTGTTAAGTTTGAGCTCTTTCAAAGTTATACTATTTAACAGTATTGAGTTTGAGGTGTTTCTTATTAACATTATTTAACAGTTTTGAGTTTAAGCTGTTTCCTGGTCACACTGTTTAACAGTGTTGAGTTTGAACCGTTTCTAAGTTACACCATTTAACAGTGTTGAGTTTGAGCTGTTTCTTAGTTACATCATTTAACACTGTTGAGTTTTAGCTGTTTCTTAGTTACACTGTTTAACACTGTTGAGTTTGAGCTGTTTCTTAGTTACAATGTTTAACAGTGTTGAGTGTGAGCTGTTTCTTAGTTACAATGTTTAACAGTGTTGAGTTTGAGCTGTTTCTTAATTACACTGTTGAACACTGTTGAATTTGAGCTGTTTCTTAGTTACAATGTTTAACAGTGTTGAGTGTGAGCTGTTTCTTAGTTACAATGTTTAACAGTGTTGAGTTTGAGCTGTTTCTTAATTACACTGTTTAACACTGTTGAGTTTGAGCTGTTTCTTAGTTACAATGTTTAACAGTGTTGAGTTTGAGCTGTTTCTTAGTTACACTGTTTAACAGTGCTGAGTTTGAGATGTTTCCTAGTAACACTGTTTAACACTGTTGAGTTTGAGCTGTTTCTTAGTAACAAAGTTTAACAGTGTTGAGTGTGAGCTGTTTCTTAGTTACACTATTTACCAGTGTTGAGTTTGAGCTGTTTCTAAGTAACACTATTTAACAGTGTTGAGTTTGAATTGTTTCTAAGTTACACTGTTTAACATTGATTAGTATGAGCTGTTTCTTAATTACACTGTATAACATAGTTGAGTTTGAGCTGTTTCTTAGTTAGACTGTTTAACATTGTTGAATTTGAACTGTTTCATAGTTACTCTGTTTAACAATGTTGAGTTTGAGCTGTTTCTTAGTTACATTGTTTAACACTGTTGAGTATAAGATGTTTCTTAGCTACACTATTTAACACTGTTGAGTTTGAGTCGTGTCTAAGTTACACCGTTAAACAGTGTTGAATTTGAGCTGTTTCTTAGCTTCAATGTTTTACAGGTTTGAGTTTGAGTTGTTTCTAAGTACACTATTTAACAATGTTGAGTTTGAGCTGTTTCTTAGTTACACTATTTAGCACTGTTGGGTTTTGGTTGTTTCTTACCATTCGATTGGTATGACAAACTTTAAGACACATAAATAAATTTTTCTTCAAATATGATATTTTGTGAATCTACCTTCGAATGTGAACACGAAGGTGGTACATCTTTACAAACACTAAATCTTGTGTCCATATGTTCACGAGGTATTTTAAACAGCTGTTGTGTAGGAAACACATAAACACAAGTCGAATATAATTTGTTAATCAATCAATCATTAGTTTTAATAAGCTTAGTTCCTTACAGCGAGAAGGTGGGTGAAAGATTGATTCTAACTACAGAAATACAATCCTGAGTACTTAAAACTTGGCACACATATGTTCTTTGATCTTATATTTCAATCGGAGATATATACATGGCATATGCCGAAGTTGATAACATACAATGATTTTCTCTTTTTTCTGATGGCAAAATAAATATATGAAATAAGAAATAACATCATTCGCGGAACATTTTAGTAAAGACAACGAGGAACTAGCAAATATGATGTAAAACAAATTACTGGACATGTAGATACTGGTTGTTCCATCTGTTGATAGATAATTTAGCTTGAAGTCTGAAACTAATGTCCAGAGCATATTCATATCAAGTAGGTCGTGGTGACCTTGCTCTCACTGACAACACAGACATAGAAAAATGCAGTTACCATTGATATTCACATGTGGGGGATTCTATAGAACTGAACTGGAATGCTTTCAAACTAAGACTTGTTGCATTCAGACATTTATTGGAGAGTGGTATATATATATACGACACACAAATAAGTGTGTTTAGTTATGTCTCAGTGCCTCTAAGCTAAGAGTTACATTCGGGGCTAACGTATGAAAATATTGTATCTAAGCCATCTTTGTTTAGAGGCAGTTAACGTTATGCCAATCATAATCAATGTACACACTTTGTTTCCATGTACAAATACAATACCGATTCATTCAGCACATACATGTTTGACTAATTAATCAAATCTGCATTGGGAAAATAGTTTTAAATTAACAACTTTGCTTTACACGTCTGTCTAACCGAATCATGTTGTCCATTGTACAGACTTCTCGAGACTTATCTTACAGACTAACATATCATATGTTGGCTTACATGCACCTCCTTGGTTTGTTTATAAAAAGGGAACATGTATTAATTATGAATTATTTATAAGTAATTAGATGAGCAGTAAAATTAATTGGTCATTATATCATAGAGATATATATAAGATCTACTTGAAGTTGCTTTAAATTAGATATTGGATTGTCATATTGTAACCGGTCGTGTAGGGGTGAAGAAATAACCAAACACGGGTCACGGGTTGTGAGGGTTTATTCTCATGTGCGATGGAAGAACTGTCGAACTGATAGATACACCCTGCAAAACACAATGCAATACAATATAAAATACATCAACATCCAACATAAATATTCATAAAATATATAACACATTCCTTGCATCATTACTGCATAACATTATATTATGCTAAATACATAGAAACAAAGATACACTATGCAATACCAATAATCATTGACTCAAAGATGAACTACCAATACATGATAGAGCTATACTTCAATGATTATCACACATAGCATACACTTTCAAAGGGAGATAATTAAAAGATTTACCCATTCACTATATTCAAATGACACATAGTTAAGCAATACAAACTAAATGATCTCACAGTTAATTACCACAATCTGGCAATTAACATTATGATTACAAACATCACATTATGCATTCAATACATAATAGCAGAAATATATATAGCATACATGAAACATTAAAATATACAAATAGGCATACCCTGAATGTGGTTCCGGGGTGATCAGTCCTTAAACCACGTGGATTCGTTTCCAGTCATCATCATGTCCTTTAATACAATATGTTTACAATAAATAAATGGTTCCTTATTGTAGACATGATGAACCAATAGACAATCATATATTAGAATATAACTATCATGAATGATTAATTCACACAGCATTTACTCTAAATATTTCTTCACTCACTCAATTTAGCATTCACTGCAGAAACATTCATACAAAGAGAAAGAAATAAAAGCTTACTTTAGATTAAAATAGTATTGATGAAGTAAATTATTTACCGTATTAGATTATACAAAATGGCGGCAATCACCATTACATTTATAAGTTAAGCTATACAAAGTTTATGAAATATATTATATGTATAATTAGATATGAATACTTTATACTACTCTACAAACTACATTTATAATAATGATTATATTAATTACTAACCTTAGATTATATAGAAAATCTCTCTTATCTCGTCTGTCTGTCTTACTGCCATCAGTGCAGTGATAGATGTGCAATATGGAAGTCAGTGAACTGATTCAAAATCAGCCAATAGGAGAACAGCTTGGGGTTAATTTGACAGAAATAGACATAATAAAATGGATTAACCCAACCTCCCTATTATTACCAATAGACTGACCCAATGCACATGGGATCTTAAGCTAAAGCTACTACTTGCACTACAACTCGAAACTATTAACCCACAACTAAAAGCATATCAAAATAAAAAAAGAAAGACATGACATGAACAACAAGTTTATTATTAAAATGTATTTACAAACCTCTACCACAATATTACTAATAAGCAAATCAGTCACTGAAAATTAAAAATGAAGGGGGTGGGATAGCGCAGTGGTTACCGCGTTCGGCTTTGAATCAAGAGGTCAGTGGTTCGAATCCCGCCATAGGTACGGCAGTTTTGTCTGCAGTAGAGAACTGTTCTACACGCAGTAAGGTTTGGGTGCAATGCTACACTGAATTTCAGTGCAGTACCACCCATGGTTCGCTAGTTCCAGCCGATGCTAGCAGGTTTCACCACAGTGCATAGCCACATGGCATTGCGGGCTTTTTCCCTGTCATAATACTAGCAGCCGCGATATAAGTGAAATACTCTTTAAAGCGGTGATAAACCCCAACTCCCCTCACCTCACCTCACCTCACCCTAAAAATGAATTATGGTAGGACTTAGTGATTGTTAACAACCATATAAACACTGCTGGCAGCCCTGAGTCACGTAACTGAACTATGTGTTGCAAAACAAAAATATCCATGTTTAAGAAATAGTTTTCAGAAACATTTTGGCTGTGTGACTTATAAACGGTTTGAATAGGGAAAGATAAACTGGTATATATTGTGCCAGTTGAGAACAATATCACTTTCTCACGCCACCCGTTGAGATAGAAGAGACAATGAAATAGTCTCGCTGAACCCAATAATCTATCTTCGCTACGTTTGTATAAGACCGAAATAAGATAAACGATCTACACTATGACGCGAATATTAACTCTCACATAAGCTGTCTAGGTGTAGTTAATGTCCGATTTATTGTTTAACTTACTGCTTGATTAACTCACGTACTCTCGTCCACTGTTACTAAATTCATTATGCATGTATCATATACATGTACATAATAAACATCTAACACTGTAAATGTAAATCTACCTGTATAACTCCATATTTTCGTATAAACTAATAGTCCAAAGAGTACATGACATTGTTAAGTTACAGTTGATACCTGTATCATATTACCTGCACAAGCTAGACTGTGCACCCCTAATCAGCTCTCACATGCAGGCTGTGAAATGTGCAGTGAGGCCTGCACTCGTCCCAATTCTACCTGTCCTGCATTGTGTAAGATACGTGTCCTGTCGAATTCTACCCGGTCATTATTTGGGAGAGTACATGTGCGACATTGTGTCTGCCTGAGTGTCACAACAAAGAGCATAGACTTGGAATAAGGTAAATCAGATCTATTTTTTCATCTTGCATTGGTATTTAATTTACAATTGAACACAAATATGCTAAGCAACAATTCTCGATTCATTCGATTGTTTAGGTTATAAGTTAGGATGTTAAATATGTTTATTATATAAGAAGGGTAAGCTTAGTATTGACTGGTCAATAGAACCATATTTTAAATCCACAAACATGGATTTCAGATAATCACAAGTGTGTTTCCTTTGGTAGTGATCTTCCATATTGAATTATCTTGGCATTGGTCTACTTTTGGAAACTAAATGATGTCATTGGGCAAGTTGAGCCTATCGGGGACTTCTGGTAACTTTGCTGCAGAGAGATCGGAAGTCAAGTGATCATGGCTGTCCTCGATGAAAACTGTCGTTGTATAGTATAGAGGGAAAAAATGAGACAAATTTCAAAAGTAGTTTTTGCGTTACCGCTCAGTGTTTTCGAACGTGATTTGTTAATACTCTGCATTTCTGACATTGGTATGACGTTTTAAGCATTACCTCCCCTGTTGTTTGGTAGTGTCACGTGACGACGCTGAAGGAGACGACTTCCTAGTTACCTACATGATGTTGAAAAATATGGACTCAACGCTTTTTTTGAAAAAGGGTTTAAATCCGTTAGAAAGTTACAGAAAACTACGGGGTTATCTCAGAGAGTCACCATATATACTTATTGTCAGATTTTTAGTTGCAGTGAGCCGGAATCAAAGTATGGCTTTGGATGAGATTGGAAATTAGATTTCATGCCGTTCTTTAAAATTACAGGTCGCATTGATTAGAGGAAGTACTATAAACTTATACTTTAAGACTATGACTGTGTTTGCACTTACACGCACTTAACATGAATTTCGTGAAAAGACATGCAGAGTATAATTTTATTGGTGTGTCACCAGATCTGAACCACATTGAAAATGTTAAGCAAATCTTCGAGGACACGCTTAATTAGTTAGAACAAGAACATATTGCAGATTAGAAACGAATCAGTCAAGTAAAGTGGATCAAGCCATCCGAGGAACTCAAAGACGATCTGGTTTATTCCATGTCTCGACAGATAAAATAGTGTTTGGAGCAAAACGGTGGCCTGACTGGCTATTGTCCTATTTTAAACAATTTGTAAATAGATTATCTACATATGTGCCAATTTTCATAAACCTATGTTAAAAATTAAATTAAGGAGTTGAATTCAAAGTTGTCTCATTTGTTTGGCCCAATACTATAGAATTTATTAAAAAAAACATGGTACAACAGTGTCCGCCATGTTGAGATTCCTGTTCGATCTGATGCACCAGATACTTGACCTTGACGTTTAGCTGACAGGAAGCGATTTTATAGAATTTTGTTCAAGCGAATTTTGTTATCATTTTGTTTAGTGACCCTAAATTAAGTAATAATTAGATAAAAATAATCAAATTAGGAAACGAGATAATGTTTGTAGAAGCATTTAAACAACAATATTACGAAACTAGATTGTGCAAGTAGAATCATTATAATAACCAGATTGTGTAGCAAAGTGGTATTATATCTACCACTTTCATATATTCAGTTTGATAGTTTAAGAAGCCCAAAATGTACATTTAAATGACAGTGAGGGGTTCTTTCTTTTCAAAACAGAAACCCTTAGGATATAACCAGCATTCTCCCACTAAACAATAACTAGCGGCCCTCAGTCTTTTCACAATGAGGAAATGAAAGTGGAACATTGGACACATGTTTCAGATCTAGTCAGCTTGCACGTACTACAAGGAAATATTATTTATATATAAAAAAATTTCTCAGTAATGTATCACCATATATGTTATTGGTATGATATTGTTCAACTGTTTCCTCAATTATTTGCTTAACCCAAGACACGTATATCTTGTTATGTAGCAGACTGTTATTTAATTTCCAAAAGCCTCGACCCCTTTCCAGTTTAGTGAATTATGTTTCGAGTGAAATAATAGAATGATCAGATCTGTAACTAGTAGTTATACCTGTTGACTTGATTGACTTAATCAGAGTACTATTGATCAGAATGAAACATTATTGATTCGTTTTCCTAATCTTGGAAAACATGATGTTATGGTCGCGGGTACGGTAAGATTGACTTCTGATTTATTTTTGATATCGGATGGGGATAAAGATGAGAACAGTACCATTGTACAGAATATTGATCGTTCCATTGTGAAGAAAACAGCCGTTAAGATAAGTAGTAATGAGGTACTGTCTATCAATAATAGCAATATATATTACACATATATGGATCTTTGGAGAACTACTGAAGAAAGATCAAGTTTACATTACCAAGGTATTGATACAAAAAAAAAATCGAAATGGGATCTGCCCTCGGTGATGATTCCATTTTGTCGCATAAGACAATATCCGAAAATTTAAGAAATCGTTTTTTATATTCCTCTAGATTTTGAATTGTTAGAGACTCACATGCCTTTCTATCAAGCTGGATTGGGAGATAGATTGGAATATGAGTTAACTTTTAATGAATATAAGAATGTTATTATAGGAGCGTCACATATGAGGTATGAAATCAAGAATATCGTGTTGGAATTTGATAAAATTACTGAGCCAGAATTGGTGAGTGAAATTCGTTCGATGTACAATAGTCCCTTGGCAATACACTACGATCGTATACTTCGACATCGTATAATGCCTAAATATAAGAGTGATACTGTGATGAATATCAATATCAATGTACAGGCTAAGTCGATGAAAGGAGTGTTGATGTTATTTAAAGAACCAACCTCCGGGTTTGATGGAATAACTGAATCATTTTACAGGAGTGCCGAATCAGTTGTACGGTAAAGATATGCATAAACTTAATTTATGGGATGAAATTAAAAAGCTTCCCAGCATAAAACGCCATCCATTAACTAATATGGTGATGAAAGATGTATATCTTACTGATATGAATATTGAGAAATACTTAACCAACAAGTATGCTCTATGGCTGGATTTTAGAACCACCGATGATGATGAATAAAATGGTTCTGGTAGGCGAATTGAGAATGGTAGTGAGGGAATGACAATCACAATCACCAAAAAAGCGGAAATAGCTGGACTCATACACAAGTACC
This sequence comes from Gibbula magus, assembly GCA_936450465.1. Taxonomy (NCBI): domain Eukaryota; kingdom Metazoa; phylum Mollusca; class Gastropoda; order Trochida; family Trochidae; genus Gibbula; species Gibbula magus. The sequence goes on from OW388302.1 coordinate 3,994,782, forward strand.
TATACATTATCATGGATGCCCAGTTGAATCTAGATAATGGAATATATGTTTCTATTTTGTATTAGATACAAATATGGTATATACATTTGATTATTAATTAATAATCAAAATGAATTTTTAGTTGGTTTTTCCTTAGTAGTATATAATGGCAGTCCTGGATCAGATAATTACTGTCTAATTAGTATGAATTAAACGTAAACAATTTGGAGCGTAAGTGGAATATTTTTACGTTTAATTACATACTAATTAGACAGAAATTAGCCGTCGAGTCAGGACTGCCACTATATACTACTCTTAGCCTTCTTTGTTTAAATGTAGTTAAATTTATGGCAATCATAATCAATGTACACACTTTGTTTCCATGTACAAATAAAATGCCGATTCATTTAATACATAAGTGTTTGACTTATTTAATATGCATGGTGCAAACAGTTTTACAGTTACACCTTTGCTTTACACATCTGTCTAACCGAATCATGTTGTCCAGTGTCACATGACTGCAGACTTATCTTATAGATCATAATTTGGCTTACATGCACCTTATTGTGTTTATATGCATGGTAGCACAGAATTAAAAAGTACTTACAGATGAACAATAATCAGTAATTGGTCAGTATATCACAGATAGATATAATATCTACTTAATGTTGTTTAAATAACATATTGCATTGTCAAATTACTAATGATGAAATCAGTCACTGAGATGATTTAAAATACAATTAAAAAATGAAGCACAAATTATTAAAACGCCATTTAAGGGACCGGGTCACAGGAACGATATTTTATCTGTCGTGAACAATGTCAGAAAACAGGCGAGGCATTATGCAATTATATATTTTGAATGAGAAAAATCGATTTGGCTATCATATCTGTTTCCTCGTTTTATCCAAACTGTTTTGTGCATCAAAAGCGAAGTATTGTGGAAAACATATTTTATTTCATAAAATAATTTCAAGTCAATAAAAAAACATGTTCATGGTAATCGCCAATCAAATCCCCAATATCAGCTCACAGATCAGAAATAATTCGTAGAGCTAACAGAGTTAATACTAACTAATACTAACATGTCACAACAGGAATGCAGTGTTGTTGATTATATCATTTCATCCATCAACGTGTTTTCTCATTATGCTAGTTTCAACATAAGTAATAGAACAGATAGCAAGCACATGCCACTTGTTCTTACATTCAACTGAACATCTAAACCATTCTGATATAAATATATAATAAATTATAAATGGAACACTTACTTTGAAAATGCGTATTTTTCCAGATTAATGGCCCAAGGCATTCATTATCTCTCTACATACAAAAGGAAATATACAGAATCCAGGTAATTATAGAGGTATATCTCTACTGAGCATTTTAGGAAAGATCTACACAAACATATTTAATAAGCGCATAGCACAATTGGCAAATGGTATGAAGAAAGCATCTGAAAATCAAGCTGGATTTAGAAGAGGTTATTCCACTGTAGATCATATTTTTACATTATACACAATCGTTGAAAAGTAAGAAAGGAGAAAATGATATGTTGCTTTTATATACTTTAAGAAAGCATTTGATTATGTTAAAAGATCTTAGTTGTGGAAATTGCTACACACTACAGGCTTATAACATGGTTATATTTGGGATAACACTACCTTCAATAATACAGGCTTGGTGTTAAAATGCTAAAGGCATGAACAAGCATTTACATGTCAGATACATGGTGAGCGGTTCAATACAAATACAACAGACTTGAGAGCCCATTTGCATTAAGAAAAAGGTGTATGTTCAGGCCGATGTTTTTTTCATTGTTCATTAATGAAGTTTCGATAGAAATACTACAAAATTTAAAACGCAGCATTCAAATGTTCCCTGATATTAAACCGATCTTAATATTGGTTTTTGCTGACGATGTCATTCTAATTTCAGGCACACAATGTGGTATTCAATGCCAGCTAAATTTGTTAGCCTTTTATACGTATAATGATGATTAATTGTGAATATTGACAAATGTAGTTGTGATTAGGAAAGGAAGTAGAGGTTGGTTTTTCAATGGCGCAAAAATTTAGATAGTGAATAGTTATTACTATTTGGGATTTACTTTTACTTGTAATTTATTTTGTTATTTTGGTCTTTCTCGTTACTTTTTTTATAATTCAACTTTAACTTTTGTGATATGAGTCTTATTAGAATATAAATATATGTTATAGTTATTTATGAATCCATTGTAATAAGGGGATACTATAATACAATATATGTATGGCTGTCTGCTATCCAACAGGAGCGGTTGTAAATATCAAATCAGTGTAACAGGTATGACAAGGACCAAAGTCAAAGTGACCACGTATATTAACTCTCATATAAACTGTCTAGGTATGGTTAAAAAAACGTATGAGTTATTGTATAACTTAATGTGTGATTAACTTATGTACTCTCGTCCACTGTTGATAATTTCATTCTGCATGTATCATATACATAATAAACAACTGTAAATCACTGTAAATGTCAATCTAACTGTATACCTCCATAATACTATTATAGTCAAAACTCAACTGGGTTTTATTTCGTAAAAACTAGAGTACATTCCAATGATAAGTTAGGGTTGATACCTGTATCATATTACCTGCACAAGCTAGACTGTGCACCCCTTATCAGCTTTCACATGCAGGCTGTGAAGTGTGCAGTGAGGCCTGCACTCGTCCCAATTTTACTTATCCTGTATTGGGGTGATATTATTCAGAACAAGTTTCTGTCAATCGCGTGACACTTTGTTACACGTACAATGTTATCTTGTCCAATTCGACATTGCTTGAACTTTAACACATACGATATATGCTGATTTATAGTCACACGGAATATTATTCAGAACAGACGAAGTTGTCAATTGGATGGATGTCGTGGTGTCAAGACACCTGGTTCACAATGATAATTTTCCTGAAATATTGTACTGTGTTGTACCATTTGTCATGATATGGGGAATGTAGTTGAATTCTAGATCATCGCACGAATGTTGTTATTTAGACAACCATATGATCCATTTTCTTTATGTTTTGTGTTAAGTCATGTTGGTCTCATGCACTGACACTCGTCGACAGTTTTAAAGTTTTGTGTTCTAAAATTAATGGCTATAAATTATGCTATATCATATCTATTCATTTCTATTTATTCTATTCGTGTCTATAACATTAAAGCACATGGCTATAGTTTACTGATGACATGAACAACAACACTGAAAAGGCTGAACTATTGTGTCGACATATATTCTCCAGCAGTTATAATTGCATAAAAACAATCTCGTATCCGTATTTAACAATTCACTCACTGGGTCTTTAACCTTAAATAATGAATTATGTTATTCCCAATGAGCTACAGAGTCAATGGCTCTACTTTTTACGAATTTCTGTATGTTGTACTTACTCGTATTCTCAGATCTAAATTGCTGTCCGCCCGATAGCAGAAGAGCTATCCAGACACTTATTTTCAATGTATTAATCATCTGATATAATGATAATTACAACAGCAACACAAAAACACAAATGTATTAATCTCATGGAGCTGTATTTAATCGCATCAAACGTATTTGTTATGATAATATTGCACTTAGAGGTCGGGGTATCAGTGGGCCATGCTCACTATTTTGTTTGTTAGAAGGAGATATGTCTTGTCGAGAAACTATAAGTGTTCTCTAAGAAAGCATGGCGGGAGGGTTAGGTGATGGTGTCATTGTATAATTGTAGAACACAAAACAAGCACAGACAAAATTTCAACAACGTTATCTCGCCACCAAGCCCCCTGTCCTCTGTCCCGAATCTGTCCTGACAGATTCTCTTTAGGTTTGAGTTACAACACATACTTTGAAGATCTTAAGATGTGTGCATGAAGTTGGGCTGAGTTTATATACCACTGTAAACTTACAGCACACGTGTAGGGCAAATTGACTGAGTTTGGGACAGTGTTCCGATTCAAATATTATGAAAGACTGTGACATAAATGATTATCTGTAAAATGTCAATTTTAGCAAATCATAATATCACATATAAAGTATTTAACTCGTTTGCAACATAAATATGCTGAATTGCTTTATATTAACCGAAAAATAACGGTTTCAGTTGTGTATACCAATTCGCCCAGGTTCGGACAGTTTTTACCTAACTTCGGACAGTAACACCTTAATTTTCCATCATGCGCTAATAGTTTAATCTATTTATCAAAATGATTCCTATTGTCCAAAAACACATGATGAATAGTCCTTGAAAATAATATATTCGTAGTTAGACTACTGGAAGTAATTTCTCACTAATACCGAGCATGCTTTCCGAGGAAAATTTCTTAGCAACTGCCGCACGCGTCGTTAGAATATATGATGTCATATTCAAATTCACAGGCATTGACGCAAAAAAGGTTTTGAGCGCTAAACTTCTCATTTTCTAACTTAATGTTGTTGTCATATGTGAAACTGTAATGTTTCTAAATTTTTTCTAGCTTTCCCCCTGTCATTTAAACGATGCAAGTGTTTACAAAGAAAATATAAAAGTGTCCGAACCATTGTCAAACCTGTCCGAACTAAGGTCATTTTGACATATTACCAAAATCTCAATATTTAATCCCAGAATCGCATTTAAAGTTTCATTTTCTATATTCATTCAACTTGATCTATCTGGAGTGTCCTAAATGTTCTGAACATTTACATTAAAACAATATTTTGCAAATTTACTTCTCAAAAACGTTAATTGAACGTCATGCAAAAGTTGATATTTTTTTTAAAAAATACCCTCTATCAAGTATTTCTCTATTTTTGAAACTCCCCATGTCGGGATAAAGGGGCTGTCTAAGACAGTAAGGCAAAACAAATGTAGACCTCGAGGATATCAAACACCTGCTGTAAGTGAGCGGCTATTTATCGCAAATTGGGGTATGTGTATAAGCATGTACTTGGGTATGTGTGGGTAGTTGATGTAATTATATTCATGGCTCTTCCTATATAAGCATATAAGCCCTGCAATCATCTACATGTATACAACTTCTTGAAATTCGCCTTTTGAAGATATATTTTAGACACTTCAAGGAAAAGGTTTAAGACATACACATTTGATATACCAAAAATGGGTCTAACATAATTAATATAGAGTTGAAAGAAACTGTAGAAATAAGAGTTATTGGTCCTAAATCTCATAAGATAGACACTACTACAAGTATTACATTATTCAACATAGTTTCTTAAGAATATTAAAATATAAATTAATAAACCATTACCTTGGCACCAAATTTACAATTTATAATCCACATTGGTCAAGTCACGTCAATATAAACATTTCTTTTTAAGTCTTAACATTCTGAGGAAGAGGAAACAGGTTTTTCTTTTTAAATCTACTGTTTTCCTGATGGAGGGGCAAGGAACCAAACACCGTTCATTTAACCCTATACTGCTTATATACGCGATTCTACGCTTCTGCCCTTTACTGCTTATATACGCGATTCTACGACTTTTCAAACTATCCGAGAAAATGAGTCATTGTAAAATTACCCTGCAGAATTATTCTTAACTTTTGTATTTAATGCATTCTATGGAATACATGAGTGTATTCTCGTACATTTTAATGTGAAAAAAAACCGCAATAAAATAGTGGAAACCCTCCTAAAGAAAGCACATCGGTAAAAACAGCTGTTTCCGGAAAATAAACTTTGGGACATTTCAGCCAATCACGAACGAGCAATCGCAATAACGGAAACAGTTTGCCATGTTGACTTGCCATTGTTTGAAAACAATTTTAAAGTTTAAATTAATTTCTTAATTGATTAATAAACAAAGGCTATTGTTTTGTGTGTTTTATTTGACTTAAGATATTTTTGGAAAGTTGATAGTTATCTTAATCAGTATTTGAATATTTATTTTTAAAAAGTTAAAATATATTTTCATACATACATGAAATCATGTTTAGATTAAATCATACAAGCAGACTAAGGATTTTAAGAACTAAATTATGTATATATATATATATATATATATATATATATATATATATATATATATATATATATATATTAAATTATTTGTTAATTAGTCAATATGATTGCTATTTAATCAATTGAAGCAATAATGTTTATTTTTCCCCAAGAGCAAGTTTATGTTGAGCCAGGATCAACAACATTATTTTGATGATAAGGATTGAACCGGATTATCTCCCCTTAATCAACATTAAAAATGTAAAATTGTATAACTTAAGTCATTATTTGTCAATTACTAACATTTTAAGGGACTTGTTTCATTATGTACATGCATAAGAACTTGAAATAACGATATTATCAATATAACCTTGTATGTTAATATTTTAAATAGGTTAATGTGCATTTTTTCACTGCACGGAAATATGCTTGTTAATTAATCCTTAATTAAGAGCATTCAAAATATTAAAATTACAAAAAATGACATTTGATGTCACACAAGGGTCATTTAAGAGTGACACTATCCCCCAAAAATGTGATTTAATTGAATTTTATTTTTGGGGTAAATTTACAATTTTAGCAAGCAGTAAAGGGCAGTGCAGGTGCTTGTCTGGCAAGCAGTTAGGGGGTGGTGACATGACGTTTTTGCAAGCAGTAAAGAGTTAATCGTTGGAATTGGAATATATAAAGTGTGTCTATAGTAAAACATTTGCAAAAATTAAGAATGTTTTTTTTTTAATATTTTGTTTGTAGTATACCTGTATCGTTAAGATAGGCTATTATATTCATTCAAATATGTCCTAGTTGTTTAATATGTATCAGCTTATGTAGTGACCGTTACATTGCATATATTACATTAAACAAAACAGTAACACAAGTCTTGAATATAAACTACCTGAATGAAAACTATGTCAGGCCAGTTGATCTATTTTCGTAAATATTTGTTTAAAAAAAAATAACAACGAACAAGGGCTAGAATTCAAGGGAATGTGTTATTGAGCAGTCTTGTTAATCCTGAAGTATTCAACGCAAAAGATAGTTCTTTCTTTCTTTCTTGTTTCTTTTATCAAATGTTTTGAAATAATTTATCAGGCTCTGTAAGAAATATACTTATATTACTGTCTATTGTAATGTGACCTTCCCCAAATTTTATATATGTTTCTGACCCTGCACTTGTGAACGTATCCTTTGCCTTAACCTTTCCACATTGGACATTTACGATTAACAAGATTAATTTCATTATATCTGCCAGTTTATATAGCTGTTGGAGGAACAATGTCTGAGTTTTGATAACTATTTCCATTACAGGTATGGAATGGATCTAGGTATATGAATGAGCATGCTAATGGCATGTGTAATCTGTTTATGCTTTAGATTTTATTTGCAGCACAATACCAACAATTCAGCTGTTGGTGTATCTCAGATGAAAATTAAATTATATTTTTAATCTACTGTTTGAGGATTGGATTTAGGCATCCAAACTTATACATTAGCTTTAACATAGCGACTGAGTGAGTGAGTGAGTTATTGTTAGGGGTAGTGTCTAACAGTAGGAATGCGCTGGCAGGATATTCCCATCTTTGAAACATAATGAATGTGTAAAGAAGCAGAGTGTGTCCACCATCTGATACCTTATCATGTTGGACCCAAGCTGTCTGGCTGGTGAAAAAACTGATATAGCTTTATATTAGATGATGAGCACTGAAATACTGGGGGATTTAGTAGTGGAATAATCTGTCTATCAAGCTGCATGGATATATTTGATATTTTCACTGTGACCAGTTACTAGCCGCTGCTTAACATCAAAACGACATTGTTGTGGCGTACTTACAAAAAAAATGTCCAGAAGAGACAGTTATCCTCAATACAGCACAGCATTGAATAAGACGAAGTGTGTCAAGTTGTTAGTCCAATAGCACACACATCATGTGCATTGATCAACTAATTTCCGTTTCTCATGTCGGATTGCATACATAAAATTGAAACCAAAAGTGAAAATAAAACAACGTCTTATTGTTACTAAATAAACAAGGAAGTGAATAAGGAAATTAAAAAAATATACCCAAGGTGATTTACACAAAATGTAATTTGTAGAGACAGTTGAAAAATGTTCGTTATTTGTCAGCTCGGTTTCGTACTCACATTGAGTTGAGAATGGAAAAGGAACGATACTGGTCCTACCACCAGGGTAATAATGTATCTGAGTGACTTTGAGCATACTCATTCGTTGTGTGGTTCTCAGAGTGGTATAAATATTCTCATTATTTATTAACAATTTCAATTAAACATATTTGATATTCATAATGATTCGATGACTTTAAGATGTCTGATATGCTAGAATGATCCATCATACCCGCTAATATAATCAATTAATAAAATATATAATTGAATTCAGACTAGGGTTAATCTAGAATTAAGCCTCAACTTCAACTCCCGTACATTTACCACAATGTTTGTTGCTTTTACCAGAACAAGTTCAATTCATTTGTGTTTGGCTTGGTTCTCGGAATCAAGATAGCATCCTTTCATAACAAATACTCAAATCAAATTAAAGTTTGATAAAGGTTATTGTAATATCCGGTTGTAAGCAATTTCAACTGCATACCCTAAAACTGTTTGATATTTGCATCCATAAACTTATGCTTTATTGGTGTCAAGGACCAATTATTGTTATACTGAAAATTTAAAGTCAGTATTGCTTCTTGTAATGTGGGTAATTCCATTCTTTCAATTGAACGGATGAACCTTTAGTAACTTAAAAGTTACTCTTAAAGCAGTATGAACCTTCAAAATCAGACTGTTTGAAAAAGATAAACTTTAACAAAGTTGCTTACTGACTGTTTTATTGTAATGACACCTTTAAATCACAGAAATGTATTGGATTAAGGAATCAAACTCATAATGATTAATTAAAAAATCGTATGAATATAACTTTTGATCACTAATTGTCAAATATGTTGAAAAAGGATATGGAAATTTAAGAACCAGTTACTTTCATATGTTGCTGATAAAAGATATTTTGATGCATGCAAATCTCCTTGGTAACAATATTTTTGTTTTCGTCCTCTGAAACCTAATGTACATTGTGTAGTTTCGGCATCAGAACAATAGTTATTTGGGTAAAAAAAAACAGTACCATTGAAAATTATGTTGTAATTTCTTTAAATGTCAACATTTTTCTTTGAAGAAATAAGTCATTAACTATCCTATCTTTATATCTTTAGTGTTTAATTCAATACATTTATCTTAACTTTGCCACAGCATCACATTTTAGGTATAAATGTAGGGTTGCAACTCTTTTTTGGCTATGTTTGTTTATATATTTCAAAAATGCTGATTCATGTTTATCGTGAATATTCTGATAGTTCGCTGTGACCTTGGATTAATCTCATCTTGCAGGCTCGCTGACAACACGGACATAGAAACTAACAGTCACAACGGGAGCTGTTTAGGTTTGATATTCCACTTGTGAATAGTTTAAGAAGAAATGTATTAAAATGAGATCAAAGTAAACCAGACAGACATTTAATCGAGATAACAGATGGCCCGAATACTAATTTTAGAACTCAGTAATATTTAGCTGAGTTATACATCTTTTTAAACTATCTTTGTCTAAATATGTATTTGATTTTTTGTCAAATGTAAATCCTTGCTTATTTCGATTAATTACTTTTAGAGGGTCGGCGAACTAGCATGCTGCAAATAGTTCTAAACATAACCTAACCATGTTTTTATTGAAGAACAGGACTGCTGCCTTTTCTCACAAATAGATATATATGTACATCATTATTTTTTAAATGACAGAAATGAAGCCTGTGGTTAATGATAAGTTGTTGGTATTGAGTACCAATGTGAACAGTATATCATTTATATAAATTAGTTTAAGATGTACCTGCTCTAAAGATGAGCAGCTTCAGTATAATTGTACATGTTAGGTACAGGTAGGTCGTGGTGACCTCACTCTCACTGACTACACGGACATAGAAACATGCGGTCACCATCGGTATTCACTTGTAGAAGGTTCAATATAACTAAATTGCATTCAAACTTTAAACTATTGCATTCAGACATCAATTCGAAAAAGCTTAATTTACATTTACACCTTTGCATTACAGTATTAACTGCCTCGAACACGGTTTTCATTAGTATAACTTACTGCCAAATTTAACCATATAGAAGTTGAGATGCTCTTGTACTGATTTACATTTTACATTTTTTTATTCACTAAGCAACACATTTATCACAAAAAGTTAATTGGCAAAAGACAAAAACAGGAAATGGTCAATTACAAAGTTTAGATCCAAGATTAGAACACGTAGCGGGCACTGAAATTGGGAAATTTGAAAGTTAAGTTATTGGTTGACAAGAGTAGTCTCCCTAGAAGAAAAAGCTAGAATGTTTCTTAAATGTTAAACGTATAACTGCAATGACCTGAAAAGTGACATTAAAAAATGTGGGCGTGCACATATTCAAACCCTTATTCAGATAATCCTAATCGTGTAGGCGAGACGTTGCAACACATTTTTGAATCAGGAACATCAAACACCTTGTTATTTCATAGGTTATATGAATACATTGATACACAAAAACAAAATCACAAAGACAAGGATAACAGAGACAACGAAAACAACAAACAAAAACAGTTGCTAGGCTTCTCCAAAGAAATTGCGCAGTTGTACGGACAATAATGTGTTTCATTTTAAAGAACACTATACTGTCTTTGGAATCAACGGAGCAATGAGTGATTTACATTGCAATATCATCATTTAGGTCTAGCTTTTTCTCTAGGTCTGTAAGTTCAGATTCTAGCTTCTTTTCTTTTTCATTTGTGATTTTCTTTTTTGTTGATGAATAGTATATTGTTTTACACCTGATCATGAGGAGTAATGTTTCCCAGAGAAATTGATCATCAATTGAGTATTTAATGGATTCATTACCAGAGGTTTTATATTGATCTAGCGTTGATTTTATTGTATCTTTTACTAGTTTTACATATTTTCTATCTCGAAGAAGTGAATTATTAAATTTCCAAAAGCCCTTTCCTCTAGCCAAAGTAGAACATGTTAGCGACAGGTAAATGAGGGAGTGATCAGAATTTATGCTTGGAAGAATGTCACTGTTATTGACCGAAGACAGGAGCCCATGAGAAATCAGGAAGAAATCTAGTCTCGCTTGTTTTAGAGGGGTAGGTTGCCGCCAGGTGAAACGTTTTGCATTGTAATTAAGTTCACGCCAAGGGTCTTTTAGGTCAAATGTATCTATCATTTCCGTAACCTTTTCTTTTGCTTTTGGATTGTTGACATGTTTATAGTTGTAAGTATCTAAGTGTTGGTTTCTAACTAGATTCCAGTCACCACACAAACATATTTCATCACTATCACAATTCATAGCAATATTTATGATAGTCTGAAAGAAATCTGGATTGTCCTCGTTAGGCCCATATATACTGACTACAGTATAAGTTACCTCATTAACCAAAATCTTGAGAGCAACAAAGTTTCCAAACTCATCTATATTTTTATCTAATAGTGTAAACTCCAAGTTGTTATAAAAAAATATGGCTGTGCCTCGGGCGTTACCTTTGAAGCAGCTTATATAACATTCATTATATCCCCATTGCTCCTTTATGTTCTGGATTTGATCTGCAGTACACAGTAGATATTGCCCTTTTTCTTCTTAAGGAAATTGAATACCTTTTAACGTTTCAAGTTATTGTTTAGGCCCCTACAGTTTTGACACAGTGTCTTTATTGTCTCAGTCATTTTTCACTTAAATGGCGTGTTAGTGGAATATCAGCCAATGTTGAATATATTTGTTCAAGTATAGTGGATTTAACATTTGGGTTTATGATTTTTGCCTGCTTTGTTATAAGGATCATCCGGTTATGATGCAAATTAAAAGAAAAGTTTATCCCGATCTGAGATAGACAATTAGAAACACAAAATAAAAAACATAATAAACTTATCATGTTGAGGTAAATCTACCCCACGAATACCCCTAGTACCAAAAACATAATTCATTACACAAAATAATATATAGAATTATGTAAACATGAAAATTATTTACACGAGAAAGTTAAGTGTTAAGTTATGTTGGTCTCATGCACTGACACTCCTCGACAGGTTTAAAGTTTTGTGTTCTAAAATGTATGGATATAAATTATGCTTTATCAGATCTATTTATTTCTATTTATTCTATTCGTGTCTATAACATCAAAGCACATGGCTATATTTTATAGATGACATGAACAAAAACAACAGAATGCTGAAATATTGTGTCGACATATATTTTCCAGCAGTTATAATTGCATAAAAACAATCTCTTATCCGTATTTAACAGTTCACTCACTGGGTCTTTAACCTTAGATAATGAATTAAGCTATTCCCAATGAGCTACAGAGTCAATGGCTCTACTTTTTACGAATTTGTGTATGTTGTACTTACTCATATTCTCAGATCTAAAGTTTTGTCCGCCCGATAGCAGAAGAGCTATCCAGACAATTATTTTCAATGTTTCAATCATCTGCTAGAATGATAATTACAACAACAACAAAAAAACACAAATGTATTAATCTCATGGAGCTGTATGTAATCGCATCAAACGTATTTGTTATGATAGTATTGAAGAAAAAGGTCGGGGTATCAGTGAGCCATGCTCACTATTTTGTTTGTTAGAAGGAGATATGTCTTGTCGAGAAACTATAAGCGTTCTCTAAGAAAGCATGGCGGGAGAGCTAGGTGATTGTGTCATTGTATAATTGTAGAACACAAAACAAGCACAGACAAGATTTCAACAACGTTATCTCGCCACCAAGCCCCCTGTCCTCTGTCCCGAATCTGACAGCTTCTCTTTAGGTTTGAGTTACAACACATACTTTGAAGATCTTAAGATGTGTGCATGAAGTTGGGCTGAGTTTATATAACACTGTAAACTTACAGCACGCGTGTAGGGCAAACTGACCGAGGTTGATACAGGGTTCCGATTAAAATATTATGAAAGACTGTGAAATAAATAATTATCTGTAAAATGTCAATTTCAGCAAATCATAATATCACATATACAGTATTTAACTCGTTTGCAACATAAATATGCTGAATTGCTTTATATCAACCGAAAAATAACGGTTTCAGTTGTGTATACCAATTCGCCTGAGGTTCGGACAGTTTTGACCTAACTTCGGACAGTAACAACTTAATTTTCCATCATGCGTAAATGGTTCAAACTATTTATCAAAATGATTCCTAATGTCCAAAAACACATGATGAATAGTCCTTGAAAAATAATATATTTGTAGTTAGACTACTGGAAGTAATTTCTCACTAAAACCGAGCATGCTTTCAGAGGAAAATTTCGCGTGGTTAGAATATATGATGTCATAATCAAATTCACAGGCATTGACGCAAAAAAGGTTTTGAGCGCTAAACTCATTTTCTAACTTAATGTTGTTATCATATGTGAAACTGTAATGTTTCTACATATTTTCCAGCTTTCCCCCCTCTCATTTAAAACGATGCAAGTGTCTACAAAGAAAATATAAAAGTGTCCGAACCATGGCCAAAACTGTCCGAACCATGTCATTTTGACATTTTACCAAAATCTCAATATTTAATCCCAGAATCGCATTTAATGTAATTTATTGTAAAATTATTGTTTCTATTTCTATATTCATTCAATTTGATATATCTGGAGTGTCCTAAATGTTCTGAACTATGCGCCAACATTTACATTAAAACAAATATTTTGCAAATTTATTTCACAAAAACGTTAATTGAACGTCATGCAAAAGTTTATATTTTTTTCAAAAGAAATAACAAATAGAACATATCGAAAACGAACATTTTGAAATAAACATATTACAGTTATTGTAGTTATTATTGCGTCTGCTCCAAGATAAAAGTGTCCGAAGTTCGGGCGACTTCGGGTGATGTCCGAACTTCCGTCAGTTTGCCCTAATGATAATATTCTATAACATAAGGCTCATGATATGTTTTGAAACTCTCCATGTCGGGATAAAGGGGCCGTCTAAGACAGTAAGGCAAAACAAATATAGACCTCGAGGATACCAAACACCTGCTGTAAGTGAGCGGCTATTTATCGCAAATTGGTATGTTTATAAGCATATACTTGGGTATATGTATGAAAATATGTATGGTTGATGTAATTATGTTCATGGCTCTTCCTATATAATCGTATAAGCTCTGCCAGTCATCTATACAACTTCTTGAAATTCGCCTTCTGAAGATATATTCGGTTCTTCAATTAACTTTGTGGACACTTCAAGGAAAAGGTTTACTTGGAAGAAAAAGAAAGTTTAAACATACACATTTGATATACCAAAAATGGGTCTAACATAATTAATATAGAGTTAAAAGAAACTGTAGAAATAAGAGTTATTGGTCCTAAATCTCATTAGATAGACACTACTACAAGTATTACATTATTCAACATAGTTTCTTAAGAATATTAACATATAAATTAATAAACCATTACCTTGGCACCAAATTTACAATTTATAATCCACATTGGTCATTGTACACAGTTGTACATATATATATATATATATATATATATATATATATATATACATATATATATATATATATATATATATCGTTGTAACAAATATTCCTTCATTTAAGTTTAATCGTTGGAATAATTTGGAATATATAAAGTGTGTCTAAAGTAAAACAATATTGTGTTTGTATTATACCTGTATCGTTAATATGTCCTATTTGAATAGTTGTTCAATATGTATCAGCCTATGTAGTGACTGTTAAATTGCATATATAACATTAAACAACGCAGTAACACAAGCCTTGAATATAAACTACCTGAATGAAAAATATGTCAGGCCAGTTGATCTATTTTCGTATAAATTGTTTTCTAAAAATAACAACGAACAAGGGCTAGAACTCAAGGGAATGTTTTATTGAGCAGTCTTGTTAATCCTGATCTTATCAAAGCAAAACATAGTTGTTTCTTTCTTTCTTGTTTCTTTTATCAAATGTTTTGAAATAATTTATCAGACTCTGTAGAAAATATACTTATATTACTGTCTATTTTAATGTGACCTTCCCCAAATTTTATATATCTCTGACCCTGCACTTGTGAACGTATAATTTGCCTTAACATTTCCACATTGGACATTTACGATTGACAAGATTAATTTTATTATATCTGCCAGTTTCTATAGTTGTTGGGGGAACAAAGTCTGAATTTTGGTAAATATTTCCATTACAGGTATGGAATGGATCTCGGTATATGTATGAGCATGCTAATGGCACATCTAATATGTTCATGCTTTAGATTTTATTTGCAGCACAATACCAACAATTCAGCTCTTCGTGTATCTCAGATGAAAATTGAATTTTATTTTTAATCTACTGTTTGAGGATGGGATTTAGGCATCCAAACTTATACATTAGCTTTAATATAGCGACTGAGTGATTGGGTGAGTTGTTGTTAGGGGTAGTGTCTAACAGTAGGGATGCGCTGGCAGGATATTCCCATCTTTAAAACATAATGAACGTGTAAAGAAGCAGAGTGTGTCCACCATCTGATACCTTATCATTTTGGACCCAAGTTGTTTGGCTGGTAAAAAAACTGATATAGCTTTATATTAGATGACGAGCAATGCAATACTGGGGGATTTAGTAGTGGAAGAATATGTCTATCAAGCTACATGGAGATATTTGATATTTTCACTGTGACCAGTTACTAGCCGTTGCTTAACATCAAACTTACAATTACAAAAATTACAAAATTACAAAAAAATGTCAAGAAGAGACAAGTGTGTCAAGTTGTTAGTCCAATAGCACACACATCATGTGCATTGATCAACTAATTTCCGTTTCTCATGTTGGATTGCAAACATAAAATTTAAACCAAAAGTGAAAATAAAACAACGTCTCATTGTTACTAATTAAACAAGGAAGTGAATAAGGAAATTAAAAAAAATAAACCCAAGGTGTTTTACACAAAATGTAATTTGTAGAGACAGTTATAAAATGTGTGTTATTTGTCAGCTCGGTTTCATACTCATATTGAGTTGATAATGGAAATGAACGATACTGGTCCTACCACCAGGGTAATAATGTGTCTGTGTGGTTTTGAGCATACTCATTCGTTGTGTGGTTCTCAGAGCAGTATAAATATACTCATTATTATTATTAACACTTTTATTTAAACATATTTGATATTCATAATGATACGATGACTTTAAGATGTCAGATGTGCTAGAATGATCCATTATATACGCTAATATAATCAATTAATAAAATATATAATTGAATTCAGACTAGGGTTAATCTACAATTAAGCCTCAACTTCAACTCCCGTACATTTATCCCAATTTGTGTTGGTTTTACCAGAACAAGTTCAATTAATGTTTGTTGGGCTTGGTTCTCGGAATCAAGATAGCGTCCTTTCATAACAAATACTCAAATCAAAGTAAAGTTTGATAAGAGTTTCTTGTAATGTGAGTAATTCCACTCTTTCAATTGAACAGATGGACCTTAAGTAACTTAAAAGTTACTCGTTAAAGCAGTATGATCCTTCAAAATCAGATTGTTTGAAAAAGATAAACTTTAACAAAGTTGCTTACTGACTGCATTATTGTAATGACACCTTTAAATCACATAAATGTATTGGATTAAGGAATCGAACTCATAAAGAATAATCGTATGATCACTAATTGTCAAATATGGTGAAAAGTGGTATGGAAATTTAAGAACCAGTTACTTTCATATTTTGCTGATAAAAGATATTTTGATGCATGCAAATCTCTCACACTCTTTTTTGTTTTCCTCCTCTGAAACCTTATGTACATTGTGTAGTTTCGGCATCGGAACAATAGTTATTTGGGTAAAAACAAAACAGTACCATTGAAAATTCTGTCGTAATTTCTTTAAATGTCAACATGACTATTTTTCTTTGAAGAAATAAGTCATTAACTATCCTATCTTAATATCTTTAGTGTTTAATTCAATACATTTATCTTAACTTTGCCACAGCATCACATTTTAGGTATAAATGTAGGGTTGCAACACTTTTTTGGCTATGTTTGTTTATATATTTCAAAAATGCTGATTCATGTTTATTGTGAATATTCTGATAGTTCGCTGTGACCTTGGATTGATCTCATATTGCAGGCTCGCTGACTACACGGACATAGAAACTAACAGTCATAACTTGTGAATAGTTTAAGAAGAACTGTATTAAAATGAGTTCAAAGTAAACCAGACAGACATTTAATCGAGATAACAGATTGCCCGAATACTAATTTTAGAACTCAGTAATACTTAGCTGAGTTATACATCTTTTTAAACTATCTTTGTCTAAATATATATTTGATTTTTTGTCAAATGGAAATCCTTGCTTATTTCGATTAACGATTAATTACTTTTAGCTGGCTGGCGAACTAGCATGCTGCAAATAGTTCTAAACATACATATGTGCTTTTCAAACCAAACTAACCTAACCATGTTTTTATTGAAGAACAGGACTGCTGCCTTTTCTCACAAATAGATATATATGTACATCATTATTTTTTAAATGACAGAAATGAAGCCTGTGGTTAATGATAAGTTGTTGGTTTTGAGTACCTATGTGAACAGTATATCATTTATATAAATTAGTTCTAGATGTACCCGATCTAAAGATGAGCAGCTTCAGAATAATTGTACATGTTAGGTACAGGTAGGTCGTGATGACCTCACTCTAACTGACTACACGGACATAGAAACATGGAGTCACCATTGATATTCACTTGTGCAGGATTCAATATAACTAAATTGCATTCAAACTTGAAATTATTGCGTTCAGACATCAATTCGAAAAAGCTTAATTTACATTTACACCTTTGCATTACAAAATTAATTGTCTCGAACACGGTTTTCATTAGTTTTACTTACTGCCAAATTTAACCATATAGAAGTTGAGATGCTCTTGTACTGATTTACATTTGTATGTGAATTAATCTACTTTCGAATTTGCTGTTTATGCTTGTTTTTCTTATATAAATTGTTGTTATTTTATAGTGCTGTTCAAAAGTATTCAGTTATATATATTCGTAGTACCAGTATCTTTTAACATTATTCCTGAGTACAAGATAAAACGAATTAAAGCATTATTGTAATATGTTATCACTGTTTGCATGGATTTCAGTCCACATTGTGTAACGTCCGTTTGTTATAATTCAGGTTTTTTTGCCTTGCGAGACTTCGGAAAGCAACAACAGCTCATAATAATTAAAATCAATGCCATTTTATGCACTTTTTAGGGTGGAGGGAGGGGGTGTTTTAAGGAGAGATTGGACCCAGGAATCGAACTCGCTGACGGCAACATTTTGCGACAACAATTTACTGTTGTGAATAAGTCTCAAAATATATGGATTACATTGTTTTGGGCATCAGCTTTTCTGTACACTAACGGGGAGCGCTTAAATTTACCGTAACGCCCTTATAACGGTCATTTTGCGACATGCCGCATAACGTTACCGTCACCTATATTCGCGGTAAATATGTTACTACGTGTATTATTCGAATTACATGCATGTCTCAAGTTAGTTGCGAATTTAAATAGTCTGGTATTATCAACTGATAGTTATTCTTTCACCGTGCACTCTTATATTGATAATATGTTCAACAATGATTACACAGTAGACCGTCAAAGTTACACTTGCAATCATCAAAACTGCCGTGACGTCAGGGTTTTACGTTTATGTAGGTAATCTTAAAAATGACGTTAAAGTGAGGAAAATCGTTCGGTGACCCCCTATTATTATTTCTAAATCCGTTTGTTCAGTTAACTGCGCACATCATATTAAAGTTTTAGCAATATCTAAAATATGTGTGATAGTGACAAATCCTGTTAAACATGCGAAACACGATGATAAAAATGCTGTGTTTAATAAGTGCTTAATTTAATTTTGTTTCTCTTTCCAGCGTCATTCATTTTCAAAAGATAGATTTGCTATACATCCCCGTATGTGATTGAAATGTATCTGAAAGGATTCGTAGTGTATTCGTTGAAGGCGAGCCCTTTATTTAAATACACCCACTCAGTCAAAAATTACGAAATTGGCGACGGGGGTATTATTATTAATGCCGATAGCTCTTTAAATCGTTCGTTGACCCCTACATTTTCTTACATTTTTTGATAAAAGACATTTTAAACTTGCTATTTTGAAAACATTAACGAATTCTAAAATATGTGATTTCATCGTCCCATCTCTCCTTAATTAGATAGGGTACACTCGAGATTTCAATTATCCAGACACAACAAGTAATTATATTTTAGTGTTCACAAAAATGAAATAAAATCAAGGCAGTTATATATCAATTGTTGTCCATTAGTATTATGACAAAAAGTATAACATGTTTGTGAAAAAACAAACGAAAGGCCAAAATGTTGAAAATGTGTCTGGATAAACGAGGTTTCTGGTCAAATTTGTTACAGTATATTCTTACAGTAAAATTAGATTTAATGGTGTAATAATTTACTTTTGATTATAATTACGATTATTGAATCATAATCAAAAGAAATGGTGATACAGTTTCAGCTAGTGTTTATATTTGTTTACTTTTGCCAAATTCTGAAATAGGCCTTCGTTTAACAGTATCAGTTCTTGTGGTGAGAAAATGGTGATTTTGCACAATTTTATGGAGTTTTTAAAAAACACAATTTACCATTTTTATTTAGTATTGAAATGAATTTTGTATTCACTATGCAACACATTTATCACAAAGAGTTAATTTGCAAAAGACAAAAACAGGAAATAGTCAATTACAAAGTTTAGATCCAAGATTCGAACACGAAGCGGGCACTGAAATTGGGCAATTTGAAAGTTAAGTTATTGGTTGACAAGAGTAGTCTCCCTAGAAGAAAAAGCTAGAATGTTTCTTAAACGTTAAACGTATAACTGCAATGACCTGAAAAGTGACATTTAAAAATGTGGACGTGCACATATTCAAACCCTTATTCAGATAACACTAATGGTGTAGGCGAGACGTTGCAACACATTATTAAATCAGGAACATCAAACACCTTGTTATTTCATAGGTTATATGAATATATTGATACACAAAAACAAAACCGCAAAGACAAGGATAACAGAGACAACGAAAACAACAAACTAAAACGGTTGCTCGGCTTCTCCAAAGAAATTGCGCAGTTGTACGGGCAATAATGTGTTTCATTTTAAAGAACACTATACTGTCTTTCGAATCAACGGAGCAATGAGTGATTTGCATTGCTGCAGATGCAAGATATCACGTTAATTTCAAGTATAAATTAATGTCCAAAGGGTATAATTTGTGCAGCACGGTTGGCACAAGATGGTGAGTCGATGATGTTAACCTTCAGCTACTTCTAGTTTATCTTCACTGACAAGATCCACGGACTTCCAATGGGCTCCTTTATTGGTTCCACAAAGTTGATGACACCTTTACCACCAAACATGCAAACTACTTGGCATGGACTGAGAATATCTGTCTATCGCACGCCAACACACACACTGACCAGTACACACAATACAGTTTATGTTAACATCCACTAATCATGCATAGCCACACTCACAAGACGTGATAACATCCATCTGTCAACCTGATCCCACTCAATGGATATCCAGCAAGCCTAGTCATCAAGACTACCATGAAAACACTCACCATAAGAGCTACTACCCACAGGCCTTAACCGAGAAATTCGAATAACAATTCCCTAAATACATCAGCTATCTCAGCTACAAGATCGCCCGCCTCATCAATAACAAAGTCAGCATTGGTGTTATATTCCATGTGCCAGATCCTCAAGCAGTTACTCAAAGCCAACAGCAGAGGAACCAGCACTTCAAAATGCCATGCCACTGTGGACAAGAGTACACCAGAGAAATGCTGCAGCCTATCAACACAATGATCAAGGAACATAAGGCGTATGTCAACACACTTGACCAGAAATCTGAACAAGGATCATACTATCAATTAGGAGGCTACCACAGTCTTGTCAACACATAACAACTGGCGCAAACTGTAACTCCAATAAGTGATTGACATTACAAGGGAACAACCTGCAACAAACCGCGACCAAAGCATCTTCCTAACATGTACTTTGGGATTCACTCATCTCGAACTTCTATATTCTGTCGGAGGCAAACTCTCATCCCCGTCACAAGTTGCATTTTGTTTTATTACATATATGTAGGCTACATTTTATTTCCTAAATATAAATGTTTCTTTCTATCGGACCTGACAGTGAGATGAATATTGTTGTCAATACTCTTTGTCACGTGACACCACTTCCCGCTCACCTGTTCACGCACTGTGACGTCATATGTGCTCGTGCTTATGACGTCATTATAATCGCACAAATCGTGACTCAGATTTTCTATAAAATAACCCACTTCACACTAAGAGTGTTTGACTGTCGATTCTATGACTCACACAGTGAGCGTTATGCCTGTTCAGAAGTCTTCAACTTTTAACTGTACATAAAATTGTTGAGTTGTGTATGATCCATTTGTTGAAATTTGATATAAAAATATAGCATAAAACTGAATCTGCATTGATTATAAACCGTGAAGATGTTTTGCATAAATCAAGAATGGTAATGTGTGTGCCCCTTCGTGTTATAGCTTGGAGACAATTTCCTGTTTAAAACATCTTATTCAGTTGTTATTTTTCAAGAGAGAACATTTTGGACGTTTCATCGATGTAAAACAATGAGCGTAGATTGTACTGTGGGCGGTAATCTCTATCTTTTTTGCAATACAAACAAAGTGACTGAAATTTCATCATCCACTGTTTTATTTCTAATTTGAACATGGTATAGTTAGGGTTGAAAGGTTAGATATAACATCCATCAAACTATGAAACTATGTTAGGGGTGAAAGGTTAGTTACAACATCCCTCAAACTATGAAACTATGTTAGAGGTAAAAGGTTAGATACAACATCCTTCAAACTATGAAACTATTCTAGGGGTGAAAGGTTAGATACAACATCCCACAAACTATGAAACTATGTTAGGGGTAAAGGGTTAAATACAACATCCCTCAAACTATGAAACTATGTTAGGGGCGAAAGGTTAGATACAACATCCCTCAAACTATGAAACTATGTTAGGGGAGAAAAGTTAGATACAACGTCCCTAAAACTATGAAACTATGTTAGGGGTGAAAGGTTAGATATAACATCCCTCAAACTATGAAACTATGTTAGGGGTGAAAGGTTAGATACAACATCCCTCAGACTATTAAACTATGTTAGGGGTGAAAGGTTAAAACATCCCTCAAACTATGAAACTATGTTAGGGGTGAAAGGTTAGTTACAACATCCCTCAGACTATTAAACTATGTTAGGGGTGAAAAGGTTAAAACATCCCTCAAACAATGAAACTATGTTAGGGGTGAAAGTTTAGATTCAACATCCCTCAAACTATGAAACTATGTTAGGGGTGAAAAGTTCGATACAACGTCCCTCAAACTATGAAACTATGTTAGGGGTGAAAGGTTAGATACAACGTCCCTCAAACTATGAAACTATGTTAGGGGTGAAAGGTTAGATATAACATCCCTCAAACTATGAAACTATGTTAGGGGTGAAAGGTTAGATACAACGTCCCTCAAACTATGAAACTATGTGAGGGGTGAAAGGTTAGATACAATATCCCTCAAACTATGAAACTATTTTAGGGGTGAAAGGTTAGATACAACATCCCTCAGACTATGAAACTATGTTAGGGGCGAAAGGTTAGATACAACATCCCTCAAACTATGAAACAATGTTAGTGGTGAAAGGTTAGATACAACATCCCTCAAACCATGAAACTATGTTAGGGGTGAAAGGTTAGATACAACGTCCCTCAAACTATGTTTTTGATTGCATGAGGCACATGAATAACTACGTAGTTTTGTTTCTCCATATATTCAATTAAGCACGTACATTCTGATTAGCTACAACATAGACTGTTTGTAAGTTTTAAATTTCATTTTGCTTTACTGATTTATTACAATTTATTCGTATTTGATTCATGGTCTATTCGCGTTTAAACGAACTACCCGTTACCATATATCATGTATCAATAAATACAATGTCTCTCTGTATTAAAAAGGTTTGTTGTTGTCTTTTTCATTGTAAATGTCAACATTGAAGAGAGCGTGAAGGCTTTATATCTGCAGTCTCATCTTTAAAGGGATGGTTCCGTCGCCATATTGGATTTTTTGCATTGTGTGAAATGAAAACACGCTATATTTTGCCTGATTTTACAATTTTTAATCACTAAAGACATGCACTGATAGAGTATTCATTCAGTAACACACAACATGCCATAAAACTAATAAATAATTTGCTGTCATGCTGTAGCACTCGCAGCACTGATGAATGGCTTCAGTTCTCATTGTTTTTATTTTCAACAAATATGTGCTTGTTTATCAAGAAATGAAATATTAAGTCTTCAAAAGATTACATCCATTAGTATATTTCAATTTGACTTTGTTTTAATCATGTATCAATAACATATATGTGTAAACAGGGATATCCCCTCGAATTTCGTTTCCCTAAAAAATACCCCGATAAAATAAGGTTAATTTATGGACTCTGACTCGATACCGGTGTTGTTGTATGATGTATGATGTTGTTTTAGATCACTAGCTAGACCGACTCACTGTGGTAATTGGGGCCATATATGCTACAACATACACTTTTATTTTGCCTTTTATATTCTCCAATTGCTTTACTCGTGGTTGAAGTCACACCCTGTAAAACATAACTCTATTCCAATGCCTGCTAGAAAGGCACTTCACTGGTTAATAAAATTGTAGTAAAAAGTCACCAAGTAGCTAAGCTGTGTAAATGACAACAGACTCGGAGTTCAAGTTAACATTTTTATTGCGTTCCTCTGATGATTGGCAGTTAAATTACACAAATTTTATATTCATATTCATACATCATTCAAACACCTATTCCACAAGATATATGATCTCCGAGATTTTCTAAAAATATTGAAAACAAAACATATTATTTTGCTGACTACGCTTTATAAACAACGCCCCGACTGTTATGTGATCAAAGAGAGAGAGTTTCCTGGGCAGGCAAGACTATTCTTATTCGAGATTGTTCTGTTCTCAGATGTTGTATGTTTAGCTGTCGTGTGAATAGTACGACTTGATTCCAGGGCGTTGTCTTCATAGCATAGATATCAAACTATGACAGCCTTGATTTCACAGGATGCGTTTATTTATGTCAGCCATGATTACAAACCCATCAACACCCATGTCACATGACAATCTTAACAATCAGCTTAATAATGGTAATAATGATAATAATAATCAAACTATCACATGTTTCACGATCAGAGTAATGAAATGTCATGAAATTATGACTGATATCAAACACAAAGTGCCTTGAAATTATGTTCTCTGTTCTGTATGAGGACACATTTCATTCACAGATAAGTAGCATATACAAGTAATAACATCTTGTAGTCATTAAGTATTGTCATCATACGTTTTTATTTATCTAATTACACTTGTATTACAGAAGCCTTCTCAATATTTCCTATGATTGTTTATATACAACTCACTTGTGAGAAACATTTCATTAATATCGTAAAATCAAAATCAAGCACTAAATTAATTCTTGACAATGAGTGACATTTCATGAAAGTTTCATTAATCACTTGTGCTGTTGATGATGGTGATCTCTAACAAACTCCACAATTATCCACGATACATTCATAACAATAACAATCATCTGTGTCAGTGATAGTACTCGAGACAATCTATGCAGGCTATTCCAGCCCTGCATACGTTTCAGTTCATTTTAGTGAACAAACTTCAAGCGACCTTCACAACAAACTGGAAGGAAGGGAAATTGGGAAATTCACATCTTTTAGGATTTGCTGGCACATGCATGTTTGTAGTGCAAAGGTCACTTGAGAGAGGCCCAGTTGGTATCAGACAAGTCAACAAGACAAGGGGTCATCATGACACACATAATGACAGGACAAGGGGTCATCATGACACACATAATGACAGAACAAGGGGTCATCATGACACACATAATGAAAGAACAAGGGGTCATCATGGCACACATAATGACAGAACTGGGGTCATCATGACACACATAATGATAGGACAAGGGGTCATCATGACACACATAATGACAGGACAAGGGGTCATCATGACGGGAGAGCACTTTTGATTAACTCACAAACTTAGAAGGATTTCACCCTTGAAAGGACAGTTAACAGAGGAAAGACAGAAGATGAAGAGTTGGCAAGAGAAGTGAATAGTGGTGGCTGATAAGAGAAACGGGAACATAGCTTAGGGTTTCTTCGTTCATGTTGAGTTTGTTCGCATACATTACCAAGGGTGGATCCAGTAACAGGACATGGTCTGTAGTGATTGTCAGAATATGTGACTAAGGATTTCAAGATGGAGGGGGAACAATTGTACATGGTAGGAGAGTGAATCTGGTAACACCACATACACTCGACCACGTACAACACCTACAGGACTTCCTTTCACAGACCTAAACTCATTGGAACATCTTTCAAAACAGAAACATCAAATAAAGTCAAATGCAGTCATACTCCACATTAAGAAAACAAAACAAACTCTGACATTCTAAGTAAGCAACACCAATGATGCAGTTTGGCAACAGTTCCATACAGACTTGACGTGCAGTTGGTTTCCTTATAACATTTCCAATCAGACTCTCTCTCTTTCAACAAGAATATTTGAAGCTGTGAAAGTTTAGATAACAGGTGGAGAAATTTGGCAGTTGTGATAGTTAAGAGAACAGTTGAATCAGTTCTTGTTCCATTTAAAGTCAGGACAAGTTAATGAAATAACAAGTTTTGAATGGTGACAAGGGCACACCTACTAAGTCTTTTAAAGTTACTTTGGAAGACAGGGAGGATTAGATAGGATTGGATAGAAGAGGGGGGATTGACGAGATGAGAGTAGAGGGGTTTGAGGTTTGGGGGGATGATATGTCTAGATCATGCTTCTGATCATGTAGTTGAGGATGCCACCATTCTTGAAATATAGCAGCTCCACATCGGTGTCAAAACGTGCGAGGACCTGGATGGAACGACCATCACTCAACTGGAACCAAGAACGAAGACACTTATTACATGCATAGCAGTGAGAGATTAAATTATCATCATCGTCATGGGATATTGCTCTCTGTAGGATTTACAATGAACGATGACCCACACTACTTAATCTCCAGCTCTCTGTAGGATTTACAATGAATGAAGACCTGCACTACATAATCTCCAGCCCATGTCTTGATTACTGGAGTTTGTTACACTAAACGTTCCACCAATCCACTCACAGAAATAAATCATAATAGAAATACACTGTCCTCCCTACCTGAACATCCAGTATATGGCCGGTGCGGAGCGTCTCAGGAAGGTTGATGGTGAACATCTCTTTGCCGCTCAGTTTTAGGCTCTCCGCGTTTTGTCCTTCCAGATACTGCAGGGGCATCAGACCCATCCCAATCAGGTTACTGCGGTGAATCCTCTCGTAACTCTCAGCGATCACAGCCTTCACTCCCTGTAGAGTTAAATATAATCTATATCACTATATCACTATATCACTTATATCGGGCAGGGAATAACCCTTCATACTCTCAGTTTATCCAGCAGGTAACCCACCTATGCGCCGAGCCACACCCATTGTTGCTGAACTTTACTGATAGCAGTCAACTGAGCTATACACATGACCACGTGCCACCATAATAATTAAGATCTCCAATAATAGTTCTGTCCGATTTAGGTCTCACCTGTTCTAATGACATTAATCTACATCATCAGATAAACTCCAACAATAGACATGTGTGGAGCACAATGGTGTAGTGGTTAGCATGTCTGCCTCTCACGCCTCTCACACCAACGAATCCCGTTGGAGACACCAAACATTTGTGACATGGGTCTTATACTGTGTTGTGTCCTTGGGCAAGGCACTTCCTCCACATTGCACTCAGTTCACCCAGCTGTACAAATGGGTACCTGAACATCGGAATGTATGGACATTTATGATCGCGCGGAGCGCTTCATAGGCGGCACCGAAAGTACGATTCCTTCAGGGTAATAATTGTGTAGCGCCTTGAGCATGCATTGTGCATGGATATGTGCGCATTATAAATATACTATTATTATCATTATTACATGATCTCAAACGAAACAAAGATCTCCAACAATAGACAAGATCTCCAATATTAGACAAGATCTCCAACAATAGACAAGATCTAAAACAATAGACAAGATCTCCAACAATAGACAAGATCTTCAACAATAGATAAGATCTCTTACAATAGACAGGATCTCAAGCAATAGAGCCCCAACAACAGACAAGATCTCCAACAATAGACAAAATATTTAATCTGTCTGATTAAAGTCTACCCTATCCTAATGAATAAAATCTGCAACATTAGATAAAATCTCGAACAAAAGATAAATCAGATCTAACCAGCATGAAGGGACCCTTGGCTGCCCAGTCCCTCGACGAACCAGACCCGTAATCCTTGCCAGCCAGGACAATGAGTTGTCTCCCTTCCTCTCGGTACCGTTCAGATGCGTCGAACACGTCCATCTGGAACCAAGGAAATAGCTCAACCAAGATACATATCTGATAAAACAGTGTGAATGTGAAAGATGTGTATCAAGGAAATAGCTCAACCAAGATACATATCTGATAAAACAGTGTGAATGTGAAAGATGTGTATCAAGGAAATAGCTCAACCAAGATACATATCTGATAAAACAGTGTGAATGTGAAGGATGTGTACCAAGGAAATAGCTCAACCAAGATACATATCTGATAAAACGGTGTGAATGTGAAAGATGTGTATCAAGGAAATAGCTCAACCAAGATACATATCTGATAAAACAGTGTGAATGTGAAAGATGTGTATCAAGGAAATAGCTCAACCAAGATACATATCTGATAAAACAGTGTGAATGTGAAGGATGAGTATCAAGGAAATAGCTCAACCAAGATATATATCTGATAAAACAGTGTGAATGTGAAGGATGAGTATCAAGGAAATAGCTCTACCAAGATACATATCTGATAAAACAGTGTGAATGTGAAAGATGTGTATCAAGGAAATAGCTCAACCAATATACATATCTGATAAAACAGTGTGAATGTGAAGGATGTGTATCAAGGAAATAGCTCAACCAAGATACATATCTGATAAAACAGTGTGAATGTGAAAGATGTGTATCAAGGAAATAGCTCAACCAAGATACATATCTGATAAAACAGTGTGAATGTGAAGGATGTGTACCAAGGAAATAGCTCAACCAAGATACATATCTGATAAAACAGTGTGAATGTGAAGGATGTGTACCAAGGAAATAGCTCAACCAAGATACATATCTGATAAAACAGTGTGAATGTGAAGGATGTGTATCAAGGAAATAGCTCAACCAAGATACATATCTGATAAAACAGTGTGAATGTGAAGGATGTGTATCAAGGAAATAGCTCAACCAAGATACATATCTGATAAAACAGTGTGAATGTGAAAGATGTGTATCAAGGAAATAGCTCAACCAAGATACATATCTGATAAAACAGTGTGAATGTGAAGGATGTGTACCAAGGAAATAGCTCAACCAAGATACATATCTGATAAAACAGTGTGAATGTGAAGGATGTGTATCAAGGAAATAGCTCAACCAAGATACATATCTGATAAAACAGTGTGAATGTGAAGGATGTGTATAAAGGAAATAGCTCCACCAAGATACATTTCTGATAAAACAGTGTGAATGTGAAGGATGTGTATCAAGGAAATAGCTCAACCAAGATACATATCTGATAAAACAGTGTGAATGTGAAGGATGTGTACCAAGGAAATAGCTCAACCAAGATACATATCTGACAAAACAGTGTGAATGTGAAGGATGTGTACCAAGGAAACAGCTCAACCAAGATACATATCTGACAAAACAGTGTGAATGTGAAGGATGTGTACCAAGGAAACAGCTCAACCAAGATATATATCTGATAACACAGTGAAAGTTAAGGATGTCTATCACCTCTACTATTTTACTGTACAGGTATAAAGCTTATAGTATTATATCACAATACAATAGTATCCATTATTAACTATAAGGTACAATCCTGACATGAAGGTCTATCAGCATCTAGTCTGTAGAGAGCATGTGTCCCTAGTAAGAGGCTAATGCTTTGAAGAAGCTTTAGTGATCTGTTCTTAAAATACAGCTTCTCACCTCTTCTCCGCTGGGAATGTGAATGGTGCGTGGCCCCGGTTTGCTAACAAACTTGTTGACTAGGCGGATGTTGGCAAACGTGCTACGCGCCATCACGTCATCATGATCTCTCCGTGACCCGTAGGAGTTGAACTCTCTTGGTACCAGTCTGAAACACAATGCGTTGTTGCACAGTTGAGGAAGTTGGCTCAGATCAAAGGAATCCAATGGGCTATTGAGAGATGCTGAGCTATTCAGGAGATGCTGGTCTTTTCAGATATACTGGGCTATTGGGAGAAGCTGGGCTATTGAGAGATCATGGGCTACTGACAGATGCTGGTAACCGACAGATGCTGGTAACCGACAATGCTGGTTATTGACAGATGCTGGTAACCGACAGTGCTGGTTACTGACATATGCTGGTTACTGACTGATGCTGGTAACCGACATATGCTGGTAACCGACAGATGCTGATTACTGAGAGATGAAGAAGACCTACTGACCGATGTTGGGCTAAATATTGAGAGATGTTTGGTATTATCCTCCTATCAAACTGACTATCAACCTTCCAGGAAAGCTCCCCTGTTGAGCTGTTCCCAGCTGAAACAAAGTATACACAAGAGAGTCCTACCAGAAAGGAGTGACATTACTCCTGAAATATGACTGCTCAGGAAATGTTAGACCCTTATCAATTCAGTTCAGTTGAAAGTGCTAGGCACTCACCCCCTGTTAGACTCTAATCAATGAACCATTCCCTTGAAAGTGCTGGACACTCACCCCCTGCTAGACACTAATCAATGAATCAGTTCAGTTGAAAGTGCTGGGCACTCACCCCCTGTTGGACACTAATCAATGAACCAGTTCAGTTGAAAGAGCTGGACACTCACCCCCTGTTAGACACTTATCAATGAATCAGTTCAGTTTAAAGTGCTGAGCACTCACCCCCTGTTAGACACTAATCAATGAATCAGTTCAGATGAAAGTGCTAGACACTCACCCCCTGTTAGACACTAATCCATGAATCAGTTCAGATGAAAGTGCTGGACACTCACCCCCTGTTAGACGCTAATCAATGAACCAGTTCAGTTGAAAGTGCTAGACACTCACCCCCTATTAGACGCTAATCTATGAATCAGTTCAGTTGAAAGTGTTAGACACTCACCCCCTGTTAGACACTAATCAGTGAATCAGTTCAGATGAAAGTGCTAGACACTCACCCCCTGTTATGTAACTAATCAGTGAATCAGTTCAGATGAAAGTGCTAGACACTCACCCCCTGTTAGACACTAATCAGTGAATCAGTTCAGTTGAAAGTGTTAGACACTCACCCCCTGTTAGACACTAATCAATGAATCAGTTCAGTTGAAAGTGTTAGACACTCACCCCCTGTTAGACACTAATCAATGAACCAGTTCAGTTGAAAGTGTTAGACACTCACCCCCTGTTAGACACTAATCAATGAATCAGTTCAGTTGAAAGTGTTAGACACTCACCCCCTGTTAGACACTAATCAATGAATCAGTTCAGTTGAAAGTGTTAGACACTCACCCCCTGTTAGACACTAATCAATGAATCAGTTCAGTTGAAAGTGTTAGACACTCACCCCCTGTTAGACACTAATCAATGAATCAGTTCAGTTGAAAGTGTTAGACACTCACCCCCTGTTAGACACTAATCAGTGAACCAGTTCAGTTGAAAGTGTTAGACACTCACCCCCTGTTAGACACTAATCAATGAATCAGTTCAGTTGAAAGTGTTAGACACTCACCCCCTGTTAGACACTAATCAATGAATCAGTTCAGTTAAAAGTGCTGGACACTCACCCCCTGTTAGACACTAATCAATGAATCAGTTCAGTTAAAAGTGCTGGACACTCACCCCCTGTTAGACACTAATCAATGAATCAGTTCAGTTGAAAGTGTTAGACACTCACCCCCTGTTAGACACTAATCAATGAATCAGTTCAGTTAAAAGTGCTGGACACTCACCCCCTGTTAGACACTAATCAATGAATCAGTTCAGTTAAAAGTGCTGGACACTCACCCCCTGTTAGACACTAATCAATGAATCAGTTCAGTTGAAAGTGTTAGACACTCACCCCCTGTTAGACACTAATCAATGAATCAGTTCAGATGAAAGTGTTAGACACTCACCCCCTGTTAGACACTAATCAATGAATCAGTTCAGTTGAAAGTGTTAGACACTCACACCCTGTTAGACACTAATCAATGAATCAGTTCAGTTAAAAGTGCTGGACACTCACCCCCTGTTAGACACTAATCAATGAATCAGTTCAGTTTAAAGTGTTAGACACTCACCCCCTGTTAGACACTAATCAATGAATCAGTTCAGTTGAAAGTGTTAGACACTCACCCCCTGTTAGACACTAATCAATGAATCAGTTCAGTTGAAAGTGTTAGACACTCACCCCCTGTTAGACACTAATCAATGAATCAGTTCAGTTGAAAGTGTTAGACACTCACCCCCTGTTAGACACTAATCAATGAATCAGTTCAGTTGAAAGTGTTAGACACTCACCCCCTGTTAGACACTAACCAGTGAATCAGTTCAGTTGAAAGTGTTAGACACTCACCCCCTGTTAGACACTGACCAATGAATCAGTTCAGTTGAAAGTGTTAGACACTCACCCCCTGTTAGACACTAACCAATGAATCAGTTCAGTTGAAAGTGTTAGACACTCACACCCTGTTAGACACTAATCAATGAATCAGTTCAGTTAAAAGTGCTGGACACTCACCCCCTGTTAGACACTAATCAATGAATCAGTTCAGTTGAAAGTGTTAGACACTCACCCCCTGTTAGACACTAATCAATGAATCAGTTCAGTTGAAAGTGTTAGACACTCACCCCCTGTTAGACACTAATCAATGAATCAGTTCAGTTGAAAGTGTTAGACACTCACCCCCTGTTAGACACTAACCAGTGAATCAGTTCAGTTGAAAGTGTTAGACACTCACCCCCTGTTAGACACTAAGCAATGAATCAGTTCAGTTGAAAGTGTTAGACACTCACCCCCTGTTAGACACTAATCAATGAATCAGTTCAGTTGAAAGTGTTAGACACTCACCCCCTGTTAGACACTAATCAATGAATCAGTTCAGTTGAAAGTGTTAGACACTCACCCCCTGTTAGACACTAACCAGTGAATCAGTTCAGTTGAAAGTGTTAGACACTCACCCCCTGTTAGACACTGACCAATGAATCAGTTCAGTTGAAAGTGTTAGACACTCACCCCCTGCTAGACACTAACCAATGAATCAGTTCAGTTGAAAGTGTTAGACACTCACCCCCTGTTAGACACTAACCAATGAATCAGTTCAGTTGAAAGTGTTAGACACTCACCCCCTGTTAGACACTAACCAATGAATCAGTTCAGTTTAAAGTGTTAGACACTCACCCCCTGTTAGACACTAATCAATGAATCAGTTCAGTTGAAAGTGTTAGACACTCACCCCCTGTTAGACACTAATCAATGAATCAGTTCAGTTGAAAGTGTTAGACACTCACCCCCTGTTAGACACTAATCAATGAATCAGTTCAGTTGAAAGTGTTAGACACTCACCCCCTGTTAGACACTAATCAATGAATCAGTTCAGTTGAAAGTGTTAGACACTCACCCCCTGTTAGACACTAATCAATGAATCAGTTCAGTTGAAAGTGTTAGACACTCACCCCCTGTTAGACACTAATCAGTGAATCAGTTCAGTTGAAAGTGTTAGACACTCACCCCCTGTTAGACACTAATCAGTGAATCAGTTCAGTTGAAAGTGTTAGACACTCACCCCCTGTTAGACACTAATCAAAGAATCAGTTCAGTTGAAAGTGTTAGACACTCACCCCCTGTTAGACACTAATCAGTGAATCAGTTCAGTTGAAAGTGTTAGACACTCACCCCCTGTTAGACACTAATCAGTGAATCAGTTCAGTTGAAAGTGTTAGACACTCACCCCCTGTTAGACACTAATCAGTAAATCAGTTCAGTTGAAAGTGTTAGACACTCACCCCCTGTTAGACACTAATCAGTGAATCAGTTCAGTTGAAAGTGCTGGACACTCACCCCCTGTTAGACAGGTATCTGGCTGCGCTGCTGTTTCGTGCGATGCTGCCTGCAGGAGAGATGTGGTCTGTCGTCACTGAGTCTCCCAGATTGAGTAGAACGTGGGCGTCCTTCACTCCCGACATACTGCCCAAATCTTGGGTCTGAAATACAAGTAGAAAGAGTACAAATCTTGGGTCAAAAATACGGTTGAAATAATGACCGCAGACCAAGTGAATATCTGTGATAACCATCGAGCGGGACGCGAGATGGTTATCACAGATATTCACGAGGTCGAGGTCATTATTTCACATACACCAAATGGTTATGATAGATAAAGTGACAAGGCATTTTTATTTTTATTCATGTAAATACGAAATAGTTACTTTATATTAACGTTTTGAATAGTTGTAATGTTGTAATGCTTGAGTAACTCTACTCCAAACATTGCTTCAATTTCACGTGCACACTGCGCGAAATTCACGTGCAAATCGATTCGTGTACATTCTCAATCAGAAATTTCAAGCAAGTAACCAACTAATTCTTTTCGTTTTTACTTCAGAAATTTCATCACATCTATCTTGAATATATATGATGTAAAGAAGAACAATTGTAAATAAAAACGCTTATGAGATGTTTTTAAGACAACATATACTATTTTAACTACCCACTCAATCCATGACCAACTATCTACTGCCGTTAAGTGAAAACCGTGGCTGCACGGACGTTGTTCATTTCATATTGTGATGCACGGACATTATGAATGTCATGTTGTCAAGCTGATTTTCTAACTTCACGTGCTGCACACAATAAAAAACGGGTGGTTTCAAGGAGGTCGC
Source organism: Gibbula magus (assembly GCA_936450465.1). Taxonomy (NCBI): domain Eukaryota; kingdom Metazoa; phylum Mollusca; class Gastropoda; order Trochida; family Trochidae; genus Gibbula; species Gibbula magus. The sequence goes on from OW388302.1 coordinate 4,028,837, forward strand.
CAAAATGGAGAGGTCTGATGTTTCAAACAATAATACACCTAATACGTGTTTCAAGGTCTGTTCGGAGCGAAATAAAGGTGAGTTACATCGTATGTTACACTAATTCATTTGCTGTTAAACCTTATTTGATATTGCATGTAAAACATCTATGAGTATGGATAATGTTATAATATGCCGTCACACTAGTACTCGATGTTCGATAATCAATATGGAGTGTTAAATTAAAATCCTCCATTTCCTTGCTTTCAAAATTGGTATTTTAATCATTTAGATATTTCGTAAATATACTGCTATTAAAGATGCATCAATTGTTTCATAATATTCTATTTTGCCTTTGTATGTGCCAACATACCATACGTGCGGATTAAAGGTCAAATAATTACACTCAACTTGCATATTTATCCCCATTTGTCAAATGTATGTATATCATAATAACTAGCTGGTTTCCAACTAAATCGAGCAACGTCATTATACCTGTTTAGAAACCTAAATTACACGTCGTATTTTCATGTATAGTAGTTATATGACCTATTCAACATAATAAACCTCAATTTGTCCTTATGCATGTTTTGTAAATAAATTTTCAAAATTACGTTGGACTAATTGGCGCGATTCAATCCCGGTGCATTGTCCGGTTTTCGATCAGAAATCACTACTTTTAGCTTTACATCAGCTTTACTGAGTCGACTATCATCAAAATGGTAATGTTCGGCAAATCAGTATAATAATACCATTTATAACGTTTGGCATATGTGACCACCCAACGACACAATGGATGAACATTTCAGTCTGGTAATAACACTTTTGCTTGTTTCAGGGACAACCGAACGAATTTAGCTGGAGTCGTCTTCAAAAATAAGGTTTTATTGAATGCTTCAGCAAATTGACGATCAGATGGATTGCTTGAAAAGGGATTATTCTATGTTACTGACTTTTCACTATTGTTTTGTGACATTTCCTGCAGTTGAAGAAAGGACCACCATGGATACTGTATGCTGATTTGAGAACTTTTGTGAACATTTTAAAGTTTTACTTTCAATTACGGATATGATAATAAACGAAATGATTGATTGTATTTGTAACAAGGATCGATAACACGAATATTTGTGTGAACATGTAATATGAAATTAAAATGATGGTAAATAAAGTATGTGGATTCTGTCTCATGTTTTCTTTCATTTCAAGTATTTTCGATCTTTGATATTCTTTAAATCAGCCTATTTGTCATATTTTGTGTAAACTAAATGAATATATTGGCATAACAAAACTGACTCAATAAATTATTTAAAAATTGTCGAATGTCACAAATAGAGGCAAAGGGTCATTTAGACCCGTAAGCCGAGGGTAAGTTTGTTTTGGGGTACGATATGGTGAACATGGCGAGGCGAAGCCGAGACATGTTCACCATATCGAACCGAGAGGTCGGTTATCACGAGGTTGGTTATCTGATAACCAACTTCTTGATAACCGACCTCTCGGTAGCTTGGAGGTCGGTTATCTAAAAATAACTACCTCTGATATTGACCTGATAACCACACCACGTGGTGTATAAGTGGATAGTGAACAATCCTTAAGTGTGTGGATCATGATAGGCCTAACACTAATCATAGCACAAGCAGGCAAGTTAGTGTAACGGCAGTAATGATTCTTTACTTCAGAGAATTCGCGACTATATCAGTGGTAATCATGTCTCTTTCCAAAATTAATTTTTCTCGTGCATTTTTTAACATGATGTAAACTTATAAAATACAACATACAGTATAACTCAAGTGAGCTCATCTCATATATATATATGAGACATGTATAAAGCCCTGCTACTTGAACTATACCACTGACCATACTATCGAAGAAAGGCGGCGACTTGATGAAGGTGGACGTCTCATCCCAGGGAAACAGCATGGTGTCCGGGGCCTCGAGGGAGTTCCAGCGTGTGTTGCCTTTCTGTAACATGTGACAACAACATGGAGATACACATCAACCAGACAGAACATACTGCTGAGGCATGGAGAGGTGCAGATATAGAGATTATTACCCGAGGAAGTGTCATGTAAACAAGATTGCTAAGTAAACCACTCAACGAAATTCTGGAGTACACGTCTACAGTAGTATTGTAAACAAGATTGCTAAGTTAACCACTCACCGATATTCTAGAGTACACGTCCTGGAACATGGCTGGGATCACGTGCTCCTTCTCCACCTCCTGGAGGCAAACAATTCAAGAGAACATGTACATGGTAGGCAGAGAATAAGTGAGTTTGGGTTTAACCCTGCTTTCAAGAGTAGATCACTTATATCACAGCTGTTAGTATTATTGCAGGGAGAAAGCCCGAAAGCCATGGTGGCTATGTACTGCGGTGAAACCAGCAAGCATTGGCCGGGGTATAAACAGAAAAGAGTCAAATGTGAAATGTTGGTGAGAGAAGTGTCAAGTATCTATATCTAATGTACGTTGTTACACCACATGATGGACTAGAGATGGTGAGAGATGTGTCAAGTATCTATATCTAATGTACGGTGTTACACCACATGATGGACTAGAGATGGTGAGAGATGTGTCAAGTATCTATATATAATGTACGGTGTTACACCACATGATGGACTAGAGATGGTGAGAGATGTGTCAAGTATCTATATCTAATGTACGGTGTTACACCACATGATGGACTAGAGATGGTGAGAGATGTGTCAAGTATCTATATATAATGTAAGGTGTTACACCACATGATGGACTAGAGATGGTGAGAGATGTGTCAAGTATCTATATCTAATGTAAGGTGTTACACCACATGATGGACTAGAGATGGTGAGAGATGTTTCAAGTATCTATATATATAATGTAAGGTGTTACACCACATGATGGACTAGAGATGGTGAGAGATGTGTCAAGTATCTATATCTAATGTAAGGTGTTACACCACATGATGGACTAGAGATGGTGAGAGATGTGTCAAGTATCTATATCTAATGTACCGTGTTACACCACATGATGGACTAGAGATGGTGAGAGATGTGTCAAGTATCTATATCTAATGTACGGTGTTACACCACATGATGGACTTGAGATGGTGAGAGATGTGTCAAGTATCTATATCTAATGTAAGGTGTTACACCACATGATGGACTAGAGATGGTGAGAGATGTGTCAAGTATCTATATCTAATGTAAGGTGTTACACCACATGATGGACTAGAGATGGTGAGAGATGTGTCAAGTATCTATATCTAATGTACCGTGTTACACCACATGATGGACTAGAGATGGTGAGAGATGTGTCAAGTATCTATATCTAATGTACGGTGTTACACCACATGATGGACTAGAGATGGTGAGAGATGTGTCAAGTATCTATATCTAATGTAAGGTGTTACACCACATGGTGGACTAGAGATGGTTAGAGATGTGTCAAGCATCTATATCTAATGTACGGTGTTACACCTCATGATGGACTAGAGATGGTGAGAGATGTGTCAAGTATATATATATAATGTACAGTGTTACACCTCATGATGGACTAGAGATGTTGAGAGATGTGTCAAGTATCTATATATAATGTACGGTGTTACACCTCATGATGGACTAGATATGGTGAGAGATGTGTCAAATATCTATATATAATGTACGGTGTTACACCTCATGATGAACTAGAGATGGTGAGAGAGGTGTCAAGTATCTATATATAATGTACGGTGTTACACCTCATGATGGACTAGAGATGGTGAGAGATGTGTCAAGTATCTATATATAATGTACGGTGTTACACCTCATGATGGACTAGAGATGGTGAGAGATGTGTCAAGTATCTATATATAATGTTCGGTGTTACACCACATGATGGACTAGAGATGGTGAGAGATGTGTCAAGTATCTATATCTAATGTACGGTGTTACACCACATGATGGACTAGAGATGGTGAGAGATGTGTCAAGTATCTATATATAATGTACGGTGTTACACCACATGATGGACTAGAGATGGTGAGAGATGTGTCAAGTATCTATATCTAATGTACGGTGTTACACCACATGGTGGACTAGAGATGGTGAGAGATGTGTCAAGTATCTATATCTAATGTAAGGTGTTACACCACATGATGGACTAGAGATGGTGAGAGATGTGTCAAGTATCTATATCTAATGTAAGGTGTTACACCACATGATGGACTAGAGATGGTGAGAGATGTGTCAAGTATCTATATCTAATGTACCGTGTTACACCACATGATGGACTAGAGATGGTGAGAGATGTGTCAAGTATCTATATATAATGTACGGTGTTACACCACATGATGGACTAGAGATGGTGAGAGATGTGTCAAGTATCTATATCTAATGTAAGGTGTTACACCACATGATGGACTAGAGATGGTGAGAGATGTGTCAAGTATCTATATCTAATGTACCGTGTTACACCACATGATGGACTAGAGATGGTGAGAGATGTGTCAAGTATCTATATTTAATGTACGGTGTTACACCACATGATGGACTAGAGATGGTGAGAGATGTGTCAAGTATCTATATCTAATGTAAGGTGTTACACCACATGATGGACTAGAGATGGTGAGAGATGTGTCAAGTATCTATATCTAATGTAAGGTGTTACACCACATGATGGACTAGAGATGGTGAGAGATGTGTCAAGTATCTATATCTAATGTACCGTGTTACACCACATGATGGACTAGAGATGGTGAGAGATGTGTCAATTATCTATATATAATGTACGGTGTTACACCACATGATGGACTAGAGATGGTGAGAGATGTGTCAAGTATCTATATCTAATGTAAGGTGTTACACCACATGATGGACTAGAGATGGTTAGAGATGTGTCAAGCATCTATATCTAATGTACGGTGTTACACCTCATGATGGACTAGAGATGGTGAGAGATGTGTCAAGTATCTATATATAATGTACAGTGTTACACCTCATGATGGACTAGAGATGTTGAGAGATGTGTCAAGTATCTATATATAATGTACGGTGTTACACCTCATGATGGACTAGATATGGTGTGAGATGTGTCAAGTATCTATATATAATGTACGGTGTTACACCTCATGATGGACTAGAGATGGTGAGAGATGTGTCAAGTATCTATATATAATGTACGGTGTTACACCTCATGATGGACTAGAGATGGTGAGAGATGTGTCAAGTATCTATATATAATGTACGGTGTTACACCTCATGATGGACTAGAGATGGTGAGAGATGTGTCAAGTATCTATATATAATGTACAGTGTTACACCACATGATGGACTAGAGATGGTGAGAGATGTGCCAAGTATCTATATCTAATGTAAGGTGTTACACCACATGATGGACTAGAGATGGTGAGAGATGTGTCAAGTATCTATATCTAATGTAAGGTGTTACACCACATGATGGACTAGAGATGGTGAGAGATGTGTCAAGTATCTATATCTAATGTACCGTGTTACACCACATGATGGACTAGAGATGGTGAGATATGTGTCAAGTATCTATATATAATGTACGGTGTTACACCACATGATGGACTAGAGATGGTGAGAGATGTGTCAAGTATCTATATCTAATGTAAGGTGTTACACCACATGATGGACTAGAGATGGTTAGAGATGTGTCAAGCATCTATATCTAATGTACGGTGTTACACCTCATGATGGACTAGAGATGGTGAGAGATGTGTCAAGTATCTATATATAATGTACAGTGTTACACCTCATGATGGACTAGAGATGTTGAGAGATGTGTCAAGTATCTATATATAATGTACGGTGTTACACCTCATGATGGACTAGATATGGTGAGAGATGTGTCAAGTATCTATATATAATGTACGGTGTTACACCTCATGATGGACTAGAGATGGTGAGAGATGTGTCAAGTATCTATATATAATGTACGGTGTTACACCTCATGATGGACTAGAGATGGTGAGAGATGTGTCAAGTATCTATATATAATGTACGGTGTTACACCTCATGATGGACTAGAGATGGTGAGAGATGTGTCAAGTATCTATATATAATGTACAGTGTTACACCACATGATGGACTAGAGATGGTGAGAGATGTGCCAAGTATCTATATCTAATGTACAGTGTTACACCACATGATGGACTAGAGATGGTTATAGATGTGTCAAGCATCTATATCTAATGTACGGTGTTACACCTCATGATGGACTAGAGATGGTGAGAGATGTGTCAAGTATCTATATATAATGTACGGTGTTACACCACATGATGGACTAGAGATGTTGAGAGATGTGTCAAGTATCTATATATAATGTACGGTGTTACACCTCATGATGGACTAGAGATGGTGAGAGATGTGTCAAGCATCTATATCTAATGTACGGTGTTACACCTCATGATGGACTAGAGATGGTGAGAGATGTGTCAAGTATCTATATATAATGTACGGTGTTACACCACATGATGGACTAGAGATGTTGAGAGATGTGTCAAGTATATATATATAATGTACGGTGTTACACCTCATGATGGACTAGAGATGGTGAGAGATGTGTCAAGTATCTATATATAATGTACGGTGTTACACCTCATGATGGACTAGAGATGGTGAGAGATGTGTCAAGTATCTATATCTAATGTACCGTGTTACACCACTTGTGGACTAGAGATGGTGAGAGATGTGTCAAGTATCTATATATAATGTACGGTGTTACACCTCATGATGGACTAGAGATAGTGAGAGATGTGTCAAGTATCTATATATAATGTACGGTGTTACACCTCATGATGGACTAGAGATGGTGAGAGATGTGTCAAGTATCTATATATAATGTACGGTGTTACATCTCATGATGGACTAGAGATGGTGAGAGATGTGTCAAGTATCTATATATAATGTACAGTGTTACACCTCATGATGGACTAGAGATGGTGAGAGATGTGTCAAGTATCTATATATAATGTACGGTGTTACACCTCATGATGGACTAGAGATGGTGAGAGATGTGTCAAGTATCTATATATAATGTACGGTGTTACACCTCATGATGGACTAGAGATGGTGAGAGATGTGTCAAGTATCTATATATAATGTACGGTGTTACACCTCATGATGGACTAGAGATGGTTCCTGACCTGAATCTCCTGTCTGGTCGGCCAGATGTCTCTCAGGAACACGTTCTTCCCATCGCTGTCGGTGCCTGCAATGAGAGACCGAGGAGGTGATCCACTGTATACATACACTCTACCATATCTTCTTGTGAGGTTTGTTTCAGATTACCCGGTAATTAATGTATAACATCAATAGATGTACAGTTTCAAATCTTAAACAGAACTATCATACAAAGAGTATTGCCACTGTGTGTTTAGATATAGAACATATCAAAATGACAGGTTCAAAACTTGAAGAATTAAACTATTTGAACAAGTTATCAACTACAAGTGGACTAACCAAAAGCCTCAATCTCACACTCCACACAGTTGTATTGAGAGCATATCTCTAGAAGCTGTGGGACAATTTCAAACTTAATGGAATCAACACAATTGTTTTGGCTCCTTTTCCCATATCAATACTGAGAGTTTCAACTGGGACATATGCAGTAACTGATAGGGTAGATGTCAGTTGGCTATATGAACTATGACCAACCAAGTAGACTTACCTGAGGGTTCCTTCTCAAAGTCTATGCACACGGTTCCAGCTAGAGCGTACGCGATGACAAGAGGGGGTGAGGCGAGGTAGTTGGCTATATGAACTATGAGCTACCAAGTAGACTTACCTAAGGGTTCCTTCTCAAAGTCGATGCACACGGTTCCAGCTAGAGCGTACGCGATGACAAGAGGGGGCGAGGCGAGGTAGTTGGCTATATGAACTATGAGCTACCAAGTAGACTTACCTAAGGGTTCCTTCTCAAAGTCGATGCACACGGTTCCAGCTAGAGCGTACGCGATGACAAGAGGGGGCGAGGCGAGGTAGTTGGCTATATGAACTATGAGCTACCAAGTAGACTTACCTAAGGGTTCCTTCTCAAAGTCGAGCACACTGTTCCAGCTAGAGCGTACGCGATGACAAGGGGGGGCGAGGTAGTTGGCTATATGAACTATGAGCTACCAAGTAGACTTACCTAAGGGTTCCTTCTCAAAGTCGATGCACACGGTTGCAGCTAGAGCGTACGCGATGACAAGAGGGGGGGAGGCGAGGTAGTTGGCTATATGAACTATGAGCTACCAAGTAGACTTACCTAAGGGTTCCTTCTCAAAGTCGATGCACACGGTTCCAGCTAGAGCGTACGCGATGACAAGAGGGGGCGAGGCGAGGTAGTTGGCTATATGAACTATGAGCTACCAAGTAGACTTACCTAAGGGTTCCTTCTCAAAGTCGATGCATACGGTTCCAGCTAGATCTCACGCGATGACAAGAGGGGGCGAGGCGAGGTAGTTGGCTATATGTACTATGAGCTACCAAGTAGACTTACCTAAGGGTTCCTTCTCAAAGTCGATGCACACGGTTCCAGCTAGAGCGTACGCGATGACAAGAGGGGGCGAGGCGAGGTAGTTGGCTATATGAACTATGAGCTACAAAGTAGGCTTACCTAAGGGTTCCTTCTCAAAGTCGATGCATACTGTTCCAGCTAGATCTCACGCGATGACAAGAGGGGGCGAGGCGGGGTCGTTGGCTATATGAACTATGAGCTACCAAGTAGACTTACCTAAGGGTTCCTTCTCAAAGTCGATGCACACGGTTCCAGCTAGAGCGTACGCGATGACAAGAGGGGGCGAGGCGAGGTAGTTGGCTATATGAACTATGAGCTACCAAGTAGACTTACCTAAGGGTTCCTTCTCAAAGTCGATGCACACGGTTCCAGCTTGAGCGTACGCGATGACAAGAGGGGGCGAGGCGAGGTAGTTGGCTATATGAACTATGAGCTACCAAGTAGACTTACCTAAGGGTTCCTTCTCAAAGTCGATGCACACGGTTCCAGCATGAGCGTACGCGATGACAAGAGGAGGCGAGGTAGTTGGCTATATGAACTATGAGCTACCAAGTAGACTTACCTAAGGGTTCCTTCTCAAAGTCTATGCACACGGTTCCAGCTAGAGTGTACGCGATGACAAGAGGGGGCGAGGTAGTTGGCTATATGAACTATGAGCTACCAAGTAGACTTATCTAAGGGTTCCTTCTCAAAGTCGATGCACACGGTTCCAGCTAGAGTGTACGCGATGACAAGAGGGGGCGAGGTAGTTGGCTATATGAACTATGAGCTACCAAGTAGACTTACCTAAGGGTTCCTTCTCAAAGTCGATGCACACGGTTGCAGCTAGAGCGTACGCGATGACAAGAGGGGGCGAGGCGAGGTAGTTGGCTATATGAACTATGAGCTACCAAGTAGACTTACCTAAGGGTTCCTTCTCAAAGTCGATGCACACGGTTCCAGCTAGAGCGTACGCGATGACAAGAGGGGGCGAGGCGAGGTAGTTGGCTATATGAACTATGAGCTACCAAGTAGACTTACCTAAGGGTTCCTTCTCAAAGTCGATGCACACGGTTCCAGCTAGAGCGTACGCGATGACAAGAGGGGGCGAGGCGAGGTAGTTGGCTATATGAACTATGAGCTACCAAGTAGACTTACCTAAGGGTTCCTTCTCAAAGTCTATGCACACGGTTCCAGCTAGAGCGTACGCGATGACAAGAGGGGGCGAGGCGAGGTAGTTGGCCCGGGTCAGGGGGTGAATCCTCCCCTCAAAGTTCCTGTTCCCAGACAACACGCCACAGGTCACCAGGTCCCCCTGGCGGATCAGACGAGCAACATATAACAATGATAATGAAAATGTTAACGCCTCATATCCAACACAAACGCAGCGCACTGACAGTACATTTAGAACGTTATCACCTTGAATCAGTTGAACTCTGCTGCCACTAATAAAGAGGTCAGGGCCACCGTTTAAGTACGTTCTTCCCATAGTCAGGTACCAACAGCTGCGAGCAGTTTTGATTAAGAACCATGCCCAGAGACAAAGCACAGTACCCTGGTCACAAATGTTTAGTAACTCTACCGAGATTCAAACCGAGAGAGCAACAACCTAACCACTGTGATGTGGAGAGGTGTGAACGATTGACATGACAAGAAGAACATGGTTAGCAACCGTACAATTATATACGCCCACCTACTTGAGAGCAGTTTATGATAGATGTACCGGTAAGTGTATTCAAGAAGCAGTTGTTAAGGAAGTATTGGTGCCACTCACCTTCTCAATACCTTCCGTCACCTCATCAGGAAGAGGGCCGCTGTTTCCTATACACGTCATACACCCGTACCCCACGATATCGAACCTGAAAATTGAAACTCACACTCACTCAGGTACTATCCCAAAAACACGACTACACGTCTTACTAGATAGAAAACATGATTAACCCACAAGTTGCGCAGTTCTTTTTTACCTATTGTAGCCCCGTCGCGAAATATTCGAGCCCTTTAGCTCGTAGTCGTCTTTTAAAGGATATGTGTCAAGAACACAGCAAGATATACAAACAAAATTGATGCTCTATTTATTGCCAAAATTGTTTATTAGAGAAAATCCCTTCTCATAGTATACATGACTCACTAAGTTATCCAAGAAAGAACACTACACGTCTTACCATATAGACACCAGTATTTAATCCATGGTGATGACGTCACTCTATTGTGTTAACAGTGGATTATTTTCAAGAATCTACTGGTCATTGACTAATCCAGTCAGGAGGGGTGTCAGGTTTTGACATTTTCGTAATGACTCACAAAGTAATTTGTTCAAGAATGATGTATTTTGTCTTAGTATATCTGATTAGAATCTTAAAATATCTGATTATTTGTGTAATGTCTGACGCGGGAATCGAACATGTAACCCTTCGTTTGTTACGCAGCGCCCTAACCTATTAGACTACCAGGCCTGCTGGTAATCATTTGATTGTTTGTCAGTAAGATCCTTGAATTCTAAACAAGACTGGTAAAGTGTGAAACGCATGGGGATCGTGCTGAAACACATGAAATGCAGGAGTTCGGCTGTCAGTCAAATCGATTTGCGTAGAAGATTTGCGCCATGCACGTGCGTGGAAGAATCCATTTCATAAGGGTCGAAGCTACGTGTACCATATCCGATGAATGGGCACCGAAATTTGCAAAATAATATTTTTTAGGTTACATAATTGAAATGTATTGTCTATAATGCTAGATAATCACATATGTATGTTTCGTGACGTCATACATGGATTAAGATGGAGAATGCAATCGGGGCCGTCGATTCGTTAAAAATAATCAACTCGCCCCTTCGGGGCTCGTTGATTATTTTAAACGAATCCACGGCTCCTCATGCATTCTCCATTACTTAATGTTGGTATTTTGAGAGCAAGGGATACCTGACTATATAGACACCAGTATTTAATGTTGGTATTTTGAGAGCACGGGATATGTGAAAATCTAGGCAGCTTGAAGTACTGATCCTGATAACAGACAGCCATTTAGAAAATTTGAGGGCGCACTGAAGTTTCTTGAGAAAGCAGACAACCATTTAGAAAGTTTGGGGGCGTACCCGAGTTTCTCCAGATAAGGTGTGACTCCACTCTCCCGTAGGTAGTAGGTGACGACGCCACTCCCAGGAGACAAGCTCGTCTTGATGTACGGCTTCACTGTCAGACCTGCCTCCACCGCCTTCTTCGCCAGGAGACCTGTGTAGCAACATACAGTTGACAAACATATTGATATTCTTTGATCAAGCTCTTTTGTCCTAGTCTAGTCTAAATTATGGTGTCATAGACACTCTTCCTGCATGTTTTGTCCATTACAGGCACAGAATTTGCACACTGACTGCTCATTTCCAAACAATGAATGAATCAAGAAATGGTCAATAGGAAATAACCAATTACTGATGGGATATTATTCAGGATAATGAAAGAGACAACTCCTGACTCGAGGGAGACAACTCCTGACTCAAGGGAGACAACCTCTGACTCAAGCGAGACAACTCCTGACTAAAGGGAGACAACTCCTGACTCAAGGGAGACAACCTCTGACTCAAGGGAGACAACTGCAGTGTTACCTGCTCCCAGCATGACGGAGGGGTTGCTTGTGTTGGTGCAGCTGGTGATGGCTGCTATGACGACAGCTCCGTGACTTAGAACATACTCCTGTTTGTCGTAAACAATCGGAACCTTTGTGTCCAGCTTGTCAGTCGGGAGACCGAAACCCTGGAAGGAAATGACATGTGAAGCTTCACTAATGGGTACACATTATACATCTCTCATGTCGTAGATAAAGAACATAGTAAAGTTCTAAAAAGGTCTCTCAATTACAGAATCTTGCTAAGCTTTCAAACAATAAGAAACTTAACAGTCACATGTGAGGCTAACTTCTTTATGTTTCTATTTCGTATAATAATAAGTAAATGTAAAGATCTTAATTTGTTGAAGACATGTGAAGCTTCAGTTAATGATTTGTATAAGAACTCTGAAATTTAAGATAAACAACAGAACATCTTGCTCAGATTTAAAACCATAGCCAAATTTAAAAGATGGATTCCACCAATTTGCTCCCACCTTGAATCCAACTTTAGTCTCAAGACAAGACTTGAAGTCTGCGTTCATGTCAGACACGGACACACGGTCGTGGGGTCTCTTCGGTCCGGAGCAGCACGGCACCACGCTAGCTAGATCCAGCTCCACCACCTGGACACAGTCAGACACAGAATATAATACAGTTTCATGTTTACCAACATTTTGTCTATGACGTTGCGACGGCAGGTCGCCAGCCTGTGATTGAAAGTGGATTTTACCATATTTTCATTTCATGACTTCGGTAATAAACAGTATATTATATTTGTGTCTATGCCATACTATGTTTACCACAGGAGTACCTGAATATTAGTGTTTCCGGAGCGAGAGCAGACAGACACTGCTACAGATATATAAACAGCCCCTGAATCAGCTGCAATGCACAACTAGCACCAGTCTCTATCACTGGCTAATCTAAGCCTTGCTGTTGTTTGTTGCCTTTTCTTTGTCAGAGTGTTCTATTAATTCCCAGTGTAGTGCAATGTAGCACAGAAGAGTTGACGAAATGCAGCAAGGTTCAAATTAGCTAGTGATAGAGGCCAGCAGAATCCTGCCTTGCAAGTCAAGTTAATACACAGACAAGGGTTAAAGGGCAACCATCATGATCTCGACCCTACCTGGGAGAAGCTAGTGATAGAGGCCAGCAGAATCCTGCCTTGCAAGTCAAGTTAATACACAGACAAGGGTTAAAGGGCAATCATCATGATCTCGACCCTACCTGAGAGAAGGCGGGGTCCTGACTCGAGTCGGTGAAGTCTCGGAACATGTTGTTGGCCTTCAGGTACGTCTCTATAAACTTGATTTTCTCCTCCTCCCGACCTGCAGCAGGCAATCAGATGAATACAGATAAAAGTTTGGGGCAAGGGTTATCTATAGTATAACAGCGGTCAATTTACAGAACAGCTCCGAGATTACAAAAAAACTGTTGTTTGTCCTTATGACACACAATCTATCCTCTAAGTGGATAATATATGAAAGTAGGTCTCTATGTATTTGATATTCTTCTCCTCCTGACCTTGGGCAGGGAATCAGATCAGTACAGTTAAAAGGAAGATGGAACAGGTAACAAAGTACCAAAGAGTATAACAAGAGTGATTTTCATGTCCTTGCGAACTAAGCAATGAGTAAGGTGAGTACATGTACCACGCTATAGTTGATAGTTGACAGTAACTTTGGTACTTAAATGATTTTCTAGGCGAAATGGTCGTGTGGTAAGCTGTTGGTACAGTCAATGCTAGCGATAGTTGCCTTACTCTGAGGGCATGGGTTCGAATCCCGCATGGGACTCGGCCCAAAAAGTACAATTATCTGTATTATTGAAGGTAGTGTTATCCCAAATATAACCATGTTATAAATCAAACATAATTAGTTTTTTCCCTTTTGCCTCCAAACATGATATATGATAACCTAAAATAAAAAATTTATCTATTGTTATTTCCCCCTCAACATCCACAAACCTGTCTGCCTGAGGTACTGAATACTCTTCTCGTCCACGGGGAAGTATCCGACGGTCGCCCCGTACTCTGGACACATGTTGGAGATGGTAGCACGGTCAGCTATCGACAACTTCGCAACACCCGGTCCAAAGAACTCCACAAACTTGCCAACCACTCCAATCTGACGGAGATGCTGTAAACACATTGTTCAGATGTTTAGTCTCTAATCTTTCATTACCATTAATATCTGACCAATACTTCAAGATCCGGAATAATATCAGGATAAAGGAAATACACAGAGCCAAATCATTGCTTTGGGATGTCATTTCAGTCTCAAGAGACAAGGTTTGATTTGATTCCCACTCTGACATACCTTAGTGATTGTCAATACGACGTCTGTAGAGGTGACAAGAGGTGAGAGAGAGCCTGTGAGCTTGTATCCCAACACCTGGGGCAGCACCATACTGATAGACTGTCCCAGCATCACCGCCTCCGCTTCTATACCGCCCACACCTAGAACATGGAGCTTCTGTATACACACTGTATAACATTGTCTCTGTACTGTAACAGTGTAACATTGTCTCTGTGCTGTAATACTGTGTTACATTGCATCTGTACTGCAACACAGTGTAACATTGTCTCTATACTGTAACATTGTATCTGTGAGGTAACACAGTGTAACATTGAATCTGTACTGCAACAGAGTGTAACATTGTATCTGTACGGTAACACAGTGTAACGTTGTATCTGTACTGTAACCAAGTGAAACATTGTATATGTATGATAACACAATGTAACATTGTCTCTATACTGCAACACAGTGTAAAAAATTGTCTCTGTACTGTAACACAGTGTAACATTGTATCTCCGCAATATTTGGCAACATGAATCACAAATCTCAAGATGTATCAACTCTCCAAACCCCAGCCCACAACACCGAGCCCGTTGATCATGGTGGTGTGGGAGTCGGTGCCCACTACGCTGTCAGGGTAGAGAACTCCGTCTGGATTGAAGACGACTCGTGCCAGATACTCCAGGTTGACTTGGTGCACGATGCCGGATCCAGGAGGCACTATCGTCATGTTCTTCAGAGCCTTGGAGCCCCACTGAGTGTATAAGTCTTTTGTTAAGCTCTGATATCTCACACACATGGTTCTGCATGTGACTGTAAACATGTCCTGCTTAGCAACTGTAAGCATTGTTTTACCATTCAACTCAGTTGCTTATTACAGGCTTGACACCAATTCAAGCTGATCATGCGTTCTTCAAATAAGTGGAGGTAACACGAAGTGTTTATACTGTATGAGGTTTAACATAAAAAAATTTTGGTTGAATAGCAAGTCTGAATCAATCCCCACTGACCACAGCGTGCATTGAAACACTGAGGCAGGTGTAATGTAATTCCACCCTCTGCCTCTAGGTTGACAAGCGTTTTGTTCAAATCCATGCACATTCCATTAGTAAATCTTTGTTCTGGTTGAATAGTAAGTTTCAAACAATCCCCACCGACAGCATGCATGAGCTACCACGACAGGTGTAATGTAGATCCTCGACTCTCTGCCTCTTGGATCACAAACTGATAAGCATTTTGTTCACAACCGACCCATTAGTAAATATCACATCTCACCTTAAGAAAGAGGAATCGCTCCTTGTTACGATCAAACTCCAATTTCTGATTCTGCTCCAAGGCGTCAGCGTTGAAATGTAACATGGTAACAATGGGAACTGAGAAACCGTACAAATCTCGTCCAGTAAGGCCAACCTCTTTTATGCAAAAACATTCTGACAGTATTATCGTGATAGCTAGATGTTTGATGTTTGACTATCATATCATCATCCACAAGAATATATCCAGATACCATCTCCTTACTATTTATCTTAAAGAAATAAAGAAATCTATTTAAATTTGGCATTCAGAAATGGATAATTTCAAACCATAAATACTTTGCATAATTTTATATTTATGTTAAAAATATTAGCGTTAGCTTTGAGATGTATATTCTGTGCTTAAATGTAATAAAGAATATCAAACTATGTACCCTTCCTTCTACTATCCACATACTACTAATGCTTTAAAGGGGCAGTAGCACGTTTTTTGCAGATTTTATTTTTTAAAATTTCCCATTCATAATGATTGTTTTCGTCATTTATATTTACTTTAGAAGATAAAAACATCTTATTACACAAACTGATTATCCGTAGTGGTAAAAGCGATGTTCTGTATAAAACAAAAATTGCATTGCGGCCATTTTATTGTGAACAGATTTTATTATTTCGAAGTACAAAAACTAATTATCCGTAGTGGTAACAGCGATGTTCTGTATAAAACAAAAATTGCATTGCGGCCATTTTATTGTGAAAAGATTTTATTATTTCGAAGTACAAAAAATGATTGCCATGGCTTTACCAAACTCTGTACACTCATTTTTAACTTGATTTTCTGAAGAGAGAAGGGTGCACTGTTTTACTATTTGTAAGATTATTTTTCAAATACATTTCATCGACTTAATTGAGCGAAAAAACGTGCTACTGCCCCTTTAACATGTCAATATGTCAATACTTTCTTAACAAATATAGAAGGATATGATGCAGAACAGACAAAGCAATGTTATCCGGGCAAGAGAGAAAAGCATGCTAGCAGACTGGATGATATCAATGTTATAGTCTCACTCACGTACTCAAGTCAGACTTGATGATATCAGTGTTATAGTCTCACTCAAGTAATCAAATCAGACTGGGCGATATCAATGTTATAGTCTCACTCAAGTAATCAAATCAGACTGGGCGATATCAATGTTATAGTCTTACTCAAGTAATCAAGTCAGACTGGGCGATATCAATGCTATAGTCTCACTCAAGTGATCAAATCAGACTGGATGATATCAATGTAATAGTCTCACTCAAGTAAGACTGGGCAATACCAATGTTATAGTCTCACTCAAGTAATCAAGTCAGACTGGGCGATATCAATCTTATAGTCTCACTCACGTAATCAAGTCAGACTGGATGATATCAGTGTTATAGTCTCACTGAAGTAATCAAATCAGACTGGGCGATATCAATGTTATAGTCTCACTCAAGTAATCAAGTCAGACTGGGAGATATCAAAGTTACAGTATCACTCAAGTAATCAAGTCAGACAGGGCAATATCAATGTTATAGTCTCACTTAAGTAATCAAGTTTATAGTCTCACTTACAAAATCAAGTCAGACTGGGCGATATCAATGTTATAGTCTCACTCAAGTAATCAAATCAGACTGGATGATATCAATGTTATAGTCTCACTTAAGTAATCAAGTCAGACTGGGCGATATCAATGTTATAGTCTCACTCATGTAATCAAATCAGACTGGGCTATATCAATGTTATAGTCTCACTCAAGTAATCAAATCAGACTGGGCGATATCAATGCTATAGTCTCAATCAAGTAATCAAGTCAGACTGGATGATATCAGTGTTATAGTCTCACTCAAGTAATCAAGTCAGACTGGGCGATATCAATGTTATAGTCTCACTTAAGTAATCAAGTCAGACTGGGCGATATCAATCTTATAGTCTCACTCACTTTATCAAATCAGACTGGGCTATATCAATGTTATAGTCTCACTCAAGTAATCAAGTCAGACTGGGCGATATCAATCTTATAGTCTCACTCACGTAATCAAGTCAGACTGGATGATATCAGTGTTATAGTCTCACTGAAGTAATCAAGTCAGACTGGGCGATATCAATGATATAGTCTCACTGAAGTAATCAAGTCAGACTGGGCGATATCAATGTTATAGTCTCACTCACGTTATCAAATCAGACTGGGCGATATCAGTGTTATAGTCTCACTCAAGTAATCAAGTCAGACTGGATGATATCAATGTTATAGTCTCACTCAAGTAATCAAGTCAGACTGGGTGATATCAGTGTTATAGTCTCACTCAAGTAATCAAGTCAGACTGGATGATATCAGTGTTATACTCTCACCCAAGTAATCAAATCAGACTGGGCGATATCAGTGTTATAGTCTCACTCAAGTAATCAAGTCAGACTGGATGATATCAGTGTTATAGTCTCACTCAAGTAATCAAGTCAGACTGGGTGATATCAGTGTTATAGTCTCACTCAAGTAATCAATTCAGACTGGATGATATCAGTGTTATAGTCTCACTCAAGTAATCAATTCAGACTGGATGATATCAGTGTTATAGTCTCACTCAAGTAATCAAGTCAGACTGGATGATATCAATGTTATAGTCTCACTGAAGTAATCAAGTCAGACTGGATGATATCAATGTTAGTCTCACTCAAGTAATCACGTCAGACTGGGCGATATCAATGTTATAGTCTCACACAAGTAATCAAGTCAGACTGGATGATATCAGTGTTATAGTCTCACTCATGTAATCAAGTCAGACTGGATGATATCAGTGTTATAGTCTCACTCAAGTAATCAATTCAGACTGGATGATATCAGTGTTATAGTCTCACTCAAGTAATCAATTCAGACTGGATGATATCAGTGTTATAGTCTCACTCAAGTAATCAATTCAGACTGGATGATATCAGTGTTATAGTCTCACCCAAGTAATCAAATCAGACTGGGCGATATCAGTGTTATAGTCTCACTCAAGTAATCAAGTCAGACTGGATGATATCAGTGTTATAGTCTCACCCAAGTAATCAAATCAGACTGGGCGATATCAGTGTTATAGTCTCACTCAAGTAATCAAGTCAGACTGGATGATATCAGTGTTATAGTCTCACTCAAGTAATCAAGTCAGACTGGGTGATATCAGTGTTATAGTCTCACTCAAGTAATCAATTCAGACAGGATGATATCAGTGTTATAGTCTCACTCAAGTAATCAAATCAGACTGGGCGATATCAGTGTTATAGTCTCACACAAGTAATCAAGTCAGACTGGATGATATCAGTGTTATAGTCTCACTCATGTAATCAAGTCAGACTGGATGATATCAGTGTTATAGTCTCACTGAAGTAATCAAGTCAGACTGGATTATATCAATGTTATAGTCTCACTCAAGTAATCAAGTCAGACTGGGCGATATCAATCTTATAGTCTCACTGAAGTAATCAAGTCAGACTGGGTGATATCAATGTTATAGTCTCACTGAAGTAATCAAGTCAGACTGGATGATATCAATGTTAGTCTCACTCAAGTAATCACGTCAGACTGGGCGATATCAATGTTATAGTCTCACTCAAGTAATCAAATCAGACTGGGTGATATCAACAATCCCACTCAAATAATCAAGTCAGACTGGGCGATATCAATAATCTCACTCATGCTGGACTGAAGAAGGAATAGACACTCTCATCCTGTGTTTCTGATTCAAATTAAATTTAAATTAAAAGTGCACCTTCCAAAAAAGCACAATTTCATTTCATAAGATTATGTGTGATGCAGCCATAACTTGATCATCAAACCAAGAGACTAAAATAGTAACAACTCTTGACAGGCCAACTGCAGAACATTTCAGTTAAGGCATTAAATAACTTTTGCAATAAATTTCCTGAAGACTGTCAAGAAAATCATATAAATGTCATGGAGTCGCCGCCAGCAGTTAAAGAATCTAAATGTCAGGGAGTCGCCGCCAGCAGTTAAAGAATCTAAATGTCAGGGAGTCGCCTCCAGCAGTTAAAGAATCTAAATGTCAGGGAGTCGCCTCCAGCAGTTAAAGAATCTAAATGTCAGGGAGTCGCCTCCAGCAGTTAAAGAATCTAAATGTCAGGGAGTCGCCGCCAGCAGGTGATGCTTGTCAAGAATCCAAATGTTAATGATATGTACCTCACATCTAGGACATAAGTTTTGAGTGCAAAGAGAATTGTAATTCTTCCAAATATTTTCATGAAATGTCAATTTTTTAACTTTTTTCAAATTACCTTCGTTTTTGCACCACTAAAGTTGTAATTTTTGCTGTTGAACCTTCATTAATTCAATTCATATCAGTCATTAAAAAGTACTGCCAATATGATAGATCGATTCAAAAGAATTTTGCTCAAAAATGAAAAATAAATAATCCTCTCAAAGATGAGTAATCAGCAATGATGTTACTATTGTATTCAACATTACGCATGCAAACACTGTTTCATTCTACAAAAAGTTTTCTGGAAAGTGATGAAAATGAGGCAGTGGCCTTGAACAAAGTTCAAGGTCAACATTACGGACTAGTATCCACACAATGACCTAATGTTGGTTTCCACTGCATTTGCCAAGCATTGGAGTAACAGTTTGTTGGATCACACTAACATGGGGTTTGAGTAGATTGTGGTTTCTGAATATACTCTGTAGTCTTCATCCTCGTTACTCAGGGTTTCATATATGCTCCGTTACTCTCCACTATATCACCCATGGGAAACCTGATCAGGAGAATGTGTACTCAAATTACCTGCCCTTGGCCGGCGAGAGCCAATCAAACTGCTTGGACCTGCGAGCCAATGACAATTCATATCACTTCGTTTCAAAGCAAGCGAGCTCATTGTGTTAGCCATCCATCACCGGTTATCTCCCTTGACCATTTCCGTCTTATCCCATTGAGCATTTTATTTGGTTACTGACTTCGTCACGCTGGCCAAGGGCATGTAATTTGGTAACAAATTCCGCTGATAAGGTTTCCCATGGGTGATATAGTGGAGAGCAACGGAGCATAAATAAAAACATGGGTAACCGAGGATGCTACCTCTCACACTGACGAGTTCTACAAAAGTGTTGCTTTATACTTCCCATCATTTTCTACAATTCCGTTTTATTTGATACAGCTTATCGGATCATGCAATGAGATGTTTTACCTCTTATGTAACAATATGTTGTGAAAAGTTAATAAGAAATGACAAACTTGATAACACATCATTTGCAAAAAAACGTGCTAAAGCACATTTAATACATTGCAAAATCACAATCAAATAGAAAAAAAAAACAGAACAAATATCAAGGAATGTAATATGTTGTTGAATTTAAGTTTATACTGCACTACTTGACAAAGACAAGCACACACTTGTTGAAAACATTGAGAACTGAAACTGCGGGTGGTGAAACAGCAAACTGACACGTAATGTGTTACTATGTGAATGTTCTATCAGTGTATAGCTGTTGTTATTTAAAAAGTTGTATAATTAGGTAGACCAGAGCATGTTTTCATCTCATGTAATGCCAAAAAACCAAGATGGCGGATTTTGCCAATATGACGATCACCGTAAGGTAACATTTGTGCAACGGAACCCTGGTTGAGGGCTGGAAATGATGAATTCCGTGGTTAAATATCAGAGCATTTACCAGAGGGTTCGAGCCCGCCCCTCTTCAAATCAAAATAATGAAGTCTAATAAATACAGGGTAAAACTACAAACAAATATGAGCTTTACTAATGTTTTGCACTGTAGCAAATCGTTACTGAAGGCAGTGTACTGACTATTTCAAATAAAGTAAATACAAAAAGCAAATATTACACTCGAATGTGTGACGTGTGACTATATGTTTTTTTAATGAAGACAAAATCACAGCTGTTTTTTAATTGTCAAACCCTTTCATGTCACCAGTACTGAATGCCAAACTAATTTCGAAAAAGAGAGGGGAATTGTGTTGATTCCGAATCGATATTCATATCAATAAAATGGCAGAAATACAAGTAGTATATCTAGGTTCTGACATGTGTAGGCCCGTAACACATGTTAATTATAATGGAGTAAAACTATATTGTTTTAGGAGAAGCCGAAGATAAGGTTTTAATATCTGTGCATAACGACTCTGTTTTGGGTGACAATACTTTCAGTTGTGATAGTGTAATTTTAAAGATAAGGATGCTAAGAAACCAATATTTAAGGATTGTTTTACATGTTTTGTGCTTCTATCGAAGTATAACAGCAACAAATTGTATAACATCGCGTAGCGTAGCGGAGCGATGTTATACGACATTTGTTGCTGTTATACTTCGATAGAGGCACAAAACATGTAAAACAATCCTTATGATTACAAAATCAACAGGTCTTTCTTTAAATATTTACACAAATCTAAAATATTTGTAATTTATCACGAGAAACAACGGCTTGTTACACGCAATGATACATGGCTGAATCAAAATTGAGGAATCCTTCATCTAAAACGGCAGAAGATTTAATTTCGTTTTCCCCAACATTCACATGCATACAATCAGAGTTTGTTTACTCTACATTCCGGATTTTTAGATTAACCCTCATTAGCATGTCACGCGAGGTTCAAACATGGCTACTGTTAGTGAAGCGCTGTGAGTGAACAAGCTCGGGGACTTGTATCTATCAAAATTAAGTGTTCCCGGTGAAGTTAATTGTCCCATTCGGAAAAGAAATGTATATTCTAGTTATAGGTGTAGGTGTGAAGACGAAATGACATATGAAGTTCATATTTTGCATCAAAACGTTCCGCTCAGTTGTAAGAACCGGCAGACCCGACAGTTTGTTCGAATGGATTGTGACGTCACGAGGTACGAATGCATGAGGTATGGTAGCACATTTTATCTGCATTCATCGAGAAATGGCAGCAGGTTTTTGAGAGCTTTCGTCCAATCAGAAACGCGGAAATTAGTGTAACAAAACCATTTTGTAATTATATATAATTGTTTGTCGTATTCTATTCTATTAGAGTATACAATTACCGTGGATAAATCCGAAACAGGTTCAATTTCACAGTGTCACTCGTCCACAGAGAAACAATTTCTCTGTGACATTGTGACATGTGACATATCAGAATATATAATTGTTCAACACAGGAAAAGTTTATCAGTGACTTTTAACAACACAGCAGCAATTAATCCGTGACTTTAATCAACACAGGAACAACTATCCGTGACTTTAATCAACACAGGAACATTTTATCCGTGACATTAGTCAACACCGGAACAGTTCTCTGTGACTTTAGTTAACCACTAAACAATTTTCTGTGACTTTAATCAACACAGGAACAATTTGACCATGACATTAATGAACACAGGCACAATTTATGCGTGACTTTAATCAAAACCAGAACAATTTATCTGGGATTTTAATCTTCACGGGAACTTTTTTCAACATCGAAACAATTTATCCGTGAATTCAATCAACAGAGGAACAATTTATCCATGACTTAAATCAACATAGGTTTACTTTCTCAGTGACCTTAACCACCATAGACATAATTTTCTTTGACTCTTGTCCACACAGAAACACCTTCTCAGTGAGATTGGTCCACATAGAAACCATGCAGTACCAGCCAGTGTGTGTTTTATTTAGTTCCATATTACAGTGTTTGCTGAAGAGAAGTGCTTGTGTAAAACCCAGGACAAACAACCAGGTACCTGTGGGATGTTCAACCAAACTTCACTGTCTGGCCATGGTCAGTGATGATCTATGTCTGATGGTGAAATCAGGACAATTGGGTATGTACATAAAAGATACACGCCATTTTGGTGTGCTACCATTGTATGAGTGTTGAAGATATGGTATATAACGAGCAAAAGCGAGTCATCAACTAAACCTTTCAAGAGATTGATAAAATGGTACTTCATAGTAATGATAATTATATACTTTTACAACGCATTTCTCTGTTATTCATGCTAAATACGATTTTATGGGCTTGAATTTAGATTTCACTGCAGATATATAACTTTTAAACTTGTATGGACACTAACCACTAACCAGGATGATACACTGTAGCCTACAGCGTTTGACTAAGGTTTCTTAACTTATGACCTTTATATCTAGGCGTGTGATGTCATAACTTTGAACCATGTTCAAGATGTTATACTTCTAGGTCATTGAGGAGTGTAAAATACAAAGCACAAGGGGCTACAAAACCACTCACTATTAGTATTCGCCAAGGCTTGCACATGTGAACATCATTTCGACCCATGCATATTTCCTGTAATCACTTGTACCTCATTGATTATTCTCTAAATCTTTTAAGGAAAGCACAAGGGGGTATCATGACGTTTCAGCTCATCATTACTGGAAGCCGAATGAACCTGTACAATGGCATTGAGACTGCCAGTTTATCAGTCTGTCAGTCTGTCCATAAAATAATTATCTTGTTATATTTCCATATTTTTGTTGAATTTACCGACTTTTGTTTTGTAAACAGTATGTGTGCATTGCACAGATGAAGAGACTCCAATCATGTCGACACTTACAGAATGCTCGGTTTGAAGCAACGTCACTGTTGGCACAACTAACTTCTGATGCAAATAATCAGGATTCTATCCCAGAAAGTGCTCTATATGTAACAGAGGTTAGGGTGGAAAAACTGAGTAGAGTTACCTCCGTGGTAAGAGAAAGGTCATACTTGTTTTATCAGGATGGCACTTTATAATACCATAAAAGTATTTCCCCCAACACATTTTTTGTTTACCAATTTTACCAATTTATCCAAGAACTTGCATTGTACAACATACTCTAAGTTTATCAGGACACTTTTTTGAATGGTTACCTTTAGGACAGGACATGTACATTCATGTCATTTCAGCGAGCACATTATTATTCCAGTTTCTCTCCTCGTACATTGAGGATACTAGACGACCCTTCATCTACTACGAGCGAAAGCGGTTTGATACCGAATCATTCACGAGTTTAATTAAAGTATTATTATTTGAAAGTGAGTTTAATATGCTGTTTCGTTCATGTTTGTCAAAATTAATCAGGTGAAACTAAATAGTGTGCCTAAATAAGGTTTACGCAAGATATGTACGATTGAGAAGACTGTAAGACCATTGCAATTTCACGACTGCACACTTTCGCGTGAAAAAAAGTAAAAAAGAAGAACCCTTTATGATATATGAGAGATAAAATATAATTAGTGATCATTCTGCTCTTTAAAATAATAAAATAAGTTTGATATATCAAGTCTGAAAATGTTTGAATACCAAACACTTTTCACACTATTATAGTGATCATTACATGATGGGTTATGCGACCCTTATTTTGTGATGTCACAGCATGGCAAAATCATAGAGACCCCATGATGTTCGATGTGGGTTCACATTTAGCTGCTAGTTGAGGTTTGTTAACTGCAAATATTGACATATCATTCAGAACGTTCAAATGCCATCAAATTCTTAATACTTAATAATGTGACGCATATCAGGAATATCCTACGTCCCTAAGAAATCTGATTACATTAGATGTATACAGGTATTATCAGAAGGTTATTTTATTAACAAAAGAGCCCTCCTTACCAAACATATATACACAGTGAGTTACATAGTAAAGTGGTGATATGAAGGTGAAATCCTACTCCCGATATTTCGCTAGAAAAAGTAAAATACAGCTGCATCCTGAACATGTATTCACCTACTTCAGTGTGTTAGTGCAAATATCATGTAATTTGGGATTTATTTGCAGCGTCGGGGCAACCGGAACCTAGACTTATCATTTTCCATTTCGCTCAATAATACAAGAAGACAGTTGAGACAAAATCTAAATCTTTACCCCTATTATAAAAAGTTACGTCTGCTCCTTGAAGTGACCGGGGGTCAAATCATGTCAAAACTACAAATTTATTTTCCTCTTTGAAGTATCCAGTTAGTGATCAACTTGGTCAAAGGTTGATCAAGTGTTCCCTCTTATTCTCAGTCAATGGATGTGTGATGAATTTGTTCTCATTTAATCGATATGAGAACATTTATTTAGAAATTCATGAAAATCTACCCCCCTTTCTATCCTAATCCGAAAGGTTCAAAAATGCAACTCTGACGTGGTGATCACATTATGTGTTTGATTCTTTATTACAGTTATTTAGGATGATTCCTTGTCATTGTATTTGATGTAATTTTATAGACGTTACAGTGAGAGCCAATTTGCGTGATATTTGCTTTAAGATACACAAGTAAGTGAACAAGCTTTCGGGAAAATGTTGGTTTGTAATTGTTTTACGGTCTCGTGTATACATCCGTGTCACAGCTTTGTAAAACCGAGGGATAAGACTGCTACAAAGATGAATACACTATGCCGTAAGACCATAAAACCAACGGGTTAGAGGCGTGTACATTACTTAATTATAAACTCCCTGCCAATTAAATTACATGGAAACGTCATCCTCTTGCATGATTTTTTATCATCCTTGATATAGTTTATGACAAGAGAAAACTGATATATAGAGGATATCTGTCTTTTCTTGACTAATACCATGTTTATCTCATCGAGTGAGGTAGAAAGGTTATATTTTCACGAGTGGCGCAGCCACGAGTGAAAAAATATAACTTTTCTACCTAACGAGATGAGATAAACATGGTTTTTGTCAAGAATTGACGGATATTCTATTTATTATATGATATTATCCATGTAATTACGTCCAAAAAGAAACGTTTTCACGCCAAGCGGTCGCAAGGAACAGCCCGTCACCACAGTAACACTGTGACGTCATAAGCAAAATCGCCGCGCGAGACCTATTGTTTTATGACGTCAAATTATATCAGTCACCGTTCGCAGTGAAAATATAAGTTATTTTCACTGTTGCTTGATAGACAGTTTATTTCACTCATAAATCCCAGGAGAGAAGATAAGACGGTAGACATAATGATCGTAACTATCTATGTTGAAATATGTCAATATCGCAATAAACGGTATGTCCTAAGTCCCGAGAACTGTAGAACTGGGAAACTCCTAAGAAGGTACTGTGCTAAAGCTGTGCTAAAGCTACTTATACTTATACCCAATATTTTACACTAATGATGACATTGCAGCATTTTCAACTTAACAGGGCTATTCACTATTATAGTTGTGTCTTTCTTAATCGAAGTGATAACAAAAATAAGATATTTCTCGCATGGAATAGTGACTGAATTGATCGAGTTGCAAAAGTAAACACAAGAAAATACGGCACAACTTCTCTTTAACAATTGAAAAAAGGATAGTTCAAACTAAGAAATCTATTGGCGTCCCTAGATATTATGTCCCGATTTAATGATCCAATATTGAACTGATAATAACTGTATATCTCAATCAATAACCTGAAGCTTGATAACTGAAAGTTAAAAAAAACAGTTAACGTAAGTCCCAATGTTTGACATTCAAATTTTCTTATTTTGCTGAAAATAATTGGTGAACATATAACACAAGTGTGTTAAAACCTCTGACAAAAGAACGCTTATGTGTATTTAAACACAAACTGCCACTAATAAGGACTTACTTTAAATGTCAAATGTGTATCTTGGTATTATAGAAATGAAACATCCGTGACAACTGATAACACTTATTTTATATCTAATGATACTTGGTATAATTAAGATCCTAATTGTTCTACAGCACTTTAAGAAAGATTTCACTTGTTCACAATGATACAGAACGTCGTTTAATCTGGTGTTGGTCAACAATGTGGTACCAGCCTCTGGTTTCGTTCTCCATTGTTTCCTGAAGAGAAATGCCAGTTCGGAAGCTGGTTCTATGAAATATATTGAGTTTGTGTCAAAAGAAACAGACAACGAGTGGAGAGGGTTTTTTTTATTGACCGCTGTAACCCTTTGGTAAGTGAGTCCGAAGAAGCTGTATTTTCCAGGTATCGGTTTCGACCTGAAACAATACTGTTTATCGTAACTTTAGTTGCTGGCCAACTGAGAAGAGACACGGCGAGGAGCTCTCCCCATCCACCCCTAGCGCAGGTGCTCATCTCCCTCCGCTTTCTAGCTACCGGTGGCTTTTGTTCCCTGATTGCAGATATGTACCGCAGCATTTCCGCATCGTCGGTGTATCGGTCAATCAGGGACTTTTGCCGTGCGTTGGTACCCCTAGCACAGCGTTTCGTCAAAATGCCCGTGGATACAGACACATGCAAGTCCATGTTTTACCAGATTGCAGGTAAATTCTTCAATTTTAAACGTGTTGTCTCAGTAACTTGTCTAAAAATTATGTATAAACTGCGGTAAACAATTTAATGAAGGGAGATCACTCTTATTACGAAGGGTGAGTTAAAAGTTGAACTGCGAAACGGAATAACACATATGAAAGTATGATATGAAATTAATGAACACAGACCATTTTTTTACATGCTAGATTATTTTGTTTGTTTTGTTTACATTTTAGGATTTCCAAATGTATTTGGATGTGTTGATGGCACCCACACAAAATGAAGGCGATTTTGTAAATAGAAAGGGATATCATTCACTCAATGTTCAGGTGAGTCAATTTGTTCCATTTATTTAAATAGTGCTTAACATGTAATTGTTTATTTATTTAAATCATCAGAAAATAAGTAACTTATATCTAACATACATTTTCTGAACTGATTAGTTGGACTATGTTTTTCAGCATTAACACTTTTGTTAAATTTACTCAACAAGTAATGATTGTTTGGCAGATGATCTGTGATGCACAATTTCGCATAACAAACTGTGTTGCGAAATGGCCTGGGAGCGTTCACGACAGTAGGATTTTCCGAGACAGTCAAATCAGTGTGGCTTTTGAAAATGCTTTGTATTGGTTTAATTTTGACAACATTTGGTAGTAATAGTGATAATAATGGTATCTATACCGATTATTATCATACCGGTGTTGATACTTTTTGGGCTAGTTTTATAAATTTATAGATAAAACTTAAATATTATGATATTATAAAGTTAAATACAATCTGAGTCTCCATGACCAGATATGTTGTGCAAAATTCTAAATACTATTTTTTAACTATGAAGGATTTTACTTATTACATTTCAGGTACCTATAAGGGATTTCTCCTTGGAGACTCTGGCTACCCGTGCAAGTCCTACCTCATGACTCCATACCTCTCACCAGCAAACAGGGCACAGGAGAAATTTAATAAAAGTCAAACAAAAACAAGAGTACAGATTGAACAAACCTTTGGAATTTTAAAGCGAGAGAGTGAGTGAGTGAGTGAGTGAGTGAGTGAGTGAGTTGGGGTTTAACGCTGCTTTCAATAGTATTTCACTTATATCGCGGCTGCTAGTATTATGGCAGGGAGAAAGCCCGCAACGCCATGTGGCTATGCACTGCGGTGAAACCTGCGAGCAACGGCTGGAACTAGCGAACCATGGGTGGTACTACGCCTAAATTCAGTATAGCATTGCACCCAAACCTTACTGCGTGTAGAACATTTCTCTACTGCAGACAAAGTTGCCGTGCCCCTGGCGGGATTCGAACCCCGGACCTCTTGATCCGAAGCCGAACGCGCTAACCACTGCGCTATCCCGCCCCATTTTAAAGGTTCTCTTCCTTGCACAGTGGCCTTCGCATGTCACCTACACGTGCATGTAAAGTAATTGTTTCATGCGCAATATTGCATAATATCGGTATTGACCGACAAGATGTGATAAATGTTGATTATGTAATTGTGATCATGACAAATTCAATGTCCGAGTTGCTGATGATTTAAACGCAACAAATGTAAGAAATTATCTTTCTCAATCATACTTCACCTAAGTACTGTACACAAATCCTTGCAATGAAGAACTCTCATAATAAATAATGACATGATCAAGAACAAACAGTATGTTTTTCAGTACTTCAATTTATTGTCAGTTCCAAATAGTGATTTTCATAGTTGATTACAAGCATTTGAAGCGATGTATGTACATATGTGAATGTAAGTACTTTATCACATCAGACTGACAAGTGGATTTAAATATACATGCATATAAGTTTGTCATATATACAGTGAAGTTACTCAAATGATTAAGACTCAAGTATTGAGAGTAAAATTTCATCAAAGCCATCCATCAAGAATTCAGGATCAGTAGCATATTGTCGCAATTTATATTGTTTTGGGATTTTCATTGTTGTCACAGATATGCAATACCACAAGATATGAACAACAATATGAATTAATTAATAGCACCAACAAACTCAATTCTAATGTAACAGTAAAGATAATGGATGGAGTTTAAGAATATATTTTTTGAGGCAGTCAGTAATAACTTCATGACTTAAAATAAGAATTAACATTTCATTTGCAGTAATAAGATCTCATTTTTGAAAAGTTCAAGTTATTAGATATTTCATATGAACTGATCAAGATAAATGAATAAGTTTTGGATAACAAGGTATATTATTTGGCAGTAATCCTGAATCGTTTAACAGTGATAAATTTACATATATGGCATACCACAAGCTAGTGTGAGTCCAAGCAGAGATAAGTGAGTCCCGCACTGAGAAAGCAATAAACTACTAGATAAACACCCTTTGAGTCCAATGGACTCGCAACTTTTAATCATTATGAGTCCTCTCCAATAATTGTTAAAATAGCACCACACGACAATATTTGTATATTCTCTCTCTTCATTAGATTACTATTATTACAGCTTAAATTGGAAATTTGAGGATAATGACACATTTGAAACAATCTAATGATCAATGTATTATTCCTGCAATTTTGCCAAAAATAAAGTACTCATACTTAAAGAAGCAAGTTTCACTTTAAATAAGCTCACAGGTATATTATTCCAAACATTCATGCGATTTGTTTTTTATTTTAGTTGTCAGAAAATTAGTTGCCATACTGATATCTTAAATTACAGAGTAACAATCCCTTTGAAAAAACAGGTAGTAATCAGTGTTAGTTATGTACTTTAGATAGAATGTATATATACACTTAGAAATTAATTAAGCAACATCCAATTTGTTTTAGAGCAAAATCGTTATGATTTGAATGAAGACAATATGTGAGGAAAACGGTTAGTGTTTTTAGGTAGAACTAACATTTAGCAGTGTTGAAACCAAAGGTCACTCAAATAACGGTTCAATGTCATTTGGATATCGGCTGTTACGATAATTTGGTATTTTGGTATCATAATCCAAGTCCCATCATGAAATGAAATGAAATGAGAGTCAATATTTGATGCAGTAATGTGATGAGTGTCATTTGTTCAAGTGAAGTGTTAACACTTTACTGACTTTTTAGCAAAAGTCACATATTATAGCAGTATGCACCTTCAAACTCACAAAATCATAAAACTGTTAATTTCAATAAACCACAATTCAGTTTACAAACTAGGGTGTTGCTTAATTAATTTCCAAATGTATATAAGAGTCACACAAATGTCTTCTGTTCATTTTGAAACTTCATAATCTCTAATTCTAATTCTTGCTTTTTTAACTTTTCAACTTCCGCTTTGATTCTGTAGTAATTAAGCTCTTGTTCCAATTTGTTAGTTTCCATTATACATTTTTCCCTTTAGGCTTCAAGAACCAAATGTTCTTCTTCCTCTAATTTTCGTTTTCTCAACTTGGCCGGTCTTGTTGATTTGGGCACATGAAGAAAGCCTTGACTGTCAATGGTGATATCAACTGGCAGATTGGACTCTGGAACAATATAATCATTTTTAACTCCAATATGTCAATTGATGAAAAACAAATATATGAATATGAAGCTACTATAGCACTGTTGCTTACCTTTGTTCTGGGGGACACGTTTTTCTTTAATCAATATTTTACTTAAATGTTTAATGGAGGTATGTGATAACTTTACTTTTATCACAATCAATTAAAATTCATTCACATTGCTTTTAATTATTTCTTTTTTACTAATGCACGTTCAAAAATACTAATTTAAGTAAGGAATATTGATATGGATATTAGTTGATGTTTTTATCTCTAATTTTAGTTATTCTTACTTTGAGAAGTTGTACTGGCAAGGCTATTTTGATAGATATAATAATTTTGGGGGTTGTTGTGTTCCCTCGTAGTTAAAAGAACTAGTCTTTTCATTTCCAAAGCCTATAAATCCCATCTTCAGTGGTAGTTAAATAGCATTGAATCGAGTTGTCTTCACTGCCCACAACTAAAGGACATAACACAACTCATGTTTCAATGTTTGTTACACAAATATTTTAGTATGATTACATAAGGTTTAAATGTATTAATGTACCTAACATAACTGTTCTACAAGTAGTAATATGTTGGTGCAATGCTGCACTGAATTTCAGCGCAGTACCACCTATTCGCTAGCTCCAGCCAATGCTCACAGGTCTCACCACAATGTATATCCACAATGGTGTTGCAAACTGTATCCCTCTTAATATACAATCACCAGTGATAGAAATGAAAAAAAAATCTTGAAAGCAGTGTTAAACTCCACTCGCGGTGAATCATGTCGATCCTCTTTCAAGTATTTACATCCCCTCAGTTTGGCTCTGTTTACAGGGTTTGAGAAAGACGCCATTGTGCGACAGACACGTATTTACATCCCCTCAGTTTGGCTCTGTTTCACAGGGTTTGAGAAAGACGCCGTTGTGCGACAGACACGTATTTACATCCCCTCAGTTTGGCTCTGTTTCACAGGGTTTGAGAAAGACGCCATTGTGCGACAGACACGTATTTACATCCCCTCAGTTTGGCTCTGTTTCACAGGGTTTGAGAAAGACGCCATTGTGCGACAGACACGTATTTACATCCCCTCAGTTTGGCTCTGTTTCACAGGGTTTGAGAAAGACGCCATTGTGCGACAGACACGCATTTACTTGGGCTCACTGTGTTCTTCTTAACAGCCAAAGAGTGAGTATACAAAGTACTTTTATAATATCTAGAAGTCTACATACGTATTTTTAAAGCTGTAACAGTAATCTGTATCTGCATTCTGCATTCCAAATATTGGACTTAGCCAAGGTGTAAGACTAAGCCTGTTTAGTGAAAATGAAGACGTGAGATAGAGCCATAGGGGGGGGGGGGGGGGGGGGGGGGGGGGTTGAATATGAAAGTCGAGTAAAAAGATATAACCTAAACCTACACCAATTGAATGTTGGTACATTTTAGAACCAAATGAAATATCATGCAAAAGTTTTCATACATCTTTAAGCTTAACAATGTATTTTGACCCTCAAAATTGAAAAAGAAAACAATGGCCGCCAATACTGCCCAAAATAGAAAAGGATTTGAGAGGGATCTTTGTCTTTTACCATATTTGAGACATAACAAGGTTGCTGATTATAAATGAATCACATGTCACAACCAACAAATGCTACATTTACTTTGCTGACAATCGGCCGTAGTCTATGTTGTGATGTACTTTTTAACTGTAATATATAATTGTTGGATTTACCCATGGTGTTATTAAAGTCATTAAATAAAAGGAATCGTGGCTAAAATATCATATTTTTGATGAAGGAAACAATAAATATTACATTGGTATAATGTTTCTGTCTTCTCGAAAAACTGTGTCCTAAATTCACTTCAGAAACAAGCTAGAGCTGTTGGTCCTTTACCTACACTGCGCCTCGCTACGAAGTTATATCAGTGCGTGTTAGTTATGAATGGAGGTCACGTGATGTAAACAGCAGGCGAGGGAGACGAGAGGCGAGTCACTGTACGCTCTAGTGTTGAAAAGCTCGTGGACCTGTAAACTGCATGCATTATCTGCACTGTGTACATACCAGTGAGTGTGTTGTGTCCGATGAGGATTTGAGTAGTTCAAGGGATATAACTCTTGTTACCTTCAAACACGCTTTGTCAGTTTGCATGGAGACTACATGTACATAGCATTTTAATTTGTTGATGATATGTTTATTGTGTCAGGAACTATGTGTAAATCATATTCCTTTGAGGAAATAGGGTTTGCCACAAGAAGCCACATTAAATGTTCATCCAAAACATGTCTTGGGTGAATACTGTTTATAACCAGTAACGTTGATTGACGTTGTAAATGTTCATACAAAACATGTCTTGGGTGAATACTGTTTATAACCAGTAACGTTGATTGACGTTGTAAATGTTCATACAAAACATGTCTTGGGTGAATACTGTTTATAACCAGTAACGTTGATTGACGTTGTAAATGCTCATTACATTTCAATACACACAATACTTGTTTTCTTTATAGAACATAGAATATATTTAAGTGATTTATACGATATTACATTATATGTTAATATTTCAATAAATGACACGTTTTTAATACACAATCGTTTTGTCTGTTTGGCTGTATGTTTGTGCCGAATTTAGACAAAGTGCCGTATTTAACAACCGTTCCTCCTGACCCCTTCCCCCATTTCTAAACGACTGCCCAATAACACGGGTGATGCGAAACGTGGGTTTGACAAAACTCAAAACCTACTCAAATTGTGCTATACCCAAAATAAAACTCAACAACACCTCTAGATATTTACATGATCATGGATTCGTCAGCAATGAAATCCTTGTAACTGTTCGTATTTTATTCAAGGGAGATTCGCATTTTGTAACAATTCGTTGCAAAATTTACTTTTGAAGCTAAGAAGGTTATCATTATATTAACATACCATCTCCTAATCAGAACTAACATCTCCTAATAGGAATAATAGCTTCTAATTCGGACTCAATATTTTACGTTCTCTCGTACTTCTCTCCACTCTTCACTGTGTTAGCTTTCTGTGATGTATCCGAACTGGAAAAACGACCAAGAAAATATGATGATGGTAAATTGAAATAATCTAATTCACTTGGTTGTAGCTGCTCTACTTGTTGGTAAGGACATATTCTAACAAGACTGATTTATTTCAAAGGCTCATTTCAGTTGAATTACCCTCATTGACAATATTTGTAGCAGCAGAAATCAATATTTTAACGGGTCTGTCAGTCAATGAAATACAATATTAGGCAACTAGGTCTGTCAATCAATAACATAAATTGCAACCCGACTACACTCACGTGCAAATGAAACGTCCTCAATGAAACAGCAAGGTAAAGGTTGCACAGAATACGATATTATCAAAAGGAATACACTTAACAGTATCAAAAACGTATAATTTACCAATCAAAAGTGATCAGTGTTCAATTGAAACTCTTAGTCTGAAATAGGAAACTACAACTCAAAGAACGTAACTCAAGTTTTCATCGAAATTGCAAATACTTTCAACAACCACACAGTGATATATCCAACGTTTCAGAAAGAGTGACCAAACCTGTGGGAGAATTTGATTTCAGAAGACAGGTACAGTTAGTCTGATATGGGAAAACTAAGCACACTCTGTATCATGTAGATGTTTGACGTTGTTGAATGAAATAAATATTTATCTAGATACAGCACAATCCCTTACTAAACCTTGAAAGGGAAAATCACCCAACCTGTCAGTAGTCAATTCAAATCGTCTTTGACCTATAACTACATATGGGGGTACATTTTACATGTACATGACATAACACTGTGCGTGGAGATAACATTGATAGTTGTAATATCTTTGATTATTTGTATGATAGATAAACATTGCTAAAATCGAAGTTTACAATCGGATGTTGGAATTGGAATTTTAACAATATCTATAAGAGGTAAATAATTTGAGCTGAGTTGTCTGAATCTGTAACATACAAGTAAAAAATGTTATTCATCCTCATTATAGCCTTCAACACATAGTCAACATAACCAGTCAATTCTATCTATCAGATAATACCTGCCACTTTCAATAGATATCTGGTGTGAAAATCGTCTAAACTGAGAGAAAGCTACTCTAAATGTCCCAATAACAACTGCACTTAAATATAATTCCTTGGGAAGTATTTTATAGAAACAGTAGGATACCCTTTTGAAGTAAACTATACCAAGTCTGTTGATAAATACATTTAAATCGACTCTCAAACTAGGATAAGAACGACGTAGGAAGATAAACAAATTGTCAAGAGTCAGTGGGTGCATGAGACCTACAGGACTTGACACTAAATGTAACGAAAATCGACCACGTGGTCCTCTCAATTTCACAATTACTACAGAGATATTGAACAAACACTCACCAATCAAATTAAAAAAGTTAAGGCATGTCCCCCAAATTATGACAAAGACCAGTCCAGCTTACATGTATAGAAGTGATTCAGACAGAATTTGTATACCACTCTGTTTGCCCTCTTATATAAAATAAGTTCTTATTCTGATTTAAGCAGTGTTAAACAATGAATAACGTTATTGTTAAAACATGCAATTGCCAATGAGTAACAGAGGAAACCGCTTTATTTTTATCTGTTACACTATATGTAAAAGCATGAACTGTAAATCGTCTCTGTTATTCCTTATTTCATATAAGAAAATACATGATACGTCATACTAAAACTTATCATAAGCTCTATGCCGTGCGCTACGAAGTTATTTGAGTGCGTGTTAGTT
This sequence comes from Gibbula magus, assembly GCA_936450465.1. Lineage (NCBI taxonomy): Eukaryota > Metazoa > Mollusca > Gastropoda > Trochida > Trochidae > Gibbula > Gibbula magus. The sequence continues at coordinate 4,064,842 of OW388302.1, forward strand.
ATGAATGGAGGTCACGTGATGTAAACAGCAGGCGAGAGAGACGAGAGGCGAGTAACTGGTTGCTCTACTGTATGTTGGGTTGTTAGCTCGTGGACCTGTCTGTGTAAACGGCTTGCATGTGTCTGCACTGTGTAAATAACAGTGAGTGAGAGAGCGTACGATACGGATTTGACTGTTCAAGGGATATAACTCTTATCGCCTTCAAACGTGCTCTGTGTTCATGCAGACTATCATAGCATTTTAATTTATAAGACCATTACACAGCCCTCCTGACCATTGATCTCTAAGACCATCACACCCCCTTCCTGACCAATGATCTCTAAGACCATCACAACCCCTTCCTGACAAATGATTTCTAGACCATAACATCCCATTCCTGACCAATGATCTCTAAGACCATCACATCCTTTCCTGACCAATGATCTCTAAGACCATAACACCCCCTTCCGGACCAATGATCACTAAGGCCATCACATCCTTTCCTGACCAATGATCTCTAAGACCATTACACCCCTTTCCGGACCAATGATTTCTAAGACCATCACACCCCATTTCTGACCAATGATCTCTTAGACAATCACATCCCCTTCCTGACCAATGATCTCTAAGACCATAAAATCCCCTTCCTGAGCAATGATCTCTAAGACCATTACAGCCCCTTCCTGACCAATGATCTCTAAGACCATCACATCCCCTTCCTGACCAATGATCTCTAAGACCATCACATCCCCTTCCTGACCAATGATCTCTAAGATCATCACATCCCCTTCCTGACCAATGATCTCTAAGACCATAACATCCCCTTCCTGACCAATGATCTCTAAGACTATCACATCCTTTCCTGACCAATGATTTCTAAGACCATAGCATCCCATTCCTGACAAATGATCTCTAAGACCATCACATCCTTTCCTGACCAATGATCTCTAAGACCATCACATCCTTTCCTGACCAATGATCTCTAAGACCATCACACCCCTTCCGGACCAATGATCTCTAAGACCACCACACCCTCTTCCTAACCAATGATCTCTAAGACCATTAAAACCCCTTCCTGACAAATGATTTCTAAGACCATCACATCCCCTTCCTGACCAATGATCTCTAAGACCATCATTCCCACTTCCTGACCAATGATCTCTAAGACCATCACATCCCCTTCCTGACCAATGATCTCTAAGACCATCACATCCCCTTCCTGACCAATGATCTCTAAGATCATCACACCCCCTTTCTGACCAAAGATGTCTAAGACCAGCACACCCCCTTCCTGACAAATGATCTCTAAGACCAGCACACCCCCTCCCTGACCAATGCTCTCTAAGACCATCACATCCCCTTCGTGACCAATGATCTCTATAACCATTGAACCCCCTTCCTGGCCAATGATCTCTAAGACCATCACATCCCCTTCCTGACCAATGATCTCTTAGACCATCACAAATCCTTCCTGACCAATGATCTCTAAGACCATCACATCTTTCCTAACAAATGACCTCTAAGACCATTACACCCCCTTCCTGACAAATGATCTCTAAGACCATCACATCCCCTTCCTGACCAATGATCTCTTAGACCATCACAAATCCTTCCTGACCAATGATCTCTAAGACCATCACATCTTTCCTAACAAATGACCTCTAAGACCATTACGCCCCCTTCCTGACCAATGATTTCTAAAACCATTACACCCTCTTCCTGACCAATGATTTCTAAAACCATTACACCCCCTTCATGACCAATGACCTCTAAGACAATTACACCCCCTTACTGACCAATGATTTCTAAAACAATTACACCCCCTTCCTGACCAATGATTTCTAAGACCATAACATCCCCTTGCTGACCAATGATCTCTAAGACCACCACACCCCCTTCCTGACCAATGAACTCTAAGCCCATCACACTCAATTCCTGACCAATGATCTCTAAGACCAGCACACTCCCTTCCTGACAAATGATTTCTAAGACCATAACACCCCCTTCCTGACCAATGATCTCTAAGACCATAACACCCCCTTCCTGACCAATGATCTCTAAGACCATCACACTCACTTCCTGACCAATGAACTCTAAGACCATAACACCCCCTTCCTGACCAATGATCTCTAAGACCATCACACCCCCTTCCTGACCAATGATATCTAAGACCATTACACCCTCTTCCTTATCAATGATTTCTAAGACCATCACACTCCTTTCCTGACCAATGATCTCTAAGACCATCACATCCTTTCCTGACCAATGACCACCAATACCATCACATCCCTTTCCTGACCAATGATCTCTAAGACCCTCACACCCCCTTCCTAACCAATGATCTCTAAGACCATCACACCCCCTTTTTGACCAATGATCTATAAGACCATCACATCCCCTTCCTGACCAATGATCTCTAAGAACATTACACCCCTCACTGACCAATGATCTCTAAGAACATTACACCCCCTTCCTGACAAATGATTTCTAAAACCATAACACCCTCTTCCTGACCAATGATTTCTAAGACCATAACATCCCCTTCTTGAACAATGATCTCTTAGACCATCACATCCTTTCCTGACCAATGATCTCTAAGACCACCACACCCTCTTCCTTACTAATGATCTCTAAGACCTTTAAACCCCTTCCTGATCAATGAGAATCCTGGGAGTAGCTTTCTTCCTTCCCCTCCATTACGTCATCGTAACAATAGGATGATGTCATAAGGTCGCTCGCTAAAGCAAAGCTATATTCTATGCTCCGTTCATAAAACTAACTATGCAAGATTTGTTGTATATTCTAAATAGAAAAACTAAATACGCATTTGAATTGGTTACACTGTTTTGAAGTTCATCCATGGACATCCTAGTCATAGCGCCCTTAGGAGATGTGATCCATAAGTTGAGAATAGAGCTTTTGTATGAGATTCATTTGTGTGGATCATACGACGAATTCAAAAGGTGTTTACAGAAGACTTTAAATCGTTATTTAAAAGCAGACACGACTTGCCGAGGTGTTCTGAGCGTTCTTAAGAGAAGCATGAAAGAAGAGTTACAACCGTATAGACATTGAAAAGAACAACACAAAGAAGGTTTTAAAGAGTTTTACTCGCCACTCAGCTCTGTGTTCCCAGTCAGTCCTGTCAGCTGCTATGTACGTCGTGCTGAGAAGTTATATATAAGCGTCATTTTAATCTTCAATGGTAGACATATTTAACATTTTATTACAATGAAATATGGGATGTATGTGTGATATAAACGTATACCACGCTGCAATGACATTCTCCTATATATTAACAGTGACCAATACATGCTACGTTATATCGTCCCTGGCAGCAGCATGCACGATTGTTGTACTTTGATTAATACGTTATTGTTAAAATTATATCAGATATACAATTCTTGATCACACGTGAAATACCAACTTTACACATGCTACTCGATGAAATGCACCTACATAAAGTTTTTTCTCGATATTCATTCGATAAAAATGCTACAGTCGGAAACTGGAAAGAATGTTTGTATTCAAAATAGAAGGGTTTGTATCGGAACTAACTTGAACATTGTTTTTAATGAAATCTCATGAAATCTTGACATAATTGGTTAACCGTGTATTTCCATTAAATTCAACACCAGTGGAGTTGTGAATGTGATCAAGAGGAATAGGAATGTTTGTATGATATATGCCGACAGAAGACACATCTTATCCAATACATTGGGTAGAACTTACGATAATTTAACATCACTTGGCACAAAGAAGAAGATGATACGCATTTTATATATGACTTCAGCTCGTTTTAACTTGTACATGTAAATATACATTACATTACATAGATTACAAAATAAGTAACATTGTAAATTGGATATAGAAGAATACGAACAGATATACATTACTTTCAACAATAATGGAATTGTGAATTTTAACTAGAAAATACCAACACATATACATTACTTTCAACACAAATGGAAGTGGGAATCGAATCTGGAAGAATATGAAAAACTACCCATCGCATTCAACACTAATGTAAATGAGAATTTCATCTGGAAGAAAATGAACAAATATAGATTTCGTTCAGCACTGGTGGACTTGTATTTGTATCAAGAAGAATATATAGTGGAATAATTTTCAATATGTATAATATGTGTTAACATCTCTTGTTTCAGTGCAGCATTGCTCTTATATACACACGTAGGTTGAATGTGTTGTAATTGTTATGTTTGATTCGTACAAGTTTCTATCGTCAAGGCAGTTATATAAGGTGTTGACTTGATCAGACATTTCATATCGATGAGCTTTAATATAAGCATTAACTGTTTTCCATGTCTGTGCCTCTGTCGAAGTATAACAGGAATAAACTGTGCTCCTGAATCCTAGAAATACGTGTGGCAAAATCATTTGTTATTAATTATCCTTTTTGGTGAAACCAGATAATGCAAGTGATATAACTCACCCACACAACTGAATGTCAATATGATTTTAAATTGTATTTCCCCAAAATAACGATTATACATTGAAACGTTTAATGAGAGGAAACTATGACAGTGAATGTAAATAAAAAAAGAACATCGCTAAGGATTTGCAATTATTATTCTAAAATTGGTTTCACTTTAACTCAATAATGAAAAACCAGTGTAAAGAAATGATTGTAAACACCGTGGCTCTGCAAGCATTGTGTAGTCTTCTATAGATACTTCTTGCAAAGAACTGAAGGTGTTCAAGTATAATCGCTCAGGAGCGTATGCATACCTTTTATGTATTATATTGTGTTTACACTGCAAGTGTTCCCTGAGAAAGCTTCATGAGAAACCCACAGTTGAATATTTATGTATATCAGTGTATGGCACATCTAATTCAGATTTATAAGACGAACACTGAGTGGGTTCTGGTGTGTTTCTTCTTAGTAAGAACTTCAAGACGTCCGTTCTGCCATGTCTTTCAGGGCGTACCTTCTGTTGAGGATTTGGAGATGTTTCTAGGTAAGTGTAATGTATTACTTTTACTTCTATTGGTATGCTCATATACATGTAGTTAATCCACACAATAATTAAATATCAGATACCGGATCTCAGTTAAATCAATGTCCCCTAATTATTTACATTTCAGTATTTTAATTATTATTTAAGAATATGTTTACCATATCGGATGACAATGTGTGTACAATTAGATGTGTTTCATTGAATTAATATAAGATAAATCATAAGTAAACAGAATGTTTATTTTGACATAAATAAATCACGTAAAACACAAGAAAATGATATAATTTAACAACTTCTGTTTATTGTTACCAAATTAAATCAGCTTTGATATTAAATTTTGTTATATTTTAGCATCACTGTACACGTCACTTGAATCGATTAATAAAACAAGCATTAGTAAACAATATATGACCAAAAGGGTTCTTCCAAAATTTGGAATTTAGAAATAAAAGAGACATAATATCCGTATCGTCACTGTTCAGCAATTACATGAAATAATTAACAAACATGCATGGCGATGATCTCAAATCAGTAGAGTTGATGGAAGGATAGTTTACACTTATAGAACTTTATTTAAGTTTCTTAATCGTAATATTTGTCTTCCTTTAAATTGTATAAAGCCAAATCGTGGAGTAGCGTGCATTGTAATATATATTTAAGTCGATTTTAAAGTGAAAATGAGAAATTCTAAATGTAAAATATGTTTTCCATGGAAAACAAATATTCTAGTGAACTTACGTTTCATTGTGTTTTCATTTAGACTCACCAATACTACAACTTTAAACAGAAGGACTAAATTATCTCTACCTATCACACACATAGCGTTCATTGGACATGATAACGAACATAAGCTAAACAATCACAATATTGTGTTTTATAAAGTATAAAACAAATATTCACTTATCCACTGGACTTAAATTAAACAATATCATTTTCAAGGACTTGTTGTTAATCAAGTAGCGTGATTTTCCCAGTACAATTCAGTGACAAAAATTGCAATTTTAAAGTTTACTATTTTTAAAGTTTACTATTTCTACGGAGCGAAAAGAGGTATAAATTCACGTATATATGATATAACCTATTTGCTCCGAATACTAACATCATAGTCAAACTTTCAGAACACACATGGCGGAAAATTGTCTCCCCTGGGTGTAAACAAATTATAATTATCAATATTTATGCTCTTACTTCAAATATGACAATCATATAGTGTTTAATTATAGTTTTCAACATCCTGCATTTGTCAATAACTAGTTTCTGACAATTTCACGAGTACCAACAGTCGTAAATTCCCGAAGAACTGTTCAGCTCTATTGATAATAATAACGTCACCTGTAATACCTTGGACATGTGTTTGAAATGTCATACTGTATTTAATCAATGAATGAAGTTTACTTTACAGATATATGTGCTACACTTGTGTGATTATACATTGACTTTTGTCTTAATATTATCATTGCAAACTCGTGTTGTCTTACGTGCAATATACGCCCTATACATCATTCATATATACAACATAGCATGTACATTTCAACTGACTTGGTCCTCCAGCCAAAAGATTTGTGTATCATAATGTTATTTTGTATTCTCTTATATATATATACCTATAACTGTGAAACTACAAACATGCATCTGTATCACAATGTGATGTTTGTTTCTCTTAGATATCTCCTACACATGTGAAACCACCTATAAATGTGAAAGTACCTTTAGATGTCAAACTACCTATAAATGTGAAACTACCAAAGCCATTAACATCGATATCATCTAGATTTGAACACTGATTTGGCTTTTACTTGTACACATAAAATAAATGGTTGATGATCTTTATCCCGACTATAATTTTGAGCAACATGAACTGATAGATTGCTCATTAAAGGATGAATCACACAGACATATCAGGTCGACAATTTACCATCGCTCTAATGATAACATAACGCCTCTATATGATCAGAGCTTTACAGTTACGTAATAGGTGAATTGCTGCTTGTAACTGCAGTGACACGCTTCCACGGCAATGAAGTGTCAATTTATCATGTACGCAAAAAGGTTTTCCTTTGATGGCAGATTGTAATTGTAAATATTTCAAGTTAAATGCCACACAGTTTAAAACATCTGCTGATGAGGATCAATCACAACAATGTCTTATCTTCCCTTCTTTATCCTGATACTAAGAGAAATAAATTCATCTCAAGAAAGGGTTCAACGTGTGTGATGAGAAAATTCAAGAATGCTTACAGTAGAGTGCCTTTCAATTATGACTATACTGAACGAAACATACACGCATTGTTTTTTTATGTACGATATGCTAGAATTTCAATTAATGAATGAGTGATTCACTCATGCTATCCTAATTTCAATATCGAAGCATCATATTTCTAAAGACCAATACTATTTGACGCTTTTAGGACAGTCTCTGATTGATTTTATTTCCAGTACTGAAAGGCCACAGGCCTGTAGTACAATACATGTCAATGTTAATATGTACACGCACGTTTAATACAATGAAGATTATATTTAACAATTAGGTATAACTTGTATTATGTGTAGAAATATATTTTGTTCTGAATACCTTAACATGGTAAACAAACATTTGCCAGATTTTGAATAACTGCAATTTGTGTGTTACCTAACAAGTCTATAAATTTATAAAGGTTCGGATGGACATAGTAATATTTTAATATACAACTTACACAGTGAATTATAAATAGGGAAAATTAAAAGCAAAAGACAGTCATAGAACTCGAAAACTGTTTAGTACAATGTAGTTTACACTAACTTTTATTTACACAATTCATTTGAATGTTATTGAAACTAAGGTTAGGCATTGGCCCGGAACAAGCATTCTCCAACATTTAAACTTCAACAAACTAGTTATTATTGCCATTTTAAAATGTTGTAGTCAATTAAATTCAATTCAAATATTTCGCAGTTGATTGCTTAAGGTCAGGATGTTATTTAAAAGAAAGCAATTAACACTATGTCTTTAGAAATAAGAACAGAACAAATTAATTTTAAATATTTAAAAAAAAATAAAACTTCAAATATCAAATTTTTAAATGACAGATAACCCTGGTGTTCCAGTTCCATCTTCTAAATCAAATAACCAGAGCATTTTTGACAACGTTTCAATACAAGTAGGTCGTGGTGACCTCACTCTAACTGACTACACGGACATAGAAACATGCAGTCACCATTGATATTCACGTGTGCAGGATTCAATAGAATTGGTTTGTAATGTATTCAAAACTGAAACTTGTTGCATTCAGACTTTCAATCGAGGTTGTTATGAATAGATGATCGAGTAGTCCTTGTGTTTACAATTCAAAGACTCTTTGCTGGGTGATATTCAGAAATACTTTATATAATACCCTCAACATGTTCTTGCTAAAATGCATTTCACTTTGTGGGAAATATAGCCAATGCATGTTTTCATGGTTTAAATTACTTCAGATTAGATGCACAACATTATTTTGTTACACGCGAACAACATGTAAATACAATTAAATCAGGTGTGCTTAATGATAAAGAACGGTTGTGAGCACTTATATGTAAGTATTCAGTAATTATCATCTATAGTTCTACTTGGGGATGTACAGTGTATATTAGTTTATCAGCTGATAAACTCAAGCACTAGCACTATTAAAATTGGTAAATTAATTACATTATATAGTATTAGTTTTAAAAAAAAAACGTCTCACTAATTATTGATGATATGTCCACGTTTATATAAAAAGTCAAACATCCATTTAACAAATTTATTGATTAAGCTTGCCTTAATAGGTAAGATTGGTTTCTGTTTTGGGTTACAATATGTAATGTTATCTAGCCCATATGGCAAACAATAAATATATGTATAGATTTATATTTGAAAGATATGTGAACAATCTATGGTGAATAAATAAATATATTCAAACTTTTGCATCAATAATTGCATTATTTGCATGCAACTGTTCCTACACATGCATGTTGTTATTACTTTAGAGTAACTATTCCAGTGTGGAGGGAGTACACATTTGGCTGTTAGTCTAGTGTTAATATTCAAGTGTTGTTGCGTTATTCAATGAATGTTTTACTGTTAATGCAATGCTAAAATGTATAATTATTATGACAAGTTGTTAGTTTTCAACGTATCAATTAAATTTGAATTGTCGGTAGAGTAATAAAGTCGGATCTCTGCCATAGTCAACTGAACTAAACTCACTGGACAGGTTGCACTTTGATCTACCATTTGATGACTCTTGAACTGTGATAACTACGAGGAAATGGTATTCAGAAGCATGGTATCCTTTTGCCCTGTGTATCTGTGATATATCTAGCCAGTTTTGAAAATGTTTCATCAGGTTTTGCTTCTTTCATGGATAAAACATCCACATGTAGCTTATTTATGTCGCATTATCAAGCTTTATGCATGTCATGGGAACTATTCCGATCACTCTGTTACAGACAAGATTGATGAAAACACATCACCCATGTTCTGCTCTATAAAATCGTCTGTACTACAGCGGTTGCACATTTTAAAATCGGCCATATTAATGATGTAACCCACTCACACACACAGGCTCAAGTCATAGAGAATTTGGAATAGAGTTCAATATGCTCATTTCACAATTTTACAGAATAAGAATTCTAAAGCTGATGTTCATTAGGAGTCTTATTAATGTCAGGCAGGTGAGAAGAACAAGGGAACAGATTGTTGCACACTGCAGTTGGTATGTATAGAGGAAAGCTTTTAAGCAGATCTATTCAGAAACAGGTGCGTCGTTAGAGAAGCAAGCTATACGCGTTCCCTAAGGGAGAATGACAGGAGAGACCTGCACAGTGACGTTTATAATTTCAGAACACAACACAAGCAATATTTCAAAGATGATCACTTGAAAACTTGTCCCGAGTTTGTCAGCTTCTTCAGCGTTGTACACACAATGACAATACTAACCTGCGAAGATAGTCAGATGTGTGGATGATCTGAATAATGTGTTTTACTTCAAACTTCTTACTTTAATACTTGTGATATTTACACATCTGTTAAACAACTAAACACTGGAAGTGTCGACTATCAATGTAAATTAGAGGACTAGGATGAACCTAACGCTTTAATTATATTACCGAAAAAGACAAGGCAATTAAATAAGAATGTTTGATACATAACTGCATACTTGAGAGTGAGATTATCTGTTCTATCAGTGAAATAAACCTTCTGTCAAGTTGTTGTGGCAAAGATATTGAACAAACGCCCATCAATCAAATTCAACAAGTTAAGACATAGTTCCCTAAATGTACAACTCGTCATATTGCACCTCCACACAGTCAGTCAAGTCTATCTATATGCCGCTTTCAATACGTAATGGTGTAAACACAAACACATCTAAACTGAGCAATCTCTTATTCCGTTTTAAGCAGGTTTATATCATACAAAGCTTCGTTATCAATACATGCAATTCCCAATGATCTACAGAGCCAATGGCGCTATTTTCATCTCTGGATTAAAGTGTTTGTATAAACATAAACTATGACTTGTCTGTTGTCCTTAGTGCATATGAGAAAACACCTGATAAGTCACACTCAAACTTATCATGAACACATATACGGACACGTCGCGCTACGAGTTCAGTTAAGTGCGTGTTAGTAACGAATGGAGGTCACGTGATGTAAACAGCAGGCGGGAGAGACGAGAGGCGAGTCACTGTATGCTCTAGTGTTGGTTAGCTCCTGGGTCTGTCTGTGTAAACTGCTTGCATTTATCTGCACTGTGTACATATCAGTGAGAGAGAGGAGAGGCGAGTCACTGTATGCTCTAGTGCTGGTTAGCTCCTGGGTCTGTCTGTGTAAACTGCTTGCATTTATCTGCACTGTGTACATATCAGTGAGAGAGAGAGACGAGAGGCGAGTCACTGTATGCTCTAGTGTTGGTTAGCTCCTGGGCCTGTCTGTGTAAACTCCTTGCATTTATCTGCACTGTGTACATATCAGTGAGAGAGAGAGACGAGAGGCGAGTCACTGTATGCTCTAGTGTTGGTTAGCTCCTGGGCCTGTCTGTGTAAACTCCTTGCATTTATCTGCACTGTGTACATATCAGTGAGAGAGAGAGACGAGAGGCGAGTCACTGTATGCTCTAGTGTTGGTTAGCTCCTGGGTCTGTCTGTGTAAACTGCTTGCATTTATCTGCACTGTGTACATATCAGTGAGAGAGAGAGACGAGAGGCGAGTCACTGTATGCTCTAGTGTTGGTTAGCTCCTGGGTCTGTCTGTGTAAACTGCTTGCATTTATCTGCACTGTGTACATATCAGTGAGAGAGAGAGACGAGAGGCGAGTCACTGTATGCTCTAGTGTTGGTTAGCTCCTGGGTCTGTCTGTGTAAACTCCTTGCATTTATCTACACTGTGTACATATCAGTGAGAGAGAGAGGAGAGGCGAGTCACTGTATGCTCTAGTGTTGGTTAGCTCCTGGGTCTGTCTGTGTAAACTGCTTGCATTTATCTGCACTGTGTACATATCAGTGAGAGAGAGAGAGACGAGAGGCGAGTCACTGTATGCTCTAGTGTTGGGTAGCTCCTGGGTCTGTCTGTGTAAACTCCTTGCATTTATCTGCACTGTGTACATATCAGTGAGAGAGAGAGGAGAGGCGAGTCACTGTACGCTCTAGTGTTGGTTAGCTCCTGGGTCTGTCTGTGTAAACTGCTTGCATTTATCTGCACTGTGTACATATCAGTGAGAGAGAGAGACGAGAGGCGAGTCACTGTATGCTCTAGTGTTGGTTAGCTCCTGGGTCTGTCTGTGTAAACTCCTTGCATTTATCTGCACTGTGTACATATCAGTGAGAGAGAGAGGAGAGGCGAGTCACTGTATGCTCTAGTGTTGGTTAGCTCCTGGGTCTGTCTGTGTAAACTCCTTGCATTTATCTGCACTGTGTACATATCAGCGAGAGAGAGACGAGAGGCGAGTCACTGTATGCTCTAGTGTTGGTTAGCTCCTGGGTCTGTCTGTGTAAACTCCTTGCATTTATCTGCACTGTGTACATATCAGTGAGAGAGAGACGAGAGGCGAGTCACTGTATGCTCTAGGTATAGGTTAATCACCCAAACAAGGTAGTTATTTAGATTAACTATGCGAGGGCGTTAGCCCGAGCAGAGTTAATCTAAATAACTATCGCAGTTTTGGGTGATTAAACGGCTTATACCACGTGGGAATATTGTTTTTACATACGTTTAATGAATGAGATGTAAAGAAAATTATCATTACAAGTGAAAAAAGTTGTTTTTTTAATTCAAATAATTGCCCTAGGGCGGTTATCAAGGTTATGTGAAATAACCCCTCTGAGAACAATAGACATAACTGGCCCTAGTGGTATAATGTTGGTTAGCTCCTGGGTCTGTCTGTGTGTAACTGCTTGCATTTATCTGCACTGTGTACATATCAGTGAGAGAGAGACGAGAGGCGAGTCACTGTATGCTCTAGTGTCGGTTAGCTCCTGGGCCTGTCTGTGTAAACTGCTTGCATTTATCTACACTGTGTACATATAAGTGAGAGAGAGACGAGAGGCGAGTCACTGTATGGTCTAGTGTTGGTTAGTTCCTGGGCCTGTCTGTGTAAACTGCTTGCATTTATCTGCACTGTGTACATATCAGTGAGAGAGACGAGAGGCGAGTCACTGTATGCTCTAGTGCTGGTTAGCTCCTGGGCCTCTCTGTGTAAACTGCTTGCATTAATCTACACTGTGTACATATCAGGGAGAGAGAGAGACGAGAGGCGAGTTACTGTATGCTCCAGTGTTGGTTAGCTCCTGGGTCTGTCTGTGTAAACTGCTTGCATTTATCTACACTGTGTACATATCAGTGAGAGAGAGAGACGGGAGGCGAGTCACTGTATGGTCTAGTGTTGGTTAGCTCCTGGGCCTGTCTGTGTAAACTGCTTGCATTTATCTGCACTGTGTACATATCAGTGAGAGAGAGACGAGAGGCGAGTCACTGTATGCTCTAGTGTTGGTTAGCTCCTGGGTCTGTCTGTGTAAACTGCTTGCATTTATCTGCACTGTGTACATATCAGTGAGAGAGAGAGACGAGAGGCGAGTCACTGTATGCTCTAGTGTTGGTTAGCTCCTGGGTCTGTCTGTGTAAACTGCTTGCATTTATCTGCACTGTGTACATATCAGTGAGAGAGAGGAGAGGCGAGTCACTGTATGCTCTAGTGTTGGTTAGCTCCTGGGCCTGTCTGTGTAAACTGCTTGCATTTATCTGCACTGTGTACATATCAGTGAGAGAGAGACGAGAGGCGAGTCACTGTATGCTCTAGTGCTGGTTAGCTCCTGGGCCTGTCTGTGTAAACTGCTTGCATTTATCTGCACTGTGTACATATCAGTGAGAGAGAGAGACGAGAGGCGAGTCACTGTATGCTCTAGTGTTGGTGAGCTCCTGGGCCTGTCTGTGTAAACTGCTTGCATTTATCTGCACTGTGTACATATCAGCGAGTGTGTTGTGAACGAGTCGGATGAGGATTTGATTGTTCAAGGGAAATAACTCTTATCGCCTTCAAACCTGATATGTGTTTATGTAGACTACTATTTAGCATTTATTTTTTATTTTTTAAATTATTTAGTGTATGGAAATATTGTATTTAAATCATGTTTCATGTTTCAATATACGGTGTGCCACAAAATCACAATTCATATAAAGATATGCCTTGGGTGATTACAGTTCATAACAAGTGACATTAACCGATATAACACAAGCTAATCACATTTCATATATAGACATAATTAGTCTCTGATCCTCGTCCTATCAGGATTGTAGACATAGCGCGTCAATGGTCACGTCCAGAATCTTATTTTCTTCTTCATTGGACAAAAGGGCCTATCCTTCTCAGACTGTCGTGAGTGTACATTTAGTATGTCAATGGTCAAGTCCAGAATCTTAGTTTTATCTTCATTGGACAAAAGGGTCTATCCTTCTCAGACTATCATGATTGTACATTGAGTATGTCAATGGTCACGTCCAGAATCTTAGTTTCATCTTCTTTGAGTAAAAGAGCCTATCCCTTCTCAGACTATCATGATTGTACATTTAGTATGTCAATGGTCAAGTCCAGAATCTTAGTTTCATCTTCTTTGAGTAAAAGAGCCTATCCCTTCTCAGACTATCGTGATTGTACATTTAGTATGTCAATGGTCACGTCCTGAATCTTATTTTCTTCTTCATTGAACAAAAGGGCCTATCCTTCTCAGACTGTCGTGATTGTACATTTAGTATGTCAATAGTCAAGTCCAGAATCTTATTTTCATCTTCATTGGACAAAAGGGTCTATCCTTCTCAGACTATCATGATTGTTCATTTAGTATGCCAATGGTCACGTCCTCAGTCTTATTTTATTCTTCATTGAACAAAAGAGTGTATCCTTCTCAGCCTATAATGAATGTAGATATAGTGCGTCAACAGTCACGTACTGAATATTGTTGATGTACTTGTACTATTGGCCTCATGGCCACCTATACGAATAACATCTGTCTGTCTGTCTGTCTGTCTGTCTGTCTGTTTACTTTGTCAATAGTCTCGTCCTCAATCTCATTTTTATCGGGTTTCTAAAGAGGAAGCCTCGCGGCTGAGGTCGTTTTGGGTATTTTCATTTCACAGAGAACTACCACACGTCCTGTCTTGTCTTGTCAGAATCTTCCGGGTTGTTCATGGTGTTTGAAAATAGTATATAAGTTGTTCAATGCTGTCATGTTGTTATAAACCCAATATTATATAACTTGTTCAATGTTGCCATGTTGTTTTAATCCTAATGTTTCAGATCGATCCATCAGTAGTGAGCTTATCAGATATTTAAAAAAATATATAACTGGACATTTCAGCTAGCGATTGCGTATTTAAATAAACACGTATAACATCTGTAAATGTTTGAGCTCACATCACTATTATTTAGTGTGATTAGACCAAGGTAAAAAACTATAAATACTAAATATGTAAAAAGATATTTTGAAGGAATTAAAAATCAGTTTTTCTAATCAAGAATGTTTTCCACTTTTCTTAAAAACAACAGTAACTGTTTTCGTTTCTCGTATATTTGTTTGTTTCAAATGATGTTCATCTTGTCGGAATTATGACACTGTTGAGTTTGATTCTCTTAGTTACTCTATTTAACACGGTTGAGTTTGAGCTGTTTCTTAGTTACACTATTTAACATTGTTGAGTTTGAGCTGTTTTTCAGTTACACTATTTAACACTGTTGAGTTTGAGCTGTTTCTTAGTTACACTATTTAACACTGTTGAGTTTGAGCTGTTTCGTAGTTACATTATTTAACACTGTTGAGTATAAGATGTTTCTTAGTTACACTATTTAACACTGTTGAGTTTGAGCTGTTTCTTAGTTACACTTTTTAACACTGTTGAGTTTGAGCTGTTTCTTAATTACACTATTTAACACTGTTGAGTTTGAGCTGTTTCGTAGTTACATTATTTAACACTGTTGAGTATAATATGTTTCTTAGTTACACTATTTAACACTGTTGAGTTTGAGCTGTTACATAGTTACAATGTTTAACAGTGTTGAGTTTGAAATGTTTCTTAGTTACACTATTTACCAGTGTTGAGTTTGAGGTGTTTCTAAGTTACACTATTTACCAGTGTTGAGTTTGAGTTGTTTCTTACTTACAATGTTTAACAGTGTTAAGTTTGAGCTCTTTCAAAGTTATACTATTTAACAGTATTGAGTTTGAGTTGTTTCTTATTTACATTATTTAACAGTGTTGAGTTTGAGCTGTTTCTTAATTACATCATTTAACACTGTTGGGTTTGAGCTGTTTCTTAGTTACACTATTTAACACTGTTGAGTTTGTGCTGTTTTTCAGTTACACTATTTAACACTGTTGAGTTTGAGCTGTTTCTTAGTTACACTATTTAACACTGTTGAGTTTGAGCTGTTTCTTGGTCACACTATTTAACACTGTTGAGTTTGAGCTGTTTCGTAGTTACATTATTTAACACTGTTGAGTATAAGATGTTTCTTAGTTACACTATTTAACACTGTTGAGTTTGAGCTGTTTCTTAGTAACACTAGTTAACACTGTTGAGTTTGAGCTGTTACATAGTTACAATGTTTAACACTGTTGAGTTTGAGCTGTTTCTTAGTTACACTAGTTAACACTGTTGAGTTTGAGCTGTTTCTTAGTTACACTTTTTAACACTGTTGAGTTTGAGCTGTTTCTTAATTACACTATTTAACACTGTTGAGTTTGAGCTGTTTCGTAGTTACACTATTTAACAATGTTGAGTATAATATGTTTTTTAGTTACACTATTTAACACTGTTGAGTTTGAGCTGTTACAAAGTTACAATGTCTAACAGTGTTGAGTTTGAAATGTTTCTTAGTTACACTATTTACCAGTGTTAAGTTTGAGCTCTTTCAAAGTTATACTATTTAACAGTATTGAGTTTGAGGTGTTTCTTATTAACATTATTTAACAGTTTTGAGTTTAAGCTGTTTCCTGGTCACACTGTTTAACAGTGTTGAGTTTGAACCGTTTCTAAGTTACACCATTTAACAGTGTTGAGTTTGAGCTGTTTCTTAGTTACATCATTTAACACTGTTGAGTTTTAGCTGTTTCTTAGTTACACTGTTTAACACTGTTGAGTTTGAGCTGTTTCTTAGTTACAATGTTTAACAGTGTTGAGTGTGAGCTGTTTCTTAGTTACAATGTTTAACAGTGTTGAGTTTGAGCTGTTTCTTAATTACACTGTTTAACACTGTTGAATTTGAGCTGTTTCTTAGTTACAATGTTTAACAGTGTTGAGTTTGAGCTGTTTCTTAATTACATCATTTAACACTGTTGGGTTTGAGCTGTTTCTTAGTTACACTATTTAACACTGTTGAGTTTGTGCTGTTTTTCAGTTACACTATTTAACACTGTTGAGTTTGAGCTGTTTCTTAGTTACACTATTTAACACTGTTGAGTTTGAGCTGTTTCTTGGTCACACTATTTAACACTGTTGAGTTTGAGCTGTTTCGTAGTTACATTATTTAACACTGTTGAGTATAAGATGTTTCTTAGTTACACTATTTAACACTGTTGAGTTTGAGCTGTTTCTTAGTAACACTAGTTAACACTGTTGAGTTTGCGCTGTTTCTTAGTTACACTATTTAACACTGTTGAGTTTGAGCTGTTTCTTAATTACACTATTTAACACTGTTGAGTTTGAGCTGTTACATAGTTACAATGTTTAACACTGTTGAGTTTGAGCTGTTTCTTAGTTACACTAGTTAACACTGTTGAGTTTGAGCTGTTTCTTAGTTACACTTTTTAACACTGTTGAGTTTGAGCTGTTTCTTAATTACACTATTTAACACTGTTGAGTTTGAGCTGTTTCGTAGTTACACTATTTAACAATGTTGAGTATAATATGTTTCTTAGTTACACTATTTAACACTGTTGAGTTTGAGCTGTTACAAAGTTACAATGTCTAACAGTGTTGAGTTTGAAATGTTTCTTAGTTACACTGTTTACCAGTGTTAAGTTTGAGCTCTTTCAAAGTTATACTATTTAACAGTATTGAGTTTGAGGTGTTTCTTATTAACATTATTTAACAGTTTTGAGTTTAAGCTGTTTCCTGGTCACACTGTTTAACAGTGTTGAGTTTGAACCGTTTCTAAGTTACACCATTTAACAGTGTTGAGTTTGAGCTGTTTCTTAGTTACATCATTTAACACTGTTGAGTTTTAGCTGTTTCTTAGTTACACTGTTTAACACTGTTGAGTTTGAGCTGTTTCTTAGTTACAATGTTTAACAGTGTTGAGTGTGAGCTGTTTCTTAGTTACAATGTTTAACAGTGTTGAGTTTGAGCTGTTTCTTAATTACACTGTTGAACACTGTTGAATTTGAGCTGTTTCTTAGTTACAATGTTTAACAGTGTTGAGTGTGAGCTGTTTCTTAGTTACAATGTTTAACAGTGTTGAGTTTGAGCTGTTTCTTAATTACACTGTTTAACACTGTTGAGTTTGAGCTGTTTCTTAGTTACAATGTTTAACAGTGTTGAGTTTGAGCTGTTTCTTAGTTACACTGTTTAACAGTGCTGAGTTTGAGATGTTTCCTAGTAACACTGTTTAACACTGTTGAGTTTGAGCTGTTTCTTAGTAACAAAGTTTAACAGTGTTGAGTGTGAGCTGTTTCTTAGTTACACTATTTACCAGTGTTGAGTTTGAGCTGTTTCTAAGTAACACTATTTAACAGTGTTGAGTTTGAATTGTTTCTAAGTTACACTGTTTAACATTGATTAGTATGAGCTGTTTCTTAATTACACTGTATAACATAGTTGAGTTTGAGCTGTTTCTTAGTTAGACTGTTTAACATTGTTGAATTTGAACTGTTTCATAGTTACTCTGTTTAACAATGTTGAGTTTGAGCTGTTTCTTAGTTACATTGTTTAACACTGTTGAGTATAAGATGTTTCTTAGCTACACTATTTAACACTGTTGAGTTTGAGTCGTGTCTAAGTTACACCGTTAAACAGTGTTGAATTTGAGCTGTTTCTTAGCTTCAATGTTTTACAGGTTTGAGTTTGAGTTGTTTCTAAGTACACTATTTAACAATGTTGAGTTTGAGCTGTTTCTTAGTTACACTATTTAGCACTGTTGGGTTTTGGTTGTTTCTTACCATTCGATTGGTATGACAAACTTTAAGACACATAAATAAATTTTTCTTCAAATATGATATTTTGTGAATCTACCTTCGAATGTGAACACGAAGGTGGTACATCTTTACAAACACTAAATCTTGTGTCCATATGTTCACGAGGTATTTTAAACAGCTGTTGTGTAGGAAACACATAAACACAAGTCGAATATAATTTGTTAATCAATCAATCATTAGTTTTAATAAGCTTAGTTCCTTACAGCGAGAAGGTGGGTGAAAGATTGATTCTAACTACAGAAATACAATCCTGAGTACTTAAAACTTGGCACACATATGTTCTTTGATCTTATATTTCAATCGGAGATATATACATGGCATATGCCGAAGTTGATAACATACAATGATTTTCTCTTTTTTCTGATGGCAACATAAATATATGAAATAAGAAATAACATCATTCGCGGAACATTTTAGTAAAGACAACGAGGAACTAGCAAATATGATGTAAAACAAATTACTGGACATGTAGATACTGGTTGTTCCATCTGTTGATAGATAATTTAGCTTGAAGTCTGAAACTAATGTCCAGAGCATATTCATATCAAGTAGGTCGTGGTGACCTTGCTCTCACTGACAACACAGACATAGAAAAATGCAGTTACCATTGATATTCACATGTGGGGGATTCTATAGAACTGAACTGGAATGCTTTCAAACTAAGACTTGTTGCATTCAGACATTTATTGGAGAGTGGTATATATATATACGACACACAAATAAGTGTGTTTAGTTATGTCTCAGTGCCTCTAAGCTAAGAGTTACATTCGGGGCTAACGTATGAAAATATTGTATCTAAGCCATCTTTGTTTAGAGGCAGTTAACGTTATGCCAATCATAATCAATGTACACACTTTGTTTCCATGTACAAATACAATACCGATTCATTCAGCACATACATGTTTGACTAATTAATCAAATCTGCATTGGGAAAATAGTTTTAAATTAACAACTTTGCTTTACACGTCTGTCTAACCGAATCATGTTGTCCATTGTACAGACTTCTCGAGACTTATCTTACAGACTAACATATCATATGTTGGCTTACATGCACCTCCTTGGTTTGTTTATAAAAAGGGAACATGTATTAATTATGAATTATTTATAAGTAATTAGATGAGCAGTAAAATTAATTGGTCATTATATCATAGAGATATATATAAGATCTACTTGAAGTTGCTTTAAATTAGATATTGGATTGTCATATTGTAACCGGTCGTGTAGGGGTGAAGAAATAACCAAACACGGGTCACGGGTTGTGAGGGTTTATTCTCATGTGCGATGGAAGAACTGTCGAACTGATAGATACACCCTGCAAAACACAATGCAATACAATATAAAATACATCAACATCCAACATAAATATTCATAAAATATATAACACATTCCTTGCATCATTACTGCATAACATTATATTATGCTAAATACATAGAAACAAAGATACACTATGCAATACCAATAATCATTGACTCAAAGATGAACTACCAATACATGATAGAGCTATACTTCAATGATTATCACACATAGCATACACTTTCAAAGGGAGATAATTAAAAGATTTACCCATTCACTATATTCAAATGACACATAGTTAAGCAATACAAACTAAATGATCTCACAGTTAATTACCACAATCTGGCAATTAACATTATGATTACAAACATCACATTATGCATTCAATACATAATAGCAGAAATATATATAGCATACATGAAACATTAAAATATACAAATAGGCATACCCTGAATGTGGTTCCGGGGTGATCAGTCCTTAAACCACGTGGATTCGTTTCCAGTCATCATCATGTCCTTTAATACAATATGTTTACAATAAATAAATGGTTCCTTATTGTAGACATGATGAACCAATAGACAATCATATATTAGAATATAACTATCATGAATGATTAATTCACACAGCATTTACTCTAAATATTTCTTCACTCACTCAATTTAGCATTCACTGCAGAAACATTCATACAAAGAGAAAGAAATAAAAGCTTACTTTAGATTAAAATAGTATTGATGAAGTAAATTATTTACCGTATTAGATTATACAAAATGGCGGCAATCACCATTACATTTATAAGTTAAGCTATACAAAGTTTATGAAATATATTATATGTATAATTAGATATGAATACTTTATACTACTCTACAAACTACATTTATAATAATGATTATATTAATTACTAACCTTAGATTATATAGAAAATCTCTCTTATCTCGTCTGTCTGTCTTACTGCCATCAGTGCAGTGATAGATGTGCAATATGGAAGTCAGTGAACTGATTCAAAATCAGCCAATAGGAGAACAGCTTGGGGTTAATTTGACAGAAATAGACATAATAAAATGGATTAACCCAACCTCCCTATTATTACCAATAGACTGACCCAATGCACATGGGATCTTAAGCTAAAGCTACTACTTGCACTACAACTCGAAACTATTAACCCACAACTAAAAGCATATCAAAATAAAAAAAGAAAGACATGACATGAACAACAAGTTTATTATTAAAATGTATTTACAAACCTCTACCACAATATTACTAATAAGCAAATCAGTCACTGAAAATTAAAAATGAAGGGGGTGGGATAGCGCAGTGGTTACCGCGTTCGGCTTTGAATCAAGAGGTCAGTGGTTCGAATCCCGCCATAGGTACGGCAGTTTTGTCTGCAGTAGAGAACTGTTCTACACGCAGTAAGGTTTGGGTGCAATGCTACACTGAATTTCAGTGCAGTACCACCCATGGTTCGCTAGTTCCAGCCGATGCTAGCAGGTTTCACCACAGTGCATAGCCACATGGCATTGCGGGCTTTTTCCCTGTCATAATACTAGCAGCCGCGATATAAGTGAAATACTCTTTAAAGCGGTGATAAACCCCAACTCCCCTCACCTCACCTCACCTCACCCTAAAAATGAATTATGGTAGGACTTAGTGATTGTTAACAACCATATAAACACTGCTCGCAGCCCTGAGTCACGTAACTGAACTATGTGTTGCAAAACAAAAATATCCATGTTTAAGAAATAGTTTTCAGAAACATTTTGGCTGTGTGACTTATAAACGGTTTGAATAGGGAAAGATAAACTGGTATATATTGTGCCAGTTGAGAACAATATCACTTTCTCACGCCACCCGTTGAGATAGAAGAGACAATGAAATAGTCTCGCTGAACCCAATAATCTATCTTCGCTACGTTTGTATAAGACCGAAATAAGATAAACGATCTACACTATGACGCGAATATTAACTCTCACATAAGCTGTCTAGGTGTAGTTAATGTCCGATTTATTGTTTAACTTACTGCTTGATTAACTCACGTACTCTCGTCCACTGTTACTAAATTCATTATGCATGTATCATATACATGTACATAATAAACATCTAACACTGTAAATGTAAATCTACCTGTATAACTCCATATTTTCGTATAAACTAATAGTCCAAAGAGTACATGACATTGTTAAGTTACAGTTGATACCTGTATCATATTACCTGCACAAGCTAGACTGTGCACCCCTAATCAGCTCTCACATGCAGGCTGTGAAATGTGCAGTGAGGCCTGCACTCGTCCCAATTCTACCTGTCCTGCATTGTGTAAGATACGTGTCCTGTCGAATTCTACCCGGTCATTATTTGGGAGAGTACATGTGCGACATTGTGTCTGCCTGAGTGTCACAACAAAGAGCATAGACTTGGAATAAGGTAAATCAGATCTATTTTTTCATCTTGCATTGGTATTTAATTTACAATTGAACACAAATATGCTAAGCAACAATTCTCGATTCATTCGATTGTTTAGGTTATAAGTTAGGATGTTAAATATGTTTATTATATAAGAAGGGTAAGCTTAGTATTGACTGGTCAATAGAACCATATTTTAAATCCACAAACATGGATTTCAGATAATCACAAGTGTGTTTCCTTTGGTAGTGATCTTCCATATTGAATTATCTTGGCATTGGTCTACTTTTGGAAACTAAATGATGTCATTGGGCAAGTTGAGCCTATCGGGGACTTCTGGTAACTTTGCTGCAGAGAGATCGGAAGTCAAGTAATCATGGCTGTCCTCGATGAAAACTGTCGTTGTATAGTATAGAGGGAAAAAATGAGACAAATTTCAAAAGTAGTTTTTGCGTTACCGCTCAGTGTTTTCGAACGTGATTTGTTAATACTCTGCATTTCTGACATTGGTATGACGTTTTAAGCATTACCTCCCCTGTTGTTTGGTAGTGTCACGTGACGACGCTGAAGGAGACGACTTCCTAGTTACCTACATGATGTTGAAAAATATGGACTCAACGCTTTTTTTGAAAAAGGGTTTAAATCCGTTAGAAAGTTACAGAAAACTACGGGGTTATCTCAGAGAGTCACCATATATACTTATTGTCAGATTTTTAGTTGCAGTGAGCCGGAATCAAAGTATGGCTTTGGATGAGATTGGAAATTAGATTTCATGCCGTTCTTTAAAATTACAGGTCGCATTGATTAGAGGAAGTACTATAAACTTATACTTTAAGACTATGACTGTGTTTGCACTTACACGCACTTAACATGAATTTCGTGAAAAGACATGCAGAGTATAATTTTATTGGTGTGTCACCAGATCTGAACCACATTGAAAATGTTAAGCAAATCTTCGAGGACACGCTTAATTAGTTAGAACAAGAACATATTGCAGATTAGAAACGAATCAGTCAAGTAAAGTGGATCAAGCCATCTGAGGAACTCAAAGACGATCTGGTTTATTCCATGTCTCGACAGATAAAATAGTGTTTGGAGCAAAACGGTGGCCTGACTGGCTATTGTCCTATTTTAAACAATTTGTAAATAGATTATCTACATATGTGCCAATTTTCATAAACCTATGTTAAAAATTAAATTAAGGAGTTGAATTCAAAGTTGTCTCATTTGTTTGGCCCAATACTATAGAATTTATTAAAAAAAACATGGTACAACAGTGTCCGCCATGTTGAGATTCCTGTTCGATCTGATGCACCAGATACTTGACCTTGACGTTTAGCTGACAGGAAGCGATTTTATAGAATTTTGTTCAAGCGAATTTTGTTATCATTTTGTTTAGTGACCCTAAATTAAGTAATAATTAGATAAAAATAATCAAATTAGGAAACGAGATAATGTTTGTAGAAGCATTTAAACAACAATATTACGAAACTAGATTGTGCAAGTAGAATCATTATAATAACCAGATTGTGTAGCAAAGTGGTATTATATCTACCACTTTCATATATTCAGTTTGATAGTTTAAGAAGCCCAAAATGTACATTTAAATGACAGTGAGGGGTTCTTTCTTTTCAAAACAGAAACCCTTAGGATATAACCAGCATTCTCCCACTAAACAATAACTAGCGGCCCTCAGTCTTTTCACAATGAGGAAATGAAAGTGGAACATTGGACACATGTTTCAGATCTAGTCAGCTTGCACGTACTACAAGGAAATATTATTTATATATAAAAAATTTTCTCAGTAATGTATCACCATATATGTTATTGGTATGATATTGTTCAACTGTTTCCTCAATTATTTGCTTAACCCAAGACACGTATATCTTGTTATGTAGCAGACTGTTATTTAATTTCCAAAAGCCTCGACCCCTTTCCAGTTTAGTGAATTATGTTTCGAGTGAAATAATAGAATGATCAGATCTGTAACTAGTAGTTATACCTGTTGACTTGATTGACTTAATCAGAGTACTATTGATCAGAATGAAACATTATTGATTCGTTTTCCTAATCTTGGAAAACATGATGTTATGGTCGCGGGTACGGTAAGATTGACTTCTGATTTATTTTTGATATCGGATGGGGATAAAGATGAGAACAGTACCATTGTACAGAATATTGATCGTTCCATTGTGAAGAAAACAGCCGTTAAGATAAGTAGTAATGAGGTACTGTCTATCAATAATAGCAATATATATTACACATATATGGATCTTTGGAGAACTACTGAAGAAAGATCAAGTTTACATTACCAAGGTATTGATACAAAAAAAAAATCGAAATGGGATCTGCCCTCGGTGATGATTCCATTTTGTCGCATAAGACAATATCCGAAAATTTAAGAAATCGTTTTTTATATTCCTCTAGATTTTGAATTGTTAGAGACTCACATGCCTTTCTATCAAGCTGGATTGGGAGATAGATTGGAATATGAGTTAACTTTTAATGAATATAAGAATGTTATTATAGGAGCGTCACATATGAGGTATGAAATCAAGAATATCGTGTTGGAATTTGATAAAATTACTGAGCCAGAATTGGTGAGTGAAATTCGTTCGATGTACAATAGTCCCTTGGCAATACACTACGATCGTATACTTCGACATCGTATAATGCCTAAATATAAGAGTGATACTGTGATGAATATCAATATCAATGTACAGGCTAAGTCGATGAAAGGAGTGTTGATGTTATTTAAAGAACCAACCTCCGGGTTTGATGGAATAACTGAATCATTTTACAGGAGTGCCGAATCAGTTGTACGGTAAAGATATGCATAAACTTAATTTATGGGATGAAATTAAAAAGCTTCCCAGCATAAAACGCCATCCATTAACTAATATGGTGATGAAAGATGTATATCTTACTGATATGAATATTGAGAAATACTTAACCAACAAGTATGCTCTATGGCTGGATTTTAGAACCACCGATGATGATGAATAAAATGGTTCTGGTAGGCGAATTGAGAATGGTAGTGAGGGAATGACAATCACAATCACCAAAAAAGCGGAAATAGCTGGACTCATACACAAGTACCTATACATTATCATGGATGCCCAGTTGAATCTAGATAATGGAATATATGTTTCTATTTTGTATTAGATACAAATATGGTATATACATTTGATTATTAATTAATAATCAAAATGAATTTTTAGTTGGTTTTTCCTTAGTAGTATATAATGGCAGTCCTGGATCAGATAATTACTGTCTAATTAGTATGAATTAAACGTAAACAATTTGGAGCGTAAGTGGAATATTTTTACGTTTAATTACATACTAATTAGACAGAAATTAGCCGTCGAGTCAGGACTGCCACTATATACTACTCTTAGCCTTCTTTGTTTAAATGTAGTTAAATTTATGGCAATCATAATCAATGTACACACTTTGTTTCCATGTACAAATAAAATGCCGATTCATTTAATACATAAGTGTTTGACTTATTTAATATGCATGGTGCAAACAGTTTTACAGTTACACCTTTGCTTTACACATCTGTCTAACCGAATCATGTTGTCCAGTGTCACATGACTGCAGACTTATCTTATAGATCATAATTTGGCTTACATGCACCTTATTGTGTTTATATGCATGGTAGCACAGAATTAAAAAGTACTTACAGATGAACAATAATCAGTAATTGGTCAGTATATCACAGATAGATATAATATCTACTTAATGTTGTTTAAATAACATATTGCATTGTCAAATTACTAATGATGAAATCAGTCACTGAGATGATTTAAAATACAATTAAAAAATGAAGCACAAATTATTAAAACGCCATTTAAGGGACCGGGTCACAGGAACGATATTTTATCTGTCGTGAACAATGTCAGAAAACAGGCGAGGCATTATGCAATTATATATTTTGAATGAGAAAAATCGATTTGGCTATCATATCTGTTTCCTCGTTTTATCCAAACTGTTTTGTGCATCAAAAGCGAAGTATTGTGGAAAACATATTTTATTTCATAAAATAATTTCAAGTCAATAAAAAAACATGTTCATGGTAATCGCCAATCAAATCCCCAATATCAGCTCACAGATCAGAAATAATTCGTAGAGCTAACAGAGTTAATACTAACTAATACTAACATGTCACAACAGGAATGCAGTGTTGTTGATTATATCATTTCATCCATCAACGTGTTTTCTCATTATGCTAGTTTCAACATAAGTAATAGAACAGATAGCAAGCACATGCCACTTGTTCTTACATTCAACTGAACATCTAAACCATTCTGATATAAATATATAATAAATTATAAATGGAACACTTACTTTGAAAATGCGTATTTTTCCAGATTAATGGCCCAAGGCATTCATTATCTCTCTACATACAAAAGGAAATATACAGAATCCAGGTAATTATAGAGGTATATCTCTACTGAGCATTTTAGGAAAGATCTACACAAACATATTTAATAAGCGCATAGCACAATTGGCAAATGGTATGAAGAAAGCATCTGAAAATCAAGCTGGATTTAGAAGAGGTTATTCCACTGTAGATCATATTTTTACATTATACACAATCGTTGAAAAGTAAGAAAGGAGAAAATGATATGTTGCTTTTATATACTTTAAGAAAGCATTTGATTATGTTAAAAGATCTTAGTTGTGGAAATTGCTACACACTACAGGCTTATAACATGGTTATATTTGGGATAACACTACCTTCAATAATACAGGCTTGGTGTTAAAATGCTAAAGGCATGAACAAGCATTTACATGTCAGATACATGGTGAGCGGTTCAATACAAATACAACAGACTTGAGAGCCCATTTGCATTAAGAAAAAGGTGTATGTTCAGGCCGATGTTTTTTTCATTGTTCATTAATGAAGTTTCGATAGAAATACTACAAAATTTAAAACGCAGCATTCAAATGTTCCCTGATATTAAACCGATCTTAATATTGGTTTTTGCTGACGATGTCATTCTAATTTCAGGCACACAATGTGGTATTCAATGCCAGCTAAATTTGTTAGCCTTTTATACGTATAATGATGATTAATTGTGAATATTGACAAATGTAGTTGTGATTAGGAAAGGAAGTAGAGGTTGGTTTTTCAATGGCGCAAAAATTTAGATAGTGAATAGTTATTACTATTTGGGATTTACTTTTACTTGTAATTTATTTTGTTATTTTGGTCTTTCTCGTTACTTTTTTTATAATTCAACTTTAACTTTTGTGATATGAGTCTTATTAGAATATAAATATATGTTATAGTTATTTATGAATCCATTGTAATAAGGGGATACTATAATACAATATATGTATGGCTGTCTGCTATCCAACAGGAGCGGTTGTAAATATCAAATCAGTGTAACAGGTATGACAAGGACCAAAGTCAAAGTGACCACGTATATTAACTCTCATATAAACTGTCTAGGTATGGTTAAAAAAACGTATGAGTTATTGTATAACTTAATGTGTGATTAACTTATGTACTCTCGTCCACTGTTGATAATTTCATTCTGCATGTATCATATACATAATAAACAACTGTAAATCACTGTAAATGTCAATCTAACTGTATACCTCCATAATACTATTATAGTCAAAACTCAACTGGGTTTTATTTCGTAAAAACTAGAGTACATTCCAATGATAAGTTAGGGTTGATACCTGTATCATATTACCTGCACAAGCTAGACTGTGCACCCCTTATCAGCTTTCACATGCAGGCTGTGAAGTGTGCAGTGAGGCCTGCACTCGTCCCAATTTTACTTATCCTGTATTGGGGTGATATTATTCAGAACAAGTTTCTGTCAATCGCGTGACACTTTGTTACACGTACAATGTTATCTTGTCCAATTCGACATTGCTTGAACTTTAACACATACGATATATGCTGATTTATAGTCACACGGAATATTATTCAGAACAGACGAAGTTGTCAATTGGATGGATGTCGTGGTGTCAAGACACCTGGTTCACAATGATAATTTTCCTGAAATATTGTACTGTGTTGTACCATTTGTCATGATATGGGGAATGTAGTTGAATTCTAGATCATCGCACGAATGTTGTTATTTAGACAACCATATGATCCATTTTCTTTATGTTTTGTGTTAAGTCATGTTGGTCTCATGCACTGACACTCGTCGACAGTTTTAAAGTTTTGTGTTCTAAAATTAATGGCTATAAATTATGCTATATCATATCTATTCATTTCTATTTATTCTATTCGTGTCTATAACATTAAAGCACATGGCTATAGTTTACTGATGACATGAACAACAACACTGAAAAGGCTGAACTATTGTGTCGACATATATTCTCCAGCAGTTATAATTGCATAAAAACAATCTCGTATCCGTATTTAACAATTCACTCACTGGGTCTTTAACCTTAAATAATGAATTATGTTATTCCCAATGAGCTACAGAGTCAATGGCTCTACTTTTTACGAATTTCTGTATGTTGTACTTACTCGTATTCTCAGATCTAAATTGCTGTCCGCCCGATAGCAGAAGAGCTATCCAGACACTTATTTTCAATGTATTAATCATCTGATATAATGATAATTACAACAGCAACACAAAAACACAAATGTATTAATCTCATGGAGCTGTATTTAATCGCATCAAACGTATTTGTTATGATAATATTGCACTTAGAGGTCGGGGTATCAGTGGGCCATGCTCACTATTTTGTTTGTTAGAAGGAGATATGTCTTGTCGAGAAACTATAAGTGTTCTCTAAGAAAGCATGGCGGGAGGGTTAGGTGATGGTGTCATTGTATAATTGTAGAACACAAAACAAGCACAGACAAAATTTCAACAACGTTATCTCGCCACCAAGCCCCCTGTCCTCTGTCCCGAATCTGTCCTGACAGATTCTCTTTAGGTTTGAGTTACAACACATACTTTGAAGATCTTAAGATGTGTGCATGAAGTTGGGCTGAGTTTATATACCACTGTAAACTTACAGCACACGTGTAGGGCAAATTGACTGAGTTTGGGACAGTGTTCCGATTCAAATATTATGAAAGACTGTGACATAAATGATTATCTGTAAAATGTTAATTTTAGCAAATCATAATATCACATATAAAGTATTTAACTCGTTTGCAACATAAATATGCTGAATTGCTTTATATTAACCGAAAAATAACGGTTTCAGTTGTGTATACCAATTCGCCCAGGTTCGGACAGTTTTTACCTAACTTCGGACAGTAACACCTTAATTTTCCATCATGCGCTAATAGTTTAATCTATTTATCAAAATGATTCCTATTGTCCAAAAACACATGATGAATAGTCCTTGAAAATAATATATTCGTAGTTAGACTACTGGAAGTAATTTCTCACTAATACCGAGCATGCTTTCCGAGGAAAATTTCTTAGCAACTGCCGCACGCGTCGTTAGAATATATGATGTCATATTCAAATTCACAGGCATTGACGCAAAAAAGGTTTTGAGCGCTAAACTTCTCATTTTCTAACTTAATGTTGTTGTCATATGTGAAACTGTAATGTTTCTAAATTTTTTCTAGCTTTCCCCCTGTCATTTAAACGATGCAAGTGTTTACAAAGAAAATATAAAAGTGTCCAAACCATTGTCAAACCTGTCCGAACTAAGGTCATTTTGACATATTACCAAAATCTCAATATTTAATCCCAGAATCGCATTTAAAGTTTCATTTTCTATATTCATTCAACTTGATCTATCTGGAGTGTCCTAAATGTTCTGAACATTTACATTAAAACAATATTTTGCAAATTTACTTCTCAAAAACGTTAATTGAACGTCATGCAAAAGTTGATATTTTTTTTAAAAAATACCCTCTATCAAGTATTTCTCTATTTTTGAAACTCCCCATGTCGGGATAAAGGGGCTGTCTAAGACAGTAAGGCAAAACAAATGTAGACCTCGAGGATATCAAACACCTGCTGTAAGTGAGCGGCTATTTATCGCAAATTGGGGTATGTGTATAAGCATGTACTTGGGTATGTGTGGGTAGTTGATGTAATTATATTCATGGCTCTTCCTATATAAGCATATAAGCCCTGCAATCATCTACATGTATACAACTTCTTGAAATTCGCCTTTTGAAGATATATTTTAGACACTTCAAGGAAAAGGTTTAAGACATACACATTTGATATACCAAAAATGGGTCTAACATAATTAATATAGAGTTGAAAGAAACTGTAGAAATAAGAGTTATTGGTCCTAAATCTCATAAGATAGACACTACTACAAGTATTACATTATTCAACATAGTTTCTTAAGAATATTAAAATATAAATTAATAAACCATTACCTTGGCACCAAATTTACAATTTATAATCCACATTGGTCAAGTCACGTCAATATAAACATTTCTTTTTAAGTCTTAACATTCTGAGGAAGAGGAAACAGGTTTTTCTTTTTAAATCTACTGTTTTCCTGATGGAGGGGCAAGGAACCAAACACCGTTCATTTAACCCTATACTGCTTATATACGCGATTCTACGCTTCTGCCCTTTACTGCTTATATACGCGATTCTACGACTTTTCAAACTATCCGAGAAAATGAGTCATTGTAAAATTACCCTGCAGAATTATTCTTAACTTTTGTATTTAATGCATTCTATGGAATACATGAGTGTATTCTCGTACATTTTAATGTGAAAAAAAACCGCAATAAAATAGTGGAAACCCTCCTAAAGAAAGCACATCGGTAAAAACAGCTGTTTCCGGAAAATAAACTTTGGGACATTTCAGCCAATCACGAACGAGCAATCGCAATAACGGAAACAGTTTGCCATGTTGACTTGCCATTGTTTGAAAACAATTTTAAAGTTTAAATTAATTTCTTAATTGATTAATAAACAAAGGCTATTGTTTTGTGTGTTTTATTTGACTTAAGATATTTTTGGAAAGTTGATAGTTATCTTAATCAGTATTTGAATATTTATTTTTAAAAAGTTAAAATATATTTTCATACATACATGAAATCATGTTTAGATTAAATCATACAAGCAGACTAAGGATTTTAAGAACTAAATTATGTATATATATATATATATATATATATATATATATATATATATATATATATATATATATATATTAAATTATTTGTTAATTAGTCAATATGATTGCTATTTAATCAATTGAAGCAATAATGTTTATTTTTCCCCAAGAGCAAGTTTATGTTGAGCCAGGATCAACAACATTATTTTGATGATAAGGATTGAACCGGATTATCTCCCCTTAATCAACATTAAAAATGTAAAATTGTATAACTTAAGTCATTATTTGTCAATTACTAACATTTTAAGGGACTTGTTTCATTATGTACATGCATAAGAACTTGAAATAACGATATTATCAATATAACCTTGTATGTTAATATTTTAAATAGGTTAATGTGCATTTTTTCACTGCACGGAAATATGCTTGTTAATTAATCCTTAATTAAGAGCATTCAAAATATTAAAATTACAAAAAATGACATTTGATGTCACACAAGGGTCATTTAAGAGTGACACTATCCCCCAAAAATGTGATTTAATTGAATTTTATTTTTGGGGTAAATTTACAATTTTAGCAAGCAGTAAAGGGCAGTGCAGGTGCTTGTCTGGCAAGCAGTTAGGGGGTGGTGACATGACGTTTTTGCAAGCAGTAAAGAGTTAATCGTTGGAATTGGAATATATAAAGTGTGTCTATAGTAAAACATTTGCAAAAATTAAGAATGTTTTTTTTTTAATATTTTGTTTGTAGTATACCTGTATCGTTAAGATAGGCTATTATATTCATTCAAATATGTCCTAGTTGTTTAATATGTATCAGCTTATGTAGTGACCGTTACATTGCATATATTACATTAAACAAAACAGTAACACAAGTCTTGAATATAAACTACCTGAATGAAAACTATGTCAGGCCAGTTGATCTATTTTCGTAAATATTTGTTTAAAAAAAAATAACAACGAACAAGGGCTAGAATTCAAGGGAATGTGTTATTGAGCAGTCTTGTTAATCCTGAAGTATTCAACGCAAAAGATAGTTCTTTCTTTCTTTCTTGTTTCTTTTATCAAATGTTTTGAAATAATTTATCAGGCTCTGTAAGAAATATACTTATATTACTGTCTATTGTAATGTGACCTTCCCCAAATTTTATATATGTTTCTGACCCTGCACTTGTGAACGTATCCTTTGCCTTAACCTTTCCACATTGGACATTTACGATTAACAAGATTAATTTCATTATATCTGCCAGTTTATATAGCTGTTGGAGGAACAATGTCTGAGTTTTGATAACTATTTCCATTACAGGTATGGAATGGATCTAGGTATATGAATGAGCATGCTAATGGCATGTGTAATCTGTTTATGCTTTAGATTTTATTTGCAGCACAATACCAACAATTCAGCTGTTGGTGTATCTCAGATGAAAATTAAATTATATTTTTAATCTACTGTTTGAGGATTGGATTTAGGCATCCAAACTTATACATTAGCTTTAACATAGCGACTGAGTGAGTGAGTGAGTTATTGTTAGGGGTAGTGTCTAACAGTAGGAATGCGCTGGCAGGATATTCCCATCTTTGAAACATAATGAATGTGTAAAGAAGCAGAGTGTGTCCACCATCTGATACCTTATCATGTTGGACCCAAGCTGTCTGGCTGGTGAAAAAACTGATATTGCTTTATATTAGATGATGAGCACTGAAATACTGGGGGATTTAGTAGTGGAATAATCTGTCTATCAAGCTGCATGGATATATTTGATATTTTCACTGTGACCAGTTACTAGCCGCTGCTTAACATCAAAACGACATTGTTGTGGCGTACTTACAAAAAAAATGTCCAGAAGAGACAGTTATCCTCAATACAGCACAGCATTGAATAAGACGAAGTGTGTCAAGTTGTTAGTCCAATAGCACACACATCATGTGCATTGATCAACTAATTTCCGTTTCTCATGTCGGATTGCATACATAAAATTGAAACCAAAAGTGAAAATAAAACAACGGCTTATTGTTACTAAATAAACAAGGAAGTGAATAAGGAAATTAAAAAAATATACCCAAGGTGATTTACACAAAATGTAATTTGTAGAGACAGTTGAAAAATGTTCGTTATTTGTCAGCTCGGTTTCGTACTCACATTGAGTTGAGAATGGAAAAGGAACGATACTGGTCCTACCACCAGGGTAATAATGTATCTGAGTGACTTTGAGCATACTCATTCGTTGTGTGGTTCTCAGAGTGGTATAAATATTCTCATTATTTATTAACAATTTCAATTAAACATATTTGATATTCATAATGATTCGATGACTTTAAGATGTCTGATATGCTAGAATGATCCATCATACCCGCTAATATAATCAATTAATAAAATATATAATTGAATTCAGACTAGGGTTAATCTAGAATTAAGCCTCAACTTCAACTCCCGTACATTTACCACAATGTTTGTTGCTTTTACCAGAACAAGTTCAATTCATTTGTGTTTGGCTTGGTTCTCGGAATCAAGATAGCATCCTTTCATAACAAATACTCAAATCAAATTAAAGTTTGATAAAGGTTATTGTAATATCCGGTTGTAAGCAATTTCAACTGCATACCCTAAAACTGTTTGATATTTGCATCCATAAACTTATGCTTTATTGGTGTCAAGGACCAATTATTGTTATACTGAAAATTTAAAGTCAGTATTGCTTCTTGTAATGTGGGTAATTCCATTCTTTCAATTGAACGGATGAACCTTTAGTAACTTAAAAGTTACTCTTAAAGCAGTATGAACCTTCAAAATCAGACTGTTTGAAAAAGATAAACTTTAACAAAGTTGCTTACTGACTGTTTTATTGTAATGACACCTTTAAATCACAGAAATGTATTGGATTAAGGAATCAAACTCATAATGATTAATTAAAAAATCGTATGAATATAACTTTTGATCACTAATTGTCAAATATGTTGAAAAAGGATATGGAAATTTAAGAACCAGTTACTTTCATATGTTGCTGATAAAAGATATTTTGATGCATGCAAATCTCCTTGGTAACAATATTTTTGTTTTCGTCCTCTGAAACCTAATGTACATTGTGTAGTTTCGGCATCAGAACAATAGTTATTTGGGTAAAAAAAAACAGTACCATTGAAAATTATGTTGTAATTTCTTTAAATGTCAACATTTTTCTTTGAAGAAATAAGTCATTAACTATCCTATCTTTATATCTTTAGTGTTTAATTCAATACATTTATCTTAACTTTGCCACAGCATCACATTTTAGGTATAAATGTAGGGTTGCAACTCTTTTTTGGCTATGTTTGTTTATATATTTCAAAAATGCTGATTCATGTTTATCGTGAATATTCTGATAGTTCGCTGTGACCTTGGATTAATCTCATCTTGCAGGCTCGCTGACAACACGGACATAGAAACTAACAGTCACAACGGGAGCTGTTTAGGTTTGATATTCCACTTGTGAATAGTTTAAGAAGAAATGTATTAAAATGAGATCAAAGTAAACCAGACAGACATTTAATCGAGATAACAGATGGCCCGAATACTAATTTTAGAACTCAGTAATATTTAGCTGAGTTATACATCTTTTTAAACTATCTTTGTCTAAATATGTATTTGATTTTTTGTCAAATGTAAATCCTTGCTTATTTCGATTAATTACTTTTAGAGGGTCGGCGAACTAGCATGCTGCAAATAGTTCTAAACATAACCTAACCATGTTTTTATTGAAGAACAGGACTGCTGCCTTTTCTCACAAATAGATATATATGTACATCATTATTTTTTAAATGACAGAAATGAAGCCTGTGGTTAATGATAAGTTGTTGGTATTGAGTACCAATGTGAACAGTATATCATTTATATAAATTAGTTTAAGATGTACCTGCTCTAAAGATGAGCAGCTTCAGTATAATTGTACATGTTAGGTACAGGTAGGTCGTGGTGACCTCACTCTCACTGACTACACGGACATAGAAACATGCGGTCACCATCGGTATTCACTTGTAGAAGGTTCAATATAACTAAATTGCATTCAAACTTTAAACTATTGCATTCAGACATCAATTCGAAAAAGCTTAATTTACATTTACACCTTTGCATTACAGTATTAACTGCCTCGAACACGGTTTTCATTAGTATAACTTACTGCCAAATTTAACCATATAGAAGTTGAGATGCTCTTGTACTGATTTACATTTTACATTTTTTTATTCACTAAGCAACACATTTATCACAAAAAGTTAATTGGCAAAAGACAAAAACAGGAAATGGTCAATTACAAAGTTTAGATCCAAGATTAGAACACGTAGCGGGCACTGAAATTGGGAAATTTGAAAGTTAAGTTATTGGTTGACAAGAGTAGTCTCCCTAGAAGAAAAAGCTAGAATGTTTCTTAAATGTTAAACGTATAACTGCAATGACCTGAAAAGTGACATTAAAAAATGTGGGCGTGCACATATTCAAACCCTTATTCAGATAATCCTAATCGTGTAGGCGAGACGTTGCAACACATTTTTGAATCAGGAACATCAAACACCTTGTTATTTCATAGGTTATATGAATACATTGATACACAAAAACAAAATCACAAAGACAAGGATAACAGAGACAACGAAAACAACAAACAAAAACAGTTGCTAGGCTTCTCCAAAGAAATTGCGCAGTTGTACGGACAATAATGTGTTTCATTTTAAAGAACACTATACTGTCTTTGGAATCAACGGAGCAATGAGTGATTTACATTGCAATATCATCATTTAGGTCTAGCTTTTTCTCTAGGTCTGTAAGTTCAGATTCTAGCTTCTTTTCTTTTTCATTTGTGATTTTCTTTTTTGTTGATGAATAGTATATTGTTTTACACCTGATCATGAGGAGTAATGTTTCCCAGAGAAATTGATCATCAATTGAGTATTTAATGGATTCATTACCAGAGGTTTTATATTGATCTAGCGTTGATTTTATTGTATCTTTTACTAGTTTTACATATTTTCTATCTCGAAGAAGTGAATTATTAAATTTCCAAAAGCCCTTTCCTCTAGCCAAAGTAGAACATGTTAGCGACAGGTAAATGAGGGAGTGATCAGAATTTATGCTTGGAAGAATGTCACTGTTATTGACCGAAGACAGGAGCCCATGAGAAATCAGGAAGAAATCTAGTCTCGCTTGTTTTAGAGGGGTAGGTTGCCGCCAGGTGAAACGTTTTGCATTGTAATTAAGTTCACGCCAAGGGTCTTTTAGGTCAAATGTATCTATCATTTCCGTAACCTTTTCTTTTGCTTTTGGATTGTTGACATGTTTATAGTTGTAAGTATCTAAGTGTTGGTTTCTAACTAGATTCCAGTCACCACACAAACATATTTCATCACTATCACAATTCATAGCAATATTTATGATAGTCTGAAAGAAATCTGGATTGTCCTCGTTAGGCCCATATATACTGACTACAGTATAAGTTACCTCATTAACCAAAATCTTGAGAGCAACAAAGTTTCCAAACTCATCTATATTTTTATCTAATAGTGTAAACTCCAAGTTGTTATAAAAAAATATGGCTGTGCCTCGGGCGTTACCTTTGAAGCAGCTTATATAACATTCATTATATCCCCATTGCTCCTTTATGTTCTGGATTTGATCTGCAGTACACAGTAGATATTGCCCTTTTTCTTCTTAAGGAAATTGAATACCTTTTAACGTTTCAAGTTATTGTTTAGGCCCCTACAGTTTTGACACAGTGTCTTTATTGTCTCAGTCATTTTTCACTTAAATGGCGTGTTAGTGGAATATCAGCCAATGTTGAATATATTTGTTCAAGTATAGTGGATTTAACATTTGGGTTTATGATTTTTGCCTGCTTTGTTATAAGGATCATCCGGTTATGATGCAAATTAAAAGAAAAGTTTATCCCGATCTGAGATAGACAATTAGAAACACAAAATAAAAAACATAATAAACTTATCATGTTGAGGTAAATCTACCCCACGAATACCCCTAGTACCAAAAACATAATTCATTACACAAAATAATATATAGAATTATGTAAACATGAAAATTATTTACACGAGAAAGTTAAGTGTTAAGTTATGTTGGTCTCATGCACTGACACTCCTCGACAGGTTTAAAGTTTTGTGTTCTAAAATGTATGGATATAAATTATGCTTTATCAGATCTATTTATTTCTATTTATTCTATTCGTGTCTATAACATCAAAGCACATGGCTATATTTTATAGATGACATGAACAAAAACAACAGAATGCTGAAATATTGTGTCGACATATATTTTCCAGCAGTTATAATTGCATAAAAACAATCTCTTATCCGTATTTAACAGTTCACTCACTGGGTCTTTAACCTTAGATAATGAATTAAGCTATTCCCAATGAGCTACAGAGTCAATGGCTCTACTTTTTACGAATTTGTGTATGTTGTACTTACTCATATTCTCAGATCTAAAGTTTTGTCCGCCCGATAGCAGAAGAGCTATCCAGACAATTATTTTCAATGTTTCAATCATCTGCTAGAATGATAATTACAACAACAACAAAAAAACACAAATGTATTAATCTCATGGAGCTGTATGTAATCGCATCAAACGTATTTGTTATGATAGTATTGAAGAAAAAGGTCGGGGTATCAGTGAGCCATGCTCACTATTTTGTTTGTTAGAAGGAGATATGTCTTGTCGAGAAACTATAAGCGTTCTCTAAGAAAGCATGGCGGGAGAGCTAGGTGATTGTGTCATTGTATAATTGTAGAACACAAAACAAGCACAGACAAGATTTCAACAACGTTATCTCGCCACCAAGCCCCCTGTCCTCTGTCCCGAATCTGACAGCTTCTCTTTAGGTTTGAGTTACAACACATACTTTGAAGATCTTAAGATGTGTGCATGAAGTTGGGCTGAGTTTATATAACACTGTAAACTTACAGCACGCGTGTAGGGCAAACTGACCGAGGTTGATACAGGGTTCCGATTAAAATATTATGAAAGACTGTGAAATAAATAATTATCTGTAAAATGTCAATTTCAGCAAATCATAATATCACATATACAGTATTTAACTCGTTTGCAACATAAATATGCTGAATTGCTTTATATCAACCGAAAAATAACGGTTTCAGTTGTGTATACCAATTCGCCTGAGGTTCGGACAGTTTTGACCTAACTTCGGACAGTAACAACTTAATTTTCCATCATGCGTAAATGGTTCAAACTATTTATCAAAATGATTCCTAATGTCCAAAAACACATGATGAATAGTCCTTGAAAAATAATATATTTGTAGTTAGACTACTGGAAGTAATTTCTCACTAAAACCGAGCATGCTTTCAGAGGAAAATTTCGCGTGGTTAGAATATATGATGTCATAATCAAATTCACAGGCATTGACGCAAAAAAGGTTTTGAGCGCTAAACTCATTTTCTAACTTAATGTTGTTATCATATGTGAAACTGTAATGTTTCTACATATTTTCCAGCTTTCCCCCCTCTCATTTAAAACGATGCAAGTGTCTACAAAGAAAATATAAAAGTGTCCGAACCATGGCCAAAACTGTCCGAACCATGTCATTTTGACATTTTACCAAAATCTCAATATTTAATCCCAGAATCGCATTTAATGTAATTTATTGTAAAATTATTGTTTCTATTTCTATATTCATTCAATTTGATATATCTGGAGTGTCCTAAATGTTCTGAACTATGCGCCAACATTTACATTAAAACAAATATTTTGCAAATTTATTTCACAAAAACGTTAATTGAACGTCATGCAAAAGTTTATATTTTTTTCAAAAGAAATAACAAATAGAACATATCGAAAACGAACATTTTGAAATAAACATATTACAGTTATTGTAGTTATTATTGCGTCTGCTCCAAGATAAAAGTGTCCGAAGTTCGGGCGACTTCGGGTGATGTCCGAACTTCCGTCAGTTTGCCCTAATGATAATATTCTATAACATAAGGCTCATGATATGTTTTGAAACTCTCCATGTCGGGATAAAGGGGCCGTCTAAGACAGTAAGGCAAAACAAATATAGACCTCGAGGATACCAAACACCTGCTGTAAGTGAGCGGCTATTTATCGCAAATTGGTATGTTTATAAGCATATACTTGGGTATATGTATGAAAATATGTATGGTTGATGTAATTATGTTCATGGCTCTTCCTATATAATCGTATAAGCTCTGCCAGTCATCTATACAACTTCTTGAAATTCGCCTTCTGAAGATATATTCGGTTCTTCAATTAACTTTGTGGACACTTCAAGGAAAAGGTTTACTTGGAAGAAAAAGAAAGTTTAAACATACACATTTGATATACCAAAAATGGGTCTAACATAATTAATATAGAGTTAAAAGAAACTGTAGAAATAAGAGTTATTGGTCCTAAATCTCATTAGATAGACACTACTACAAGTATTACATTATTCAACATAGTTTCTTAAGAATATTAACATATAAATTAATAAACCATTACCTTGGCACCAAATTTACAATTTATAATCCACATTGGTCATTGTACACAGTTGTACATATATATATATATATATATATATATATATATATATATATATATATATATCGTTGTAACAAATATTCCTTCATTTAAGTTTAATCGTTGGAATAATTTGGAATATATAAAGTGTGTCTAAAGTAAAACAATATTGTGTTTGTATTATACCTGTATCGTTAATATGTCCTATTTGAATAGTTGTTCAATATGTATCAGCCTATGTAGTGACTGTTAAATTGCATATATAACATTAAACAACGCAGTAACACAAGCCTTGAATATAAACTACCTGAATGAAAAATATGTCAGGCCAGTTGATCTATTTTCGTATAAATTGTTTTCTAAAAATAACAACGAACAAGGGCTAGAACTCAAGGGAATGTTTTATTGAGCAGTCTTGTTAATCCTGATCTTATCAAAGCAAAACATAGTTGTTTCTTTCTTTCTTGTTTCTTTTATCAAATGTTTTGAAATAATTTATCAGACTCTGTAGAAAATATACTTATATTACTGTCTATTTTAATGTGACCTTCCCCAAATTTTATATATCTCTGACCCTGCACTTGTGAACGTATAATTTGCCTTAACATTTCCACATTGGACATTTACGATTGACAAGATTAATTTTATTATATCTGCCAGTTTCTATAGTTGTTGGGGGAACAAAGTCTGAATTTTGGTAAATATTTCCATTACAGGTATGGAATGGATCTCGGTATATGTATGAGCATGCTAATGGCACATCTAATATGTTCATGCTTTAGATTTTATTTGC
The DNA here is from genome assembly GCA_936450465.1 of Gibbula magus. Taxonomy (NCBI): domain Eukaryota; kingdom Metazoa; phylum Mollusca; class Gastropoda; order Trochida; family Trochidae; genus Gibbula; species Gibbula magus. The sequence goes on from OW388302.1 coordinate 4,105,500, forward strand.
AGCACAATACCAACAATTCAGCTCTTCGTGTATCTCAGATGAAAATTGAATTTTATTTTTAATCTACTGTTTGAGGATGGGATTTAGGCATCCAAACTTATACATTAGCTTTAATATAGCGACTGAGTGATTGGGTGAGTTGTTGTTAGGGGTAGTGTCTAACAGTAGGGATGCGCTGGCAGGATATTCCCATCTTTAAAACATAATGAACGTGTAAAGAAGCAGAGTGTGTCCACCATCTGATACCTTATCATTTTGGACCCAAGTTGTTTGGCTGGTAAAAAAACTGATATAGCTTTATATTAGATGACGAGCAATGCAATACTGGGGGATTTAGTAGTGGAAGAATATGTCTATCAAGCTACATGGAGATATTTGATATTTTCACTGTGACCAGTTACTAGCCGTTGCTTAACATCAAACTTACAATTACAAAAATTACAAAATTACAAAAAAATGTCAAGAAGAGACAAGTGTGTCAAGTTGTTAGTCCAATAGCACACACATCATGTGCATTGATCAACTAATTTCCGTTTCTCATGTTGGATTGCAAACATAAAATTTAAACCAAAAGTGAAAATAAAACAACGTCTCATTGTTACTAATTAAACAAGGAAGTGAATAAGGAAATTTAAAAAAATAAACCCAAGGTGATTTACACAAAATGTAATTTGTAGAGACAGTTATAAAATGTGTGTTATTTGTCAGCTCGGTTTCATACTCATATTGAGTTGATAATGGAAATGAACGATACTGGTCCTACCACCAGGGTAATAATGTGTCTGTGTGGTTTTGAGCATACTCATTCGTTGTGTGGTTCTCAGAGCAGTATAAATATACTCATTATTATTATTAACACTTTTATTTAAACATATTTGATATTCATAATGATACGATGACTTTAAGATGTCAGATGTGCTAGAATGATCCATTATATACGCTAATATAATCAATTAATAAAATATATAATTGAATTCAGACTAGGGTTAATCTACAATTAAGCCTCAACTTCAACTCCCGTACATTTATCCCAATTTGTGTTGGTTTTACCAGAACAAGTTCAATTAATGTTTGTTGGGCTTGGTTCTCGGAATCAAGATAGCGTCCTTTCATAACAAATACTCAAATCAAAGTAAAGTTTGATAAGAGTTTCTTGTAATGTGAGTAATTCCACTCTTTCAATTGAACAGATGGACCTTAAGTAACTTAAAAGTTACTCGTTAAAGCAGTATGATCCTTCAAAATCAGATTGTTTGAAAAAGATAAACTTTAACAAAGTTGCTTACTGACTGCATTATTGTAATGACACCTTTAAATCACATAAATGTATTGGATTAAGGAATCGAACTCATAAAGAATAATCGTATGATCACTAATTGTCAAATATGGTGAAAAGTGGTATGGAAATTTAAGAACCAGTTACTTTCATATTTTGCTGATAAAAGATATTTTGATGCATGCAAATCTCTCACACTCTTTTTTGTTTTCCTCCTCTGAAACCTTATGTACATTGTGTAGTTTCGGCATCGGAACAATAGTTATTTGGGTAAAAACAAAACAGTACCATTGAAAATTCTGTCGTAATTTCTTTAAATGTCAACATGACTATTTTTCTTTGAAGAAATAAGTCATTAACTATCCTATCTTAATATCTTTAGTGTTTAATTCAATACATTTATCTTAACTTTGCCACAGCATCACATTTTAGGTATAAATGTAGGGTTGCAACACTTTTTTGGCTATGTTTGTTTATATATTTCAAAAATGCTGATTCATGTTTATTGTGAATATTCTGATAGTTCGCTGTGACCTTGGATTGATCTCATATTGCAGGCTCGCTGACTACACGGACATAGAAACTAACAGTCATAACTTGTGAATAGTTTAAGAAGAACTGTATTAAAATGAGTTCAAAGTAAACCAGACAGACATTTAATCGAGATAACAGATTGCCCGAATACTAATTTTAGAACTCAGTAATACTTAGCTGAGTTATACATCTTTTTAAACTATCTTTGTCTAAATATATATTTGATTTTTTGTCAAATGGAAATCCTTGCTTATTTCGATTAACGATTAATTACTTTTAGCTGGCTGGCGAACTAGCATGCTGCAAATAGTTCTAAACATACATATGTGCTTTTCAAACCAAACTAACCTAACCATGTTTTTATTGAAGAACAGGACTGCTGCCTTTTCTCACAAATAGATATATATGTACATCATTATTTTTTAAATGACAGAAATGAAGCCTGTGGTTAATGATAAGTTGTTGGTTTTGAGTACCTATGTGAACAGTATATCATTTATATAAATTAGTTCTAGATGTACCCGATCTAAAGATGAGCAGCTTCAGAATAATTGTACATGTTAGGTACAGGTAGGTCGTGATGACCTCACTCTAACTGACTACACGGACATAGAAACATGGAGTCACCATTGATATTCACTTGTGCAGGATTCAATATAACTAAATTGCATTCAAACTTGAAATTATTGCGTTCAGACATCAATTCGAAAAAGCTTAATTTACATTTACACCTTTGCATTACAAAATTAATTGTCTCGAACACGGTTTTCATTAGTTTTACTTACTGCCAAATTTAACCATATAGAAGTTGAGATGCTCTTGTACTGATTTACATTTGTATGTGAATTAATCTACTTTCGAATTTGCTGTTTATGCTTGTTTTTCTTATATAAATTGTTGTTATTTTATAGTGCTGTTCAAAAGTATTCAGTTATATATATTCGTAGTACCAGTATCTTTTAACATTATTCCTGAGTACAAGATAAAACGAATTAAAGCATTATTGTAATATGTTATCACTGTTTGCATGGATTTCAGTCCACATTGTGTAACGTCCGTTTGTTATAATTCAGGTTTTTTTGCCTTGCGAGACTTCGGAAAGCAACAACAGCTCATAATAATTAAAATCAATGCCATTTTATGCACTTTTTAGGGTGGAGGGAGGGGGTGTTTTAAGGAGAGATTGGACCCAGGAATCGAACTCGCTGACGGCAACATTTTGCGACAACAATTTACTGTTGTGAATAAGTCTCAAAATATATGGATTACATTGTTTTGGGCATCAGCTTTTCTGTACACTAACGGGGAGCGCTTAAATTTACCGTAACGCCCTTATAACGGTCATTTTGCGACATGCCGCATAACGTTACCGTCACCTATATTCGCGGTAAATATGTTACTACGTGTATTATTCGAATTACATGCATGTCTCAAGTTAGTTGCGAATTTAAATAGTCTGGTATTATCAACTGATAGTTATTCTTTCACCGTGCACTCTTATATTGATAATATGTTCAACAATGATTACACAGTAGACCGTCAAAGTTACACTTGCAATCATCAAAACTGCCGTGACGTCAGGGTTTTACGTTTATGTAGGTAATCTTAAAAATGACGTTAAAGTGAGGAAAATCGTTCGGTGACCCCCTATTATTATTTCTAAATCCGTTTGTTCAGTTAACTGCGCACATCATATTAAAGTTTTAGCAATATCTAAAATATGTGTGATAGTGACAAATCCTGTTAAACATGCGAAACACGATGATAAAAATGCTGTTTTTAATAAGTGCTTAATTTAATTTTGTTTCTCTTTCCAGCGTCATTCATTTTCAAAAGATAGATTTGCTATACATCCCCGTATGTGATTGAAATGTATCTGAAAGGATTCGTAGTGTATTCGTTGAAGGCGAGCCCTTTATTTAAATACACCCACTCAGTCAAAAATTACGAAATTGGCGACGGGGGTATTATTATTAATGCCGATAGCTCTTTAAATCGTTCGTTGACCCCTACATTTTCTTACATTTTTTGATAAAAGACATTTTAAACTTGCTATTTTGAAAACATTAACGAATTCTAAAATATGTGATTTCATCGTCCCATCTCTCCTTAATTAGATAGGGTACACTCGAGATTTCAATTATCCAGACACAACAAGTAATTATATTTTAGTGTTCACAAAAATGAAATAAAATCAAGGCAGTTATATATCAATTGTTGTCCATTAGTATTATGACAAAAAGTATAACATGTTTGTGAAAAAACAAACGAAAGGCCAAAATGTTGAAAATGTGTCTGGATAAACGAGGTTTCTGGTCAAATTTGTTACAGTATATTCTTACAGTAAAATTAGATTTAATGGTGTAATAATTTACTTTTGATTATAATTACGATTATTGAATCATAATCAAAAGAAATGGTGATACAGTTTCAGCTAGTGTTTATATTTGTTTACTTTTGCCAAATTCTGAAATAGGCCTTCGTTTAACAGTATCAGTTCTTGTGGTGAGAAAATGGTGATTTTGCACAATTTTATGGAGTTTTTAAAAAACACAATTTACCATTTTTATTTAGTATTGAAATGAATTTTGTATTCACTATGCAACACATTTATCACAAAGAGTTAATTTGCAAAAGACAAAAACAGGAAATAGTCAATTACAAAGTTTAGATCCAAGATTCGAACACGAAGCGGGCACTGAAATTGGGCAATTTGAAAGTTAAGTTATTGGTTGACAAGAGTAGTCTCCCTAGAAGAAAAAGCTAGAATGTTTCTTAAACGTTAAACGTATAACTGCAATGACCTGAAAAGTGACATTTAAAAATGTGGACGTGCACATATTCAAACCCTTATTCAGATAACACTAATGGTGTAGGCGAGACGTTGCAACACATTATTAAATCAGGAACATCAAACACCTTGTTATTTCATAGGTTATATGAATATATTGATACACAAAAACAAAACCGCAAAGACAAGGATAACAGAGACAACGAAAACAACAAACTAAAACGGTTGCTCGGCTTCTCCAAAGAAATTGCGCAGTTGTACGGGCAATAGTGTGTTTCATTTTAAAGAACACTATACTGTCTTTCGAATCAACGGAGCAATGAGTGATTTGCATTGCTGCAGATGCAAGATATCACGTTAATTTCAAGTATAAATTAATGTCCAAAGGGTATAATTTGTGCAGCACGGTTGGCACAAGATGGTGAGTCGATGATGTTAACCTTCAGCTACTTCTAGTTTATCTTCACTGACAAGATCCACGGACTTCCAATGGGCTCCTTTATTGGTTCCACAAAGTTGATGACACCTTTACCACCAAACATGCAAACTACTTGGCATGGACTGAGAATATCTGTCTATCGCACGCCAACACACACACTGACCAGTACACACAATACAGTTTATGTTAACATCCACTAATCATGCATAGCCACACTCACAAGACGTCATAACATCCATCTGTCAACCTGATCCCACTCAATGGATATCCAGCAAGCCTAGTCATCAAGACTACCATGAAAACACTCACCATAAGAGCTACTACCCACAGGCCTTAACCGAGAAATTCGAATAACAATTCCCTAAATACATCAGCTATCTCAGCTACAAGATCGCCCGCCTCATCAAGAACAAAGTCAGCATTGGTGTTATATTCCATGTGCCAGATCCTCAAGCAGTTACTCAAAGCCAACAGCAGAGGAACCAGCACTTCAAAATGCCATGCCACTGTGGACAAGAGTACACCAGAGAAATGCTGCAGCCTATCAACACAATGATCAAGGAACATAAGGCGTATGTCAACACACTTGACCAGAAATCTGAACAAGGATCATACTATCAATTAGGAGGCTACCACAGTCTTGTCAACACATAACAACTGGCGCAAACTGTAACTCCAATAAGTGATTGACATTACAAGGGAACAACCTGCAACAAACCGCGACCAAAGCATCTTCCTAACATGTACTTTGGGATTCACTCATCTCGAACTTCTATATTCTGTCGGAGGCAAATCCGAGGATCACCCACCCTACCATCCATTCTCTCTTGTCCGAGTATATCCGAGGAGTCTACACCTATCAGAACCATTCACCCCCCAACCATTTCACACCCCAGCCACAATCACTGGCCTCTGCTAATACTCTTAATCACCATGTCTTCTGCATTTCACATCAAATCAACTGTTAATGTATCTACAATACAGGCAAATGGCTTTCCTCCTTTTACCAATTTGTATTATTGTTGTCCAATCATTAATTCAATAAAGCTCACAGGCCATTGTTGATTTAAGAATCAACTATTAATGCTCCTCATGCTCGTATCACAAATCAGCAATGTATACCACTCTCATGCGTAATTTATCTTAAAAACTTAATTTAATCTATCTGATTGAGTTTTCTCGCCATTGGTTTCTTACCTATAAAAATGTATACCATTTTGTTATTTCTTACATTTCACCTGATGATGGAGTAAGTATATACTCCGAAACGTCTTGTATTTTCACATTAAATAAGTTGTTATACAGAAAATCTCCTTGTTCTTATGTCAAGTAATATTAACTATGTTGGGTCATTTTTCAGAATTTGTCAAAATACATATACTAACTGAAACTTTATCACTATTTCTTTTGATTATGATTCAAGAATCGTAATTATAATCAAAAGTTAATTATTACACCATTAAATCCAATTTTACTGTTAGAAAACCAAATTTGCTCAGAAACCTCGTTTATCCAGACACATTATTCAGTTTCCTCAAGTATTTACCCATAGGGTTCACCATGAACAAAACTATTTTCCATGGACGCACTTTCCCGGTCACAAGGGCTGGCTGCCGGATTATAGACTCGGCAGTCGTATGATATTATAAAGTGTAGAGTATGTTACTTGTGGTTTCATCTAAGGGTCTCAGGGGTCAAAGCCTAAACACGCATGTTCATATTCTTTCCAAATCGATGGCCTATTAAATCTGAACTATTTTGTAAAGATGCCTTCTTAAACGTAAGCAACAAAGTAAATATGTATTGGCCCATAATAAGTATCCCACGACCAAAATAATCAGCCAAATCTTCATCTCTAGAATGAAAAACAATAGAAAGCTGACATCTTGAGTACAGACTGGTTAGCCTAGAGCTAAGGGTTTATAACTTATAGTGATTTACCTTGTTGTCCCGACTGCTTGAACATGTTCTACCTCATAATGAATTATTTAAAGGTTGATGAGCATCGGAGTTCAAAATAGTTAAAACTGATGGCGGTCGACAGATTGTTCTTGCTAACTCTTTTATCTCTGAAGTTAATACATTTGAGAACATTTGCAAGTGTATTTACCACGTGTGTATGAACACTACATATACTATTTAACATATTTTGAAACAGACTGAGTCAACACTTTTGAAAAGACATATCTTTAAGATCAACAGTGCACTCCCTCGTCGCTCTTAAATGAATGTAGCTCAATACTTTGACAATGTACACTGTAAAACCCTTACCTGCTCTGACAAGAGTGGGCTGTGGTTTTCGTTTACCTGAAAAGCTTCCTGGTCGATACCTGGGAGAGGTGTATATCCGCCATGTTGCATGTCTCATTCCAAAGTTAAAGAATAAGGTAAATATTAAATTGTTTTAATGTTGCAGGTGTACATTCAAATGATCGCACAGAAATATTTAGAAATAATTCTCGCTTCACTAGCTTATTTGTTAGGCTGTTACTTCTTTGTGTTTGATGTTAAGAGTATGGTTGAAATAATCCCAAAATGCAAGGATTAAACTGTTTATTGATCCACGTTCTTTATAGACCAAAACCATCAAGAATAAACTCAGGGACAATGTTAAACATTCTGAGATTGGTATTCGACAATTCTCAGTTATCAGGTAAACCTTGACATAGCTGCAAGAATATAATTTATGTTTTTTTACCCAATAAACACTTTTTAAATTAATGCATATTTATCCCAACCCTTTCTGATTAATGGATGAATGATACATGAAACAAAACATGGTAAAAATAACCAGAGCACTAGCAGCTATTCGAGAGGCATTCTAGTTGGTGTAATTGAACAGACATGGATAGTTATGGATCATCAACTTCTTTATGTGACAATGTTACGTTTCGGTGTAGATCATTATTCCGTTATTTGGCATAATACAGTCCAAATATAGTATGAACATAATAAAACATTCATTTGTACAGTGCATAAACCTAACAATCAGTCAGGGACATCACGGCTTTCCGTCTCGTTACAAAGAGACGGTATGCCGTCTAAAAACTATCATGAAATGATTGTCTTATGACGATGGTATGCCGTCTGTAAAACGTATTCGACGGTATCCCATCTTAATGATTCAGGGAGAGTTCATTGTGTGAAAATGCTAAAATTAAGACGGCATGCCAGCTTCATATTTCACAGGACGGCATTCTGTCTCATATTTTAAAATATAGCAGCGTGACTGTCTGTCTTGAGCTTGCGTGGTTCCTACCGACTGAGATCGAGGTGTGCCAGTTTGAACCCTCGCGCACGTGAATCATAAGGCCGAGATGTTCATGTTTCACGTGCTCGATGGTTCATCTGACTTGAACCATAGCTCAACACTATATCAAACCACAAACAGAATTGAAAAAAAATTAGCTATAATTTCAGTTTTCGTTTGTGTCGTAATAGGGTAAAACAAACGTGTCCTTGTTAGAAAAATATGTCTATATTAGGCAGCTCACACAAAAACTAATCGTGATGCACGTTGAACACGTGGGAATGTACAGGTTGGTACTGTCAGTGTCTATATCGTCAGCTTACATAAAATTAAAAATACAACATATTGTAAACATTTTGCAATTCCGTTTTAAGTCGCTGCAGCACAACTGTTTTCCATATAATTTGCTTCTCAATTGTCTCGTTTATTTATCTATTAAAGTGTATACAATACATAACGTTTAGAGGGTAAAACATCTCATTACCCGACCCAATCAGCCGTATCAGTAGAACATGGTTATCCGTATTGATTTATTATGGTGCGATCTGTTTGCTTGGTCTCATGCAATTTGGAGAGGTTAGACAGCAAGATGTCAATGCCAGCATGCCATAATTTAAACTCCACTCTGAGCGTTTCAGAGCCATCGAGTATTTTAATGTTTTAAATACAACATTATGTTTTGGAAAACATACTTATGACATCAATCGCTAGAGACCCCTACAAAACATATGATAAATAATGTTCATATCACTATCCGATGAAATTTGGTTTTAAAGACAAGTAGGCCTTAGATTAAAACGCGTCAATAGAATTTAACGTCATATTAACAGCCTTTCCTTTTCTGCATAAAAAAGTACCACAGAGTAACAATGATTTCCTAGGCGGATTGGCTTATCAATTTCACGAAGCTCGTTTTTTCAACTGTTTTCGTCCCTTCTCACACATTACTAAATGTGACAATTGTTATATTATCATGTTTCAAAATACCCTGTGAATATACAAATTATTGTCTTTTTACCTGTTAAATGGTACTTTATTGTGATTATACCAACAAACTATGACAAATATAGTATGTATATATTCTCATTGATTATACAATTCAAGCAACGTAGCTTGTTGGGTAATACATTTATTGTAATATCTGTAGAAACTACGTATTTGAAAGAAATGCATGGTAAATACATAAATAAACGCCAAAAACTGTATGTTTTATTTTGTGGAGTAATCATAAATGGTCTCTTTTATTTGTTTGTTTACATTGTGCGAGTAAACCACAATGTTTTGCGCTTGAAAATGATGATCTATTTGTAGACTTGAAAACATCTTTATTATTTAAGTGCGAATTCTCTGCTTATTTTTGGTCGAAAAACTAAATCTGCGAAAAATTAAAGTATATATTTCAATACGATTGGTTTTTATAAATGTCTATTAACCTAATCAATGGCTTTTACAGAAATAGCTAAATCAGTCTGAACGCTTGAACTACTTTCGAATGTTTAGTGTGAACACCTTAAAATGACCGCTCGAAGGGAAACATTGGGAACACTTATGTTTCTTTTTTCGTGAGAGCAATGTATTTGTATTAAGAACAGCGTGCTACAGTTCCTTTAAAGTTACAAAAATAAAACTACTATGCAAACCATCAGATTGCCGGTTCGATCCCACATTTACCCGAACGTATTTGTGATCAGTGTGAAAGTGCCAATTCATCTGCCATCTTATACAAAAGTTTGATGTCAAATGAGGAAGATTGTAACAGCATTAAAATTTTACATCGAAATATTAACATTTTCGTCTGTGGAAATCGAGTTATTACATAACAACAGTGATCTTTCTGAGAATAAAATAAGTTGTTTCAAAATAGCCTACATCACTAGCGTTTTGATAGCAACAGTGTAAGAGATTTCCATATGTGTAGACACGAATAAAATTCACCATTGATCATTGAATATGTTTTGTAATGAAGGCCTTCAGTGGTATAGATAATTAACATATATAATTAAATACATTAACCCACTCTCAGGGATGTCATTCATGTTGTTTTACAACACTCGCGCCAGTAAAATTATGTTTCCCTTACTTTTCCTCGGAAAAAGATGTAAAAACATTACGACATCCCCACTTGAATATGAATCTCTATATATTCGATTGTGGAGAACTTGGTTCAACACACCATATAAACAATGTTAAGGTAGTTTACAAATACCAAAACTAAAATATCAACAAAACTTGTAAAACGAAAATGTAGGCCATCTTTGTAAGACAATATTGTTCAGACGGCATGCCGTCTTTTATATTTAAATTTCAAATAATGATGTATCCCTTCTGACAATAAAGACGGCATGCCGTCCAAATTATTTAAAGATGGTATTCCCTCCTAAAGTATGTTTTTATTAGACGGCATGCCGTATGATATCACAACATATGCCAACATATCCCCATTTACTAAAAGAAATGATTCTCTTAATAAAAGAAATGATATACATGTTTTTGCATATCCGTATGCTATACTATCTTATCTTTGAGTATGCACTCTTTGAGTTAAATCCTTGGCACAGATATTAAGATATTTCGATAAAATCACTACCACTCCTCACTCTGCTTTTCACTCCTTTTTCTGCTCCGGTCGGAAATAGATTACCTATCGTTTTGTAGTTCAGATCGTCAGAGGGAAGGGGGCATTTATAGTTTCCAAAATATTAAGCTTTGTCTGATCCTGTGTTTTCTATATGCTTGAATGAATGGTTAAGCTATCTCATAGTGTTTAAGACGGCATTCCGTTGAAAATCAAGGACGGAAAGCCGACGTGTCCCTGACTGACAATATTTATGTGCACAGTGCACTCGAAGGCACGAGTGGATGATTGATCACAGGTAGTAATTTCTGAACAGATTGGTTTTAAAAGAAGCGAGGAGTAGATGGTAACATATTTCATTGATGCTGAGTAAGTGAATATTCTTGTGCCGAACATTTGGGTTACACATAGACTTTTATTTTAAGAAACAATATTCTATTAAAATCACCAGCTTCACGTCCTACCAAATGATCCCACTTTTTAATACAGATTCTTGCACAGAGTGTTTACAGAAAACAAACACATAATTATTGCGAATTAATTTGGCAATGATTTGTATAGATTTGGTATGGATTTGTCTGGGAGTGTTTTGAAACCGCACTTTTAAAAAGATTAAGTAAATTACGTTTTAATTAAAAAAGTAAAAATTACCAAATATTTGATGTTGTTCATTACACTTCATTAAGATGTACTACTAAATCAAATCAAGGTCACATCCATTTGTGTCATATTAAAAGTACAATTCAGCAAGAATAAAATAGATTTAAACATTCATTCTCAAAAATAATGAAAAAAGCCATTAAAATGGAATTCATTCATTCAGACGTTCGCAGACTATAAGCGCTAATTGTATTGATAATACATTATATTCTACTTTCCATTTTTGACTTTATGACTTGATGTTTGACTGTTCGACGTTCATGTTTCTAAACATCGGAATAAATCTTTTTTTTAAAGTTCATGTTTGGAATAGTATTTGAAGAGAAGGTTATCACTCATGTTTAACAACTTAATTGTAATATAATAACATGCCTAATCAAATGTTTTAAGACGGTATTCATCTCAAGTCGTAAATTATTATTTACTATACAAAAATTCAATACCTTATCAGCACTCTCGTTTGTTTGACAAGTTATCACAAGCTGCAGTTGTAAAATACTTGTTGCACTATATGTGTGTAAAATTGGATTTCTCTACTTTCTCCACTTTTAATTGAAGTTCTCTTTTCCTTGACGAGAATAACAGTTTTCTGTAAAACATTAACATACTATTACTCTTAAATAAAATAATATATTTTGATAAAACAACATATTAAACAATCAGCAATAAGAGACAGATGGTAGATTTATACCCACTTGTGTATACTTACTAGCAATAAACATGCAAACGTAGTTGAGCAAGGCATGCTAAGTGATATAATTATATTCCCTTGCACTCCTCGACTGGATTACTGCAGGCATGCAGAGGTATTGATTTCAAACAGCCATTAAGATACTGGTTGTGATTGCTATAAATACATGTAGAGTGAGGTAGAGTTAGTAATATCTTCGTTTAGTGGCATTTTAGAATGTTTTGGATAAGCAACTTCTTCATTATGAGCGCACAGTTATTATGAGTAGGTACACTGGTATTGGTAAGCCCCATTTTATCAATTAGCAGAGTGACAATTTGTGAAACTTCAATCAATTAAAAAATAAACTCAATAAAAAAACACACGATGGTCAATTCACACAGTTTAAAGGAGCTAATAAACATTTTAAAGTAAGATGTATCCGAACAATTTGAATGCAAACTGATATACTAACAAGTATTAAAAAAACAATATCCTTAACGTAATCTGTCTAGTATATTTGCTACATAAAACTACTTCAGTTCTTTTTATCCGTGTTGTATAAATGAACAGTCATCGACGTACTTTTAACAAGCAGTAGTATCAGCCTCAAGTCTAACGTCCAGTATATGATCAAAGCGTTAATATAGTTGTTTGATGCCTCCATTGCAGAGAAACAGTTTAGGCAGTTTCGATTACTCATGGGCCCAAATTCTCTTCTGAACCTGTATTTCAATCGAGTTGTTGATGACAACTGTTCACGTGCCTAAGAGATATTAAAGTATTTCTTGTAGAAGGTGAACTTATCTTAGTTATTACAAACATAAATGCGACTGATTGTGTTTTAAATTAAATGTTGTTGTCCCTACAACGAGACTGCTTATAAATGGTAACCCTGCCATAGCCTCTGGTTATTAATACTGCGACGTTAAATATTTACACATTTGAAAGAACAAATCATATTGATTGCAGACTTAGCACAACACCACAACCTTCACCACTACTATTTCTGCTGCTACTATTACCACTGCTACTACTACCACTACTACCACTACTACCACTACTACCGTTACTACACGTCAATACCAAACAAGTAATTGACCTAATATATGGCAAACAACTTGGGTATTTATGTGATTTTATCATTTGGGTCAAATGTCAAATGTCAAAATAGCAAATTGTTTACAAAAGATTGCTATCGTGTTTGACACAATTCAATAATGCGTGTTCTGGTGAAAGCAGCCGTCCTCAATCGATTCAACAAAATTTAACTGAAATTGAAAATGACAACCTTGCAAGAATCCAGCCATATCAATATTATTTGAAATACGCAAATTCTGCTCAATTATTGTTCTTGATTTTAAAATTACTTATTTCATACTAACAAACGTCCGACTGCATTGGAATTGAGTACTTATTAAATAATTTAAAAATGTGTACAAACCTGCACTACAAACGAGTGAATGATGATAGAACAGTCGTTGTACAGTTTTGTTGTTCAGTGTTATGTTTAAATGTATCTCATATTGAATGTATATGTATATATTTTGAAAATTAATAACATTGTGTAACAAAATGAGGTGAAATACATATGTTTTTAAAGGAACACGATTTTGATTATTGATTTTTCATACCCGGCGATTATTGTTTTAAAGAAAATAGTTAACCAGGCATTATTCCAGGCAAGCGATTGTTCAACAAATGCACATATATTCGAAGTCATAATATCTGCATGCAATTTTAAATAATTTAAACATCATTATCAGATTTTTTTAAAATGTGAATATATTTATACCATGGAATGTTGCATTATTGTGTCTATATAAGTATTTACGCACAAACAAAACATTAGTTTGTTTACATTTGCTAAGGTTCGACAGGCGATTATTTATTTCAACTAGGTTTAGACCAGGCGATTTTTATAAGCAGGTGAACAAGGTGTCACATTATTCATACTATTTCCTGAACGATTCTCCGGGAACACCTTCAGTTATCTCAGTGAACACGTTTTATTATCTACAAACAGTCACTACATTTAAGATGCAATGGTCACAATCATTTCTGTACACCAGTTCATGTAACACTTTGAAAGCTTGAGTGAAACTAATTGACATTACCTTCATAAATTTATGTATTTATTTGAAACCACTACAGTAGTTTTCTTCCTTGTTAACAACTAGAATAAATAGCAGTACATTTTCTCTAAAGCTTAATAAGGTATTTCTGATGTTATACATTTTTGTTATTAATAATAACGAATTACAAAGGTTAAACAAATAAATAATGGCTGTTACTTAACCTTGCAAATCTAACTCTTTGCATCTACCTTATGCATAGTAAAAAAAATTGTGTATATTTAAACCGAATCTCAATGATTTTGCTTTTAACACAGCTTCAGGTTAACGTGGTGAGTAATAAACAGAATACGAAACGAATACGAATACAATCCAATTTATTAAAAAAATAACTATTGATGTTAAATAATCGTTCGTTTCATGCTGTACAGAACAGGTATCAAACAGGTGTTTTAGATGAACAAATAATACATTATTACTATGATCCGTAACAAATTTATTACCAGCACCATCATAACATAAACTGTTTATTACCAGTAAAACCTTTGTTGCAGGTAAGCCACGTGTGACATTGCGCCTCTTTTGGAAAGAAAGTCTAAAGCAAGGATTATTAGATACAAACATTTCTTATCGAACACAAACTTTCAGTCACATTGTCTGCAGTTATGTAAATAGGTCAGGGATACATTTCTTATATTGTAAAACAAAATATGCACATCACCTAATGTAAAAATTATGGTATACTTGCTTCGAAAATGTAAACGTTTTACTACGCCGTTTCCCATTTTATCATTTTGTTTTCCCCACATTAATTTCGTTTCGACAAATAAAAGTAAACACGAACACCGTCGTATTGTTCAAGACAATACTTTTGTAATGCAATGTGTGGACATCAAGACTCAATATTGTCTTATTGATATCAAATAAAAGTGAAGATTGAAACTCATGTGCTGATATATAATATATGTATTATACCACTGCATAAATAGACAGGTCGTCGTGACCTGATCAATCCGATACACGGACATTGAAACTTGCAGTCACAGTAGTGGCAGCTCACTATTCATATTCACGTATAGAAGGTTCAACAGGACTGAGTTGCAATGCATTCAAAGGAAAGCGTTTAGCATTCAGATATTCAGTCGAGGTGGACGACAGATAAAACAATCGATCATTTTACAACTTCGTAGGTGGGATCGACTGTCAGTATATATGTCAAGTAGATAGTTATGTAAATTCATAGCTGAAACTGTTTATGACCTGTTGAAACCTGTTACCAATGTTAAAAAGATATTGAGTCAATATACACAAGAATTAACGATAGCGTCGATTTCCTTCTCTGCGCATGTCTTCACTAGGCTTTCATCTCCTCCACACGAGGATTAACTGTAATTCATCTGCTTTACAACACTATCACAAGTTGGTAGTCATCGCTTCCTTCTGTTATATCAATGTGTTTGAGACTGGAATTTGCTGGCATTAACTTTAGCAGTCTTGCCAATTTGTAAATATGAATTTACTTAAAGGGCGGATTTTTTTGTTGACTCTTTTTTAAATTACACCTAAGTTAATCGATTAAATTGTTGCAACTATATTATACTCTGATTTCTGAAACAAAATGTAATTTACTCCCAATTAGGAAACTTGTTTGAACTTTGCAATAACATTAAGTTCAATAGAAGACAGGCTATGAACAGTGTACCCAACTCAATATTACTTTAGCTACACCAAGGTGACAAGTTCTATAATGTGTATTGAAACCGTCCAATGTTGAAGTTGTTGAAGTCACCCTACAGTTTTTGTATTACTACACTTTTCTTGGGAATCAAACAGCTGCGTTCGAAAACATTAATCTGCCGGGAATATTTCTTAGTCATGTCTTGGTCATTAAAATATTTGAGACTCTTATATTTGTAAACCTGTGAATATTTGTGTACCACGACTAGAATCACATAATTAAGCTCCATTCCTTTCCAAATATTCAAAGGATCTTGTTTGTAATTGTAATGAGTCATGTTGCTGTTAGCAACATGTAAACAAACATACTTTACGATGTAAGTCATCCAGACCCAAGAGCAAAATATTCAATTGACGACAAGGCCATTCTTTAAAATTAAGCGTTATTATTGTTAAGTCTAGATTCCTATATTCCTATATTTCTGGAATAAGATACATCGTCAGTTTACAGTTTTAATTCTGCGATGAGCATGTCCCTGAAGCTGTGTTTCGCAAGATTTTTAATCATTAAAATTGACATAATCATAATTCTTTCGATTTTGATGCTACTCTAACACCAAGTCAGTCTTTTTCTTCATTCGTTGTGTACGAATGAACGCATAATATAAAATCTTTGCTAAATCTATAATTATAAACTAACACTTTATTAGATTACCAGAGCTGCAATATAGTTGTAGAACCGAGCAAATTGGAAGGATTACTTCTCATCTCCACTACAAGGAAATATTGTGCAGGCGAACTTTCAATGTAGTCTCCATATACCACGTCTCATAATTCAACGTTGGCTATTATATACGGGTATGAGAGACAGTGACAAAGACACAGACACAGGCCGAAAGGTCGGAGTTAAAATAACAAAACTCGCTTTTTAAATGTATCCTAATTTATTGGATATGAGAAGCAAATGTTAGCTCTCTTAATAGAGCATATTGTAACATGATTTCGGTGTATCTTTGATTCTGATTGGTTGATTTGCCTATGTTGAATTACAATGAATACCCGCAAATTACTTCGGGCGAATCACCGCGAACATATACATCGTGTTCACAAGATTCGGCTCGACTCAAAATTTTATTTTTCTATTTCTCTTAATATGGGCTCCTTACTTAAATTTGACAGGTGGCATTGTCATTTTCTTACTTGTGTATAGCAGTATAGGTCACAAATAACTCTCAAAATTAATTAGTTTCAAGTAACTAAAATGTTTTTAACAAGTAAGATTTGTCCAAGTTTGACGCCTTCGTCCATGCGGCTGTGTTTACCGAATGCCGTTGCCATGGCATGACGTCATAGTGATCAACCGTGTTGACGTTACAATGCTAGCGTCATTGTCACAATGGGTTAGGGCAAGTTTAAGATTTTTTTTCCTAGGTCTTTTACTGTGTTGATGTCGTAGATAAATGTTTATCGCCACCTAAAAGGATACGTGAATATAATGAAGTGAACATAGTTGAGTGACACTGTTTGAGCTTATGTGTAAATTGTTGCTAATGTACATATTACGCCGAGTATTTACATTTGTTTTGACCTGACCACACCTCGAACAAAAATGGAACAGTCGCAAAGTCCTTTCCACTCAGAGATAGGTACGCGAAAAAGAGTTCGCTTCAAAACGCCTGATAACTAACGGTCATGTTACAATATCGATAAATAGTTGCGTTTGTAAAATTCCGGGATTCATTGCTATTCAACACCCGCAAATTTAGTTTAAAACCGACGGCGTCAGCTGAAATTTTACAAACGCAACTATTTATCTTATAAATCAACTAGTTTCATTGCTGTACAGAGTCAGATTATTAAGGGATTCACTAAAGCTGTGTACAGTCATTGTATCTTAACATTCCCCCACTATTTCTTTTGAATTAGGGACATTTGGGGGTGCAACATTCTTTTAGTGTATGTAATAGATTATACATTGATCCTGTTTAAAAATAATTACCTTACTTGCCGAGAAGTTGTCAGTGTTCCCTTGAAAGAGTATTTCATTAAAGTTACAATTGAATACGTATTTGTATCATTGCAGAACATGGTTGTTCATAAGACAATCTCAGACGTTCAACAACTACTGGGGAAGATGTTGAATTCGAGCATCAACACACACAGATGAAGATATTCAAATGTTTACTGAGAACTACAATACATTTGGTGGAGATATTCAAATGTTTCCGTAGACTCAGAGCTCAAAACCCGCAGGGAAAGATCTTCAGCTGATTATTCAGATATGCAGCCAGAACCAGTGGAATCTTCACTTCTGATATTGCAATGACATTCCTTGGTAAGTATAATTTTTTACTTTTAATCCCAGTGAAATTTGCATGTAACAAATCCGTAATGAGATGAGTAAGTATGTAGAGCAAAGCGTGAATAATATGTTATTAACAAACATAGTTAAATATTGAAGTGTTAAAGCTACATTAAACATCTTTTCAATGACATTGTAAAGAAATCAAGTGTTAATAAGCCAAAATGTTTTTTACTATTCACACAAATTCGATGGATTTTCAACACGTATGTAATGGATTCCGATATGTAATTAATAATTATTTGTGTATGATATTTTATAAACAAAATGAATATTTCACGGGATATAAAGAATGTGTCATTATGTATATAATGAGTTGTTTCTTGACAATATTGACCAATACATAATTGGCGTTGCTCTAATATGACACATAGTTTCGGGAAGTTCTTTTGAAATAATATTAACAGAATACATATGCCCAAACTACCACGTCTCGATTAAATAACATTTTGGAGAATAGGGTTTTGATGTGTTGTTGTTATTGCCGAAATAGAATATAACTGAAATCAAGTCAAGTCAAGTCTTTAATTATCAAAGTCAAGGTTTAAATTAATGAAACAACTGTCAAATTATCGCTTCTATGTTTGTGTAGATTCTCTCAGATCAAAGTGTAGTTCTTGTTCTTTTTCGTATTCAAACCTTATTTGGTTTCAAGTGTAAACATTATTGTCAGATTGTCAGAGTGCTCGTTTTTGTATTTTTGTCCTGTTTGAAGCTGGAAACCTGTCAAGTCAATCTTGGTGTTTTTTATGTTTAGTTGATGAAGTTGATGAAGTTGATGGTAGAGACGCACATTCTGAATTGGGTCATGTTGTAATAGTAGCTATGAATAGTAGAAAACATAAACTATACTTGCTTGTCTATAAAAAGTTAGACATAATTAATAATTATTCACAAATAGTCACATGCATTAGATAATTTATTTATCTATTGAATTTGTCAAACAAATGTATGATATATAGTCAGCAAAATTTAACATACTATCAATAGTAACGCACACCAAGCATACTCATCCCTCTATAAATAGTCAGGAACATTAAATGCACTTGCTCCTGTTGAAATAGAAATAATCAAATAAGAAACTTCCCCCCCCCCCCCTGAAATTAGCAACAAACAATACATTCGCCCAATATGCGTTACCAAATGGCAACATATACTCATGATAAAAATGGTCAACATCCCTTTATAGTTATAGGAATTCAAAATGTTATAGAAACAACTTGTTCTAGAGCATTTGCTATTTCTCCACTTGTACTTTAAAATACCAAAGAAAGGGAAATATCAGAAAAATGAAACTTAGTCAAAGGAGTTCATTCCTTGTGTCTTGAGATCTTGAGATCTTGGCATTGGTACATTGTTACAGTGTTTGAGTGTTCTCGTTATGGTTAAGTGCATTTGATAAAAAAAACATTATATTGAATTCAATATACCCTTTATAAATATTCAGAATAAGATGAATACTTGTTAATCAATAAACAGCCAGAACTAAACATAATACTCTTCAACTTATAAATAGTCAAAACTAATCATAATATTCAGCCTTCTATAAAGTCAGATTTCGACAACACCAACTAGTGTATCATCTTGAACAGAATTAACACACTCCATGCTTTTGAAAATATTTTTGAAGTGGCTCAACCAGAAACCAGGTTGTGTATTGGGACATCTCATGTCTTGAAGTGAAATATTTCTAAACTCTTTCCAATTATCTATGTTTCTTATATTATGTTTCTTTTTCCTATTTGGTAGTCATATTATATGTGTTTTAAACATCAAAAGGATCGGATCGGTCATATATTTGAGATATGTCTCACCGTGAAGTATGTATGTTTATTTACATTTCATTTATCTCTTCTCAATCTTCTCTAATGATATCTTGCTTCTTGTTTCTTTTATTTTATATTCGAAATCATTAAATCCTCTGTAAGGACTTACCGATACAGATTTTTATCATACAATGGATAGTGTTCTCGGCAGGATAAAGGCTACGCATATTTTCCTTTGGGGTCATATACCGATAAAGATGCAAATAACAGAGGTAAAAAAATGACGGAAATTCTTTTTAAAATGACTTCACAAGCGTTAACATTTCGAACATGTGTAATAACGTAAATTGATGTAACAGTTGACAAAGCGTAAAAGCTTCATGTAAATGTACATGATTCACTTCAAATACATTAATTTGAGAAGTGACAACACAAAGATCGTGCAATGAATAGTGTGGCAAAATGTATTCATATCAAGCAGTGCCAAAACATGTTCATCGTGGGTTACAATCTACCAACAACAACTCTTTATAAATACTCACAGGTATTCATTTACCGAATGTCAATCACAGTTCTATGATGTTACTGGTGTGAAGGGGATTTTAGGACTAGCAGATTAATATTCAGTTTAGATCTCCGTGTGATATGTCATTATGTGAGTTGCCATTTGCAACCAAGTGGAATGGCAGCAACTTTTGTGTCTTCTTGGGACTCGCCCACAGTCATGATTACACGAAAGCCAGCGGACGCAAGTTCGAATTTGCCGTCCTTACGTATTTTCATTTAAAAAACGTATTTAGAAACGAATTAAACATTGAAAATTAAGATCATGCCATAATAACAATTATTTTAACTGAAAGCATCATTGAGCAGGGACTATTTTATGTCATTTTACCATGAGAATAGCACGCTGTTCATTTGTATTTTATATATATCCCAAAACACCCTATCATGATAACCTCTATTTATCATGAATTGGCGTACAGAAAGAACACTATTTATAAACATATTATGAAGACTATTACTGACGTTCGCCTCGACCCATCAATCATATCCTCGAATCCGGTATGATTTGTTTAGGGATATTCTAACATCTGAGGTCATATCAACATCCGTTTTTGAATGAAATAATCAACAATTCTGTCAGATATCAGCTCTTGATATGTATAAACACGACATTAAATTTAAAGAGTACTATGACATTATAATCATTTAATTATCATTAGCATCTTGCATAGCTACACGTAATAGCTAATTGATCATATTTTCTTTAAAATTAATTTCATCAGGTATTATTGTTTTTGATAATGTTTGTAATGGTGACACGAACGAAACGAACCAATGTCAAATATTTATTTGGTACACATAAAGTATATAGTATAAACTGCTATCTTTATTTCATGCACACTTTATCAGAATGTATGATCCCATTTGAATTGTGCCCCGTTTGCCCATTACTCCCTTCTGATAATAGTACTCACCATGATATGCGTAAAGAACCCTCTATCATTTCATTAAAAAGGATCAGTTTGAGGGGAAAATGAACCTCAACAGTTGCGAAATAAATTAGTTGATTCCAATAATGTAGGTTGGTAATGTTACCAAACTACCCCAACAAGGTATCAACGGCTTCTAAGCAGTTTTTAATTAGGTCGGCGTGCACCACATATTAGCCACCTTCACTGCAACACTGTAAGCTATAATTAACAGTCAAGATTGGTGATATGTGGAGCAGGCCGATAGCAGGATTACATGTAGCTGCACTGCATATGACGTTGCTCTACTATATCATGTGCTTCATGTGATCATGTGTTTAAAAGAGCTGTTCGATGGGACTTATTATAAAAAGACAAAGAATGTTACACTACCTTATCCTATAAATGTTCGATTTCAACGATATTTCAGTTATCCATCATCTTGAATTAAACAGGGTTAACGTCCTTTGTTTAAGGATATCAATGCATAGACAATAATACGGATTTAACATAAACATATTAACATTTTCAGAGAGAACAATAACATCACAGTGTAGAATATCAAACGGAAGGATGCATCTTCAATGAAAAAATGTAATCACCAACTATTGATATTTGCACAAGTCTTCATTCGCCTTTTCTGATTTTGAGGTCCAAATTAAGATAGTCAAGCTTCATTGTAGTTCTACATTCAGGTGTAAAGTGTAACTCTATTCATATCTAAATCAGTGGAGGATTAAATGTATCAAACGTGTAATGTTTTAAATGTTTATTAATAAAACCTGGATTTAAAACATGATTAACATGATACAACGTGTAAATTCACACGAATAAAGCGAAAGAAATAACAAGTATTGGATATATCATTTATTTACAAAAGATGCATTTAGTCAGGACGTATTTACACAGCAAGGTTTTATGCAGAACGTATGTACGCAGCATGTATATGCTCAGCACACATTTACATAGCACGTATTTACACAGCACGTATTTACACAGCACGTATTTACACAGCATGCATTTACTCAGGACGTATTTACACAGCACATATATGCTCAGTAAGCATTTCATAGCACGCATTTCACAACACGTATTTACACAGCACGTATTTACACAGCATGCATTTACTCAGGACGTATTTACACAGCACATATATGCTTAGTAAGCATTTCCTAGCACGCATTTCACAACACGTATCTACGCAAAACGTATTTACACATCACCTATTAACACAGCACATATTTACTCAGGACGTATTCACATAGCACGTTTTTACAAAACAGGCATTGTGAAAAGTAATTCAACAAGAAATGTTGAGTGAGCAAATTGGTCCATCCATTCGTTTCTATCCCATTATGTCCCAACCACTTACATGGACACTTGACCTGAGAGATGTAAGATGATCGTGATCTAATTGCCGATTCCTTTCAGACTGAATAATGCTTGATTCACTCGATTCGATTTAAACCAGATAGAACGTTACACACGTACCTCGACCATCGATCAAAGTACAACCCCACAGAGAGGCATATCAGATGCCCTTTACTAAGACCAGGTTGAGATAATGGTGTTTAATTTGTCACCTCAAGGCGGTCTGATCTCTTTCCAGTCTCTTTGCTGATTGAGCATGACCTCTATGATACAATACTCGGATCAGAAACGTAGCGAGGTACGAATGTTATGTTCGATCTGATTTAAATGAGATTGCACTAGCCGTAGTCTTCCCTAAATGGATGATCATAATTCTCATCATCAGGTCGAGGTTCTTCATCAGGTGACGTGTCCTCAGTTTTTGTGTTTCCGAAATATTGTGCAATAAGAGGCATTCTTATATTGCCTCCAGTTGCATTTCCTTCACCATTATGTGGTGGTATTCCCTCAGACATCGGAGACAATTCGTTTTGGTTCATTCCAGAAACATGATGCATTCTGTGCAACTGATGAGGTGTTTGCGAATCTTTGTTTGTGCCACAGTTGTTCTGTAGAACAAAGTTCTCTTGTGTATCTGATCCATCACTTGTACTTACATCTTCATCCAACTGACCGGCGGATGGTTGAAGGTTCTCAGATGAAGCGGATGCCTGTGGTACGTCATTCTTTTTATCAGGTATTCCAACGGTCTTGTGCTCTGGTAGATCATAGTTTCGGTCATCGTCACAGACATTTTCCCTAAATGGATGATCATAGTTCTCATGATCAGGTCGGAGTTCTTCATCAGGTGAGGAGTCCTCAGTCTCAGTGTTCCCGAAGCACTCTGCAATAAGAGGCATGCTGATGTTGCCTCCAGTTGCATTTCCTTCATCAAGATGTTCCAACTGTACATGTACATGTACATCAGCTACAGCAGAGAATGAGTTGTTAAACACCAGAGTGAGTGCATCGGCTCCTTGGGGACGTTGTGGGAGCGTGGCCATCATATCCTCGTTCAATTCACTGTAATTAGGAAGCACATAGCTGCTTGACCTATCTGACATTTCGTCAGATCGTCGCAGAACGTTTTGTAGCAGCCCGTCTGAAAGTGGAAGATTCTCAGATGAACCAGATTGAAGACTGTTCGTAGACCCGACATCGTGTGTAGGTCGGATGTAGCTCTGTCGCCTGACTGGACTAGTTGGACACACTCTTGGAGGAGTTACTGTTGCCTCGTCATCGATGGCAGTGTATCCAGGAGCGACAGTGGGACTTGCACCCTGTACAGCAGAGAGAGGACGTCTCCTCCACTTCACAACATTGTAGATGGCGCCATCAATTCTGCAAATAAACCATTATCACCTAATTGGAAATACTATTACCTCATACTAGTACGTATCGCTTTTTTCATACTGCACGACCTGATCATTACCTATATGATGTTATGTTTACATTTCAATTGCAAACATACCTTTTTACACAATTTTAAGGGATTCATATGCCTAATTTCGCATACCTTTCTTCGCCAATACAAATACCGTCATGAATTATCGCCAGGCAATACTAACTTGTTAAAACACTCGAATATGTAAGAACAGGAAGATTTGTTTGGATAGCAACTTCTTTAATATGAAAATACAGGACGTTTCGGAGTATATACTCACTCCTTCATCAGGTGGAATGTAAGGAAATAACAAAAAATGGTACATTTATATAGCAAACAAAACAATGGTGAGGAAACTCAATCAGGGAGATTAACATGCATGAGAATGGTATACAGTGGGGATTTGTAATACAACCATGATGGGGGAGAAGCATGAGAATGGTTTACAATGATGATTTGCAATACAAACATGAGGGGGGTAAGCAGATAATCAATGGCCTGATTCACCTCACTCAATGGATATCCTGCAGGCACCAACACTCCCCAATTCTGCACACATTTTACATGCGTTCTTGGACCTCCCATGGAAAGCTCTCTTCCAGAAACGTGAATATAGAACAGTGCTGTATCCCTCGTACTACTGACCAACATATCCTCTTATTCTATTGCCTCTACCTTATAACATCACAAACAATAACATATCTTTAAAACTGATTAATTCATAATATTACAACAAAACAAATCTATATAATAAGAACGTTTTGATCTGATCATCTTACCGTTTCAGGCGACAGACCAGGTACCCGAGCCCCGTTGCAATGATGATGATGACAATAGCCACACCTGCACCAACCCAGTAGTTCACTCCACTTGACCTGTCTGAAAACAAAACATACAACTAACACATTACAGTTTTCGAACCTCATGCAGGATCATTAAATAAGCATAAGCTAATCAAACGTTCCCTTATTCATTTCGCTGCATATATCAACGCTTGCTTTTTCGTTATGAATTTGTTACACTCAACTGATGTGGTTATATCAGATACTGTAATCAAATAAACGATGCTTGTTCATGTATTTTGGAAAAAAAATTAGTGTTGCAAATTAATAAGTTCATTCTCATTTGGAAGTATTCTTAACATGTGCGTCAACTGCCCCCTGTTATGTTAATTGAACTCAAACATATTCTTTTATATTTGACTACTATATTGATCACCTGTACATTTCCCAGTTTTCTGGTCACAGTTTCCATCGTCACAGTTCTCACACGTCAGTTTACAGGAAGATCCATAGTGCCCCCTCAGACACCCCTCCGTACATTCTCCGATGGTTTGATCACAGACTCCGTCTATGCATCCAGAACACGCTTGCTGACATAAATTCCCAAAGAGTCCATTATTACATGCACTACATGTTCCATTTGTATTACATACATCGCCGTAACATTGCTGTGGACAGTTGGACTCACACTTCTCTCCATAGTAACCCTTGATACATCCTCTGATACATCTTCCATCTTTGTCACAGTCTGCTTTAGACCCTGTACATCTATCACTGCACTGACAGGTTGAACCATACCGACCTGCTTCACACTGGACACACTCTCCTGACAGCTGATCACACCCAGACACACAGTGAGGAGAACACTTCAGCTCACATATCTCTCCATATGATCCATCTGCACAACCATCAACACAGGTACCGTTCCTGTGACAGGTCTTGTCCATACAATCTGGGTTACAGCGAGTCTCACACTCTTCTCCGTACCACCCTGTTACACAGTCAGCACAGGCTCCTGATATCTGATCACAGACACAAGTGTCCGTACACTTTTCATCACAAAACTCTCCAAACCAGCCCATCGTACAACCGTACAAACACTCTTTTCTTCCTTCAGGTTTACATTTATTTTCTTTACAGTGAGGATGCTCCAATATGCATTCGGTACCTTGAAATAAGAGCAAATCACATGTTAGTGTAACAAGAAATGAATTTGACAAGAGGGAAAATTTAAGAACTTCCCTGTATATGGAATATCATGTATCCTTTGGTAACATATTTACTTTGCTTTTTAATTCAAATATTGTTCTTATTTTGTATGCGTTGTATCATGTTTAAACGTTGATTTAATGAATATCATTTATGATGGATGAGAGCGAGAGTGAGGGTTTAGTATAATAGGAATATAACACAGTAATAAAGTATTACCCGTTGCCCGTTGGCATTTCCCCATTCTGCTGATGTACCCGCTTATGCAGATGCAGGCCCCACCCTCCTGCTGGCAGGACTTGTTCAGGCACTTGTCGTCACACATTAAACTGCAGATGGTGCCGTAATACCCCGTCTTGCACCCATCTAAACACGCTAGAGTCTCTATGTTACATGAATCCTCTCCTCTCTCTAGGCCTGCACAATATTGCGGGCATACACTTGCTGCAAGAGCTGGAATTCAATAGATTTGATTACATACCATTTTATCCTTAAGCGTACATTATCCTATTAATATGCTCAAAGATGCCTTGAAGTTACAATTGGTAATAATAACTATAACCAACTAGTGACGTTAAGTGTCATATTATCTTTACCTCGGAATATCAATAACGTAATTTTGAGCTCAGGCATAAACAATGAAATATAGCTCGGAAAGATATTTGTCAATACCCTTCACTCATTAGTAATTGACTCAAAAGCAAATATCAAAAGCTATAGTGTTTCTAAAAAATCAAGAGTCTTTAACATTATATAGCGCCGGTAATCAACTTTTTATCAAATTTTGTGTTTTGTATGTGACTGTCTCCAGTTTCGTATATGACATTTGTTTAATTATTTATAGAAATAGAGATCATCATGCATTCCGATGTCTAGGACAAACTCAGATATCTAATAAGAAACCGAGGTATTGTGTAAATGTTAACTACTGAATTATACATATTTAATATCTAATCAATACTGAAAATGAAAACTGATTATGGTGCTAATTAATACTTTTGTAATAGTCGGTCCTTTTGACTCCAAAATATCGAGGAGCCGAAAACACGAATTGGCGAAGAAGTTAAATTTGGAAATAAGGATAATTAAAGAGGTGTGAGGAAATAAGTATTTTCTATCTCTGGTGAATTATTATTGTGATAAATCTCAATCCTTAGCGAAATGTTTGATACAATAATTCAGGAGGGCAGATACTTCGTAATTTCAAGCACCGAGTTGATTATTATCTTACCAATATCAAATTTCCAATTATCTTTTTAATGTGTACAAATTGAAATACTGTCAAACGCGAATTACTTTATTCATCAATCTCTTTTACACCTTCATAAATAGTTCGCTTCTTATGCCACTCATTGATTGAGACTGGTATGCACCTCATTTGTAATTTTCACGTCGCGGAATGTGAGAAAATAAGTAAAACAGGAACAAGTAAACGGGCATGTGTTATGCAAGATAGAATGTAGTTATGTCACTAAAATGACGTCAAGACGGTTCAGCCAGCAACTCTTGCATTAAACTTGCTTATGAAGTAGTGTTAATACGACATCGGAAACATGGATTAAACATGATTTTCTAGTTTCTATGTTTCACTGACGTGTGACATGAACAAGTTACATTGACATTGTTTATCTGATTGATGAAGCTAAACTAGGGATCTAAGCAGTTCATAACTCGGCATATTTGCTACGTTTGCGTCTTCTCGTCTTCAATCCACCAATGAAAGTCGTATTTCATTTAAGTTTTATGAACTTTAAAATAAATCTACAACAGTGATTTGATTTGACATTGGATTTATAGTACATGAATAGTTTTCTTCTGAGTATACACCATCGAAAATCAAAGTACGTGTTTTTGTTTTAATTCCATGATGTTTGAACTATTCCACACATTAAGACATACATATTCCAATAACATTCTTTGAAAAACAGTTCTTGCACGATTATTCATGGATATCTTATACTTTAAGTGAATTGTAGATCACAGATAGTAGATGTAGTAAACTCGTGACATTGCAATACAGGCATTTTTTCAGGAATTTGTTTCAAATCACGAAAACCCAACTTTCCCGTTTGATTTAACGTCAGATTATTGTATTGTATCAGATGGATTCTGCTGCACACAGTATACAAGTCATAACTTAATTTCTTAACAGATTGCAAATGTCTACAAATGTCAATATTAAAAATTATTTACTTTTCGTTTTGATACACGTATATTTTGAAGAAATAATTGGCAGTGATTTGTTTTTTACATGGAAAGACACTTAGTAAAAATGTAAAATTGGCATGCTGTAATGGATAAAACTGATTTACATGCCCTAACTGAAAAAAAACCAGCTTGCACTTTCAATAAATTCAACTGGCAAATATCCGCAAATATTAAAAACCAGGAAGATTTTAAAGGCATAAACACACATGCGGATACAGTTCAAATGAGCCCACGAGGATTAACTCATTTTGCATCGTTAATTGAGTTAAACGTACATTGTACACCAGTATGTTTGAAGGGTTTTTATTTTTAAAATCATTTTTAGTAAGCACATGCGTGACACCACTAATCAACTGAATGAAATTGAAATGGGAATCGATGCTCAGTAAGTTATTTTTACTCTATCTCATATATGCATGAATATATAGTTTAAAAGGGCACCAAACTGTATATCAAATGTGCAAGGGAAATCCAAAGTATGACAAAGTTAATTATAAAGAAGTGATGTCAAAGGTTTTGTATTCTGTAATACTTCCTCTCACGAATCATTTGTTAAAACTGGCAAGTATGTAAGATTAACAATAACATAAATCAAATACATTCCCTATTACAATACCCTGAACCACACTAATACATTTAACATTTATAACTGATTCTCCCCATTGATACCACATGTGAATATTCAAAATGAGAAAACTTCCAATGGATATTTAACATGCATTATTTCAAGCAATACTACTACCGTATAATGGCAAATAAACCTGCAGTAAATTTTGTTTTTCAAATTCAGTACACAAAAATGATGCATAATATGCAACTCAAATTTCGTATTTTACAACAACAGATGACATCAACAAAAAAGAAGTAGCATAGGCAATTCAACATGTGTTTTTTTAATTTGCACTTGCGAACCACATTGTCAGTATAAGAGGAAGGTAGCACATAATGGGTAATAGCGAGGTATGTACCAGCGAACAAGATTCCACAGAATCAGTATAAGACGACGGTAGCACATAATAGGTAACAGCTAGGTACATGTATGTACCAGCGAACAAGATTCCACAGAATCAGTATAACACGAAGGTAGCACATAATGGTTAATGCATTCTCAAAGTATTTCACTGACAAGATTGAAACTCTCCATTCAAGCCTTGAAAATGAAACAGTCAGATCTGCTTCTACCACACCAACCAGTTCCGTTCCTGAGAGAGAGATATCATTGTCCTCATTTTCTCAAGTTCATGAGGATGAAATCAGGAAAGTTATTTCCCAGTGTCCAAACAAATAGCTCCCTTGACCCGTTACCAACATGGCTCCTCAAAGACTGTTTGGACGAAATTTCTCCTGTGATGATTCACATTGTAAATCAATCCTTTACCGAATCTTCTGTTCCTGCAGACTTTAAGAAAGCATTTGTGTCATTTGCTGAAAAAGCCACAACTGGATGCTGAGATTTAAAAAAAGTATAGACCTGTTTCAAATCTGTCGTTTGCATCCAAATTGCTTGAACGTATTGTTGCTTCACAGCTTAACCAGCATCTTAGGACATTGGAAATGCTACAATCTGCGTATAGGAAAGGACACAGCACTGAGACTGCTTTTATTCGAGTTCAGAACGATCTTCTACAGGTTGTTGAACAAGATGGTGCAGCAGTACTCATACTCTTTGATATTTCCTCAGCATTTGATACCATCGATCAGGGAGTCCTTCTTCATACCCTGGAGGAGCGATTCGGAGTTACTGATGATGCACTTATCTGGCTCACATCTTACCTATCAAACAGATACCAAGCGGTACGTGTGGATGGTTGCAGCTCAGAAATGACAGAACTCAAGTATGGTGTGCCTCAAGGCTCTGTACTGGGACCCATACTCTTCACACTGTACACTTCTCGACTTGGTGATATAGCCAGAGCCCATAATTTCCAGTTTCATCTGTATGCTGATGATACGCAGCTGTATCTCTCTTTCAAGCCCACTTACACTGCTTTCTCTAGAATTGCTGAGTGCACAGAAGCCATCAAGACTTGGATGACCAGTAACTTCCTAAAGTTGAACGAGGAAAAGACTGAGATGCTTGTTATCACATCAAAAGCAATGAGATCAAAATTGACACTCCCCACTCTGAAGTTGTCACCTTGTGTGATCGATCCCAGCAAAGAGATTCGGAATCTTGGTGTCATGTTTGAGTTCATGCTCAGTGCTGATTGCAATGTAAGTCGGGTATGCAAAAAGGCTTACATGAACATCCGTAACATCAGTCAGATTCGACAGTTCATAAACAACAAAGCCACAGCTATGCTTGTCCAAGTGTAATCTCACATATAGATTACTGCAACTCCCTCCTTCTTGGCCTGCCCAAACGACTCATCTTCAAACTTCAGAAAGTTCAAAATTCTGCCGCAAGACTAATCAAACAAACCAGAAAATCAGAACACATAACTCGAATCCTGAAAGATCTCCACTGGCTGAAAGTTGACGACAGAATCAAGTTTAAAGTTTTGTGTCAGACATTCTGGGCTCTCCACTGCGATGCTCCAACATACATCTCTGATGTTATTCAGGAATACAAGCCAGAGAGAACTTTACGTTCTAGTGATCCGTGCCTTTTGAAGCTTCCTTCAGCTCGCACATCTTTTGGCGAGATAAGTTTCGAGATCTCTGCCCCACAGTTATGGAACTCTCTCCCAATTGAAATGAGAAGTATCCAGGACCTTGAAACATTCAAATCCCTACTCAAGACCCACTTGTTCAAGATCGCCTACTGTTAGACCCACATATTCCCAGGACAGTTCATTACCCTTGAGCGCTTTTGAGCAGTTGTTCTACTGGAAACAAGCGCTTTATAAATTCATATATATCATTATTATTATCATAATGGGTAACAGAGAGGTATGTACCAGCAAACAAGATTCCACAGAATCAGTATAACACAAAGGTAGCAAATATAGCAATTGCTTTGCGTGGATCTGATTCGCTGAACACCGTCACAGAGATTCAGTTCATACCTGCATAAACTTAATTTCGTGAGGTCACATCACATTTAGCCACGTCCCCATGATGTCAGGTTCATGGCTTGTTGCGTTGTGCATTTTCAGTGGCTGATGAACACGTTGTAGGCGGGGCTAATATTCTGTGTCTTCATTTGCCTAAATAGTACAGCTCTCATTGTTGCAAATTTTATATATTTTCAGCAATGAAACGTTTTCAAAACATCAGGTACGAGTATATTTATAAATATTGACTTCAAAATTTATTAAGTTCATTGAGGTATAAACTTGAAAAAAAAACGCTGATATCCAGAGTTTGCACAGCGTTCTTTTAAGTGTATACCTCCATGAACTTAATATATTTTGAAGTCAATTCTTTAAAGGATTACAACGAGCTACATACCAGAGTTGAGGAAGAGAACACCAGTAATGAGTAACATCATTGCATCGAAACACGGAGTACAGGAGTGAAACCAGTAGGCGCATGATGTCAAATATGTACTTCATTTGTTTCCTGTTTTCAATAAAACTCATGTAATTGAATGTTTGATTTGATTGGTACATTAGTCCCGTAGCTCACATACTGAACAGCAAAATGATTAGTGATAATACTGTATTGAGCACATTTATAATATCAGAACATTCAAATGTTGTTGATATGATGTTAATAACGTATTGAATAACATGCAGACATAACGGAAAGTCAATACTGGTGTAGAACTTCTGCATCGTATTATCTTGTGCCATAGTCATTATCTGGGAAAACAGCCACATTCCTGTTCAGATGATGAAAGCCGAATGTGCTTTTAAATGCAATTTGAACTTTTGCAAACACTCCCATTAAGTTGTTTGATGCAGAACCCCTGCCTTTGCTGATGTTGATTTGACGTTATTACGTCAGAATAAGTCTATGGGTCTCAGTTTAACTTTAAGTATTGCATTTCATTTTCGGTACTAAGATGTTTCACAAGCTAATTTACAGTCATTGCAAACTGTTCAGCATGCAATCGGCCAATATCCCAGTTCCGAAAAGTCCACGTTTTTTTGGCCAAGCATTAACTTCTTAAACATTGAGGCTGAAGTCAAAAAGTGGGGTCTTTTTCACCGAGCAAGTCTCGGATTACAGGACGAGTAATCTGAATTTTACCTGGCTCTTGCAGATCATGTTACCATGACAACATGTGCATTTTCGCGAACTGATACCATTTGGCTTTGCGATAGTAACCATCTGTACTTGACAGTATATTGTTCGGAAGGCACCTTTCTGGTTGTAAAACGATTGTACATAGGGTCTGGAACTTCGTTCTTGTAAGTAGTATATAGCTAGTCGTCAGACGGTGGGCCAACCGGATCCGAACCGGATCAGCGTTTATTTATGCAGCGTAGCTCATTAACAGGCTAATATATGCATGACGTCACAGATTAGAAAGGTCGACCACTCAGTTGACAGTTAAATGCGAGGATGCTCATTAAGCCATTCATTCATTATCATTACTGCAAAACAAAGTAGATAATAAAGGATAGCTAGATTTACCATCCGTGAATTTGCTTGTAGATTTACCATCCGTGAGTATACTTGACCTATGAACTAAGACCTATGAACTCTTATCTATATTGACACGACAAGCAAACCTTCCACGTATCAAACCTACCCCGGCACCTACGTCAGAGACCTTATCTGTACATGTATATGTAGGTCATAGAATCGATTTTGGATTTGACAGTATTTACTTTGCAATTAAGGTTGAGATATGACACGAGACCAACAGATTAAAATGGAAATAGGTCAATTCATTTTTGCCTATGTGAATATGATATTATGTGTTGAATATTTTGGACTATGTGAAATATTATTTCTGTGTTAAATAGCAATGTGCAATATGCAATGTGCAATGTACAATCTCGGAACCCGGAAATAATGTAAATAGATAGATGACGTCACATGGAAATAGGACGATTCATTTTTGCCTATGTGAATATTATATTCTGTGTTGAATATCGTCACAAATCATCATGCTCCTTGTACAATGTGCAATATCGGAAACCGGAAATGTTGTTAATAGATGGATGACGTCACAAATTAGATATACTGATATACTGATGAGATTATGACATCAAATACTTTAATTAAAATATTCATAATGGAATGGCAAGACGATAAATGTGATAAAACTATTAAAAATGATGATAATAAAAATAATGATAATTATCCGAGGTGAATTCATATGTAGACTTTCTCAAGATAGTGAACTGAATGAATCAAGGGGTTATACAGGCTTGAATATATTTCGCCCTCAAAATAAATTGTGTAGCCTTCAACTTCATCCCTGAATAATCTAGACTTAACTGGTATTAGTAATCCCTAAACATAACCATGGTGAAGAAACCATAATTTAATTACGAAAGCTTAAACATTATTTCTAGCATGACTGTCTCTTGAAAATGATATTTCACATAGTCCAAAATATTCAACACATAATATCATATTCACATAGGCAAAAATGAATTGACCTATTTCCATTTTAATCTGTTGGTCTCGTGTCATATCTCAACCTTAATTGCAAAGTAAATACTGTCAAATCCAAAATCGATTCTATGACCTACATATACATGTACAGATAAGGTCTCTGACGTAGGTGCCGGGGTAGGTTTGATACGTGGAAGGTTTGCTTGTCGTGTCAATATAGATAAGAGTTCATAGGTCTTAGTTCATAGGTCAAGTATACTCACGGATGGTAAATCTACGAGCAAATTCACGGATGGTAAATCTAGCTATCCTGTATTATCTACTTTGTTTTGCAGTAATGATAATGAATGGCTTAATGAGCATCCTCGCATTTAACTGTCAACTGAGTGGTCGACCTTTCTAACCTGTGACGTCATGCATATATTAGCCTGTTAACGAGCTACGCTGCATAAATTAACGCTGATCCGGTTCGGATCCGGTTGGCCCACCGTCTGACGACTAGCTATATACTACTATTGTATACTGTTTAGAAGGAACCTGATGCCTTGCTTATGGCAGATTATATACACGTCACTTGAAGTATTGGTTGTGTAACGATATTTCAAAAGTCACTGGACGTCATCGATGTGTAAATATTGTTCAACGTTGTAAATGGATTGTTTAGAAGGCACTTGAATAAAAGCCTTAATTATATCATGATTGTTTATACTTCACTGAATGTATCTGTCGGAATATTGTTCAGAATGCACTAAACGCGTTAGGTGCATAAACAATGTTCAGAAGGCAAATGGGTACATTGAATCTACTTTATTTTTCACCAGAAGGCACTGGACACTGTGGTTTAATGA
This sequence comes from Gibbula magus, assembly GCA_936450465.1. NCBI lineage: Eukaryota > Metazoa > Mollusca > Gastropoda > Trochida > Trochidae > Gibbula > Gibbula magus. The sequence goes on from OW388302.1 coordinate 4,140,348, forward strand.
CGATTGTTCCGAAGGAATTGCTTGTATAACGATTGCTATAGGAACACTTGGCGCCTAGGTGATGTTATTAGGAAGGCAATGTATACATAGTTTTATAATCATTGCTCCGAATGTTTGAATGTATGCATATCACCTATAAAAGAACTTAAAGTACCTTTAAACAGACAATGCTATCGAAGTAACCTTGATTTAGGTTCTGGGTGGCATCCTTGAACTAGGATATCTTAATAATCAGTTGAACTGATCGTCTTCTTTAGCTCGTTACTTTATTTCAAGAAAGTTATAGGACATGAATCCCTTCACAAGAAGCGGGAATCAAAGGAAAACAACCGGAAAATATTCAAAATTATATTCACATTTTGCACAATTTTTGCTTAGGTTTTCATCTTGACCGCAATTTCAAGGTCACAGTGACACATTTGCATTTACCCGTGTCTGCGCAAAAGCTGAATAAAGCTTATGTGGCTTTTACCAATCTTCTAGGGAAACCAGTCGATACTGGTGACCTTGACGTTATGTTCAAAGTCACAGCAGAGCTACATCAGTTTTCAACGGCAGATTATCACCATACTTTACAGCGTGTTTCTTCTAGGTTAGAGGTTGATTTTGCTGACCTTGAAAATGTTGCTCACTACGGATATTTAGTTTAAACAACCTCGCCAATACATATCAAGAGAAATAAACTAAACTATGTTATGTTTCTGTTGACATGAGCTAACTATGCTCTACAACCTTCACCCCTGTGCTCTAATATCGCTATCTTTCTCATGTACTTTGACATTTTCTTTAATGGCTATGTGCTATGGTATTTGCTGCGTGTGTTTCATCAGAGTTATTTAGTAATCAAATTTGTTTTAATGTACTTTATCGGCCTTTATTTCCAGGTAACCTCGTTTTGCTTGTGTCGTTACCACTTGTATCTGGACTATGCTCAAAGTGTCTAGAAGGACAATGCTACGGTAATGGTGAGTGCATCGCCGGATGTACACAGGGGTATGTCGGTGTATACTGTGATGGAATGTGTCCCACCAGGTGTGAGAACAACGACTGTTACATAGACAGAATCAAAGGAACAGTCACCTGTACAGATGGATGTGAACCAGGATACTGTGGCACCAAGTGTACCCGTCATTGTAGTGACGATTGTGTGACGTGTGACAGACATTGTGGCTCCTGCAATGTGACTCTCTGTCCTGAACGTCGTTATGGAGATGACTGTAGTAGGGTATGCAACCCAAGGTATGAGAAATGTGATATAGAAACTGGACAGTGCATCAGATGCAGACGAGGATATTTCGGGGACGAGTGTACAAGGGAATGCAGGGGATGTTTCCACACCGATGATAATCTCTCTGACGACTGTCTGTCCGGGTGTGACAAATGTCAGACTGAAGGTGAGCTTAATGTGTTCTCTCTACTGGCACCCGTTGATATCAGTTACCGTGGCAATGAAGCTCAGTTAATCACTCATTAATCACTCTGGAAAATATGGCAAAGCGATCTTCATAAAACAGTACCCTGTATAAATGAAACTATATGCTTCATCTGCTATTGTTAGTTCCATTTATAATATATTTTTTAAAAAGGCATTGCTAATGCTAGAATCAATAAGATGCAACTTAAAGATTTGAATGAATTCAAAGAATACAAAATAAGCAAGAGTGTGCGTTCATCCGTCCTTCTGCACTGACAAATTTACACCTAAGTATTGTTTTTAACGTCTATTTTATACAGATGCATGTCTGACTGGTTTCCGTGGACCTTCATGTGAATTGAGATGTTCACCTGGCTGTCATGATAAAGGAGGATGTAACAAAAAGACAGGAGAATGTTTTACCGGGTGTGTGTCTGGATATCACGGACTGGCCTGTATCTACACGTGTAGTGAACAATGTCTGTCTGGGAGATGTAACAGAGCAACAGGAGAATGTTCTGCTGGGTGTGTGTCTGGATATCATGGACTGACCTGTAACTACACATGTAGTGAACACTGTCTGTCTGGGAGATGTAACAGAGCAGCAGGAGAATGTTCTGCTGGATGTGAGTCAGGATATCACGGACTGACCTGTAACTACACGTGCAGTGAACACTGTCTGTCTGGGAGATGTAACAGAGCAACAGGAGAATGTTCTGCTGGCTGTGTGTCTGGATATCAGGGGCCGACTTGTCAAGCTGGTAAGTCTGATAGTTTATTACTTTCGATTTAAGCAGTACAAACGTGTAACCTGAAGATACCTCTCGGCGGCGGCTTCTCCTTTTTCTTTTCCCCCCCGGCGGTGGCTTCTTCTCTTCCTTCCTCTCCTCCCTGCGGTGGACTCTTCTCCTCTCAGCAGTGGCTTTTCCTCTTTCTTTTCTTACCGGCGACGACTTCTCCCCTTGGCATTGGCTTCTCCTCCTCATCCTCCTTGTGACAGTGCCAACTTCTCCTCCTCATCCTCCTTGTGACAGTGGCAACTTCTCCTCCTCATTCTCCTTGTGACAGTGGCAACTTCTCCTCCTCATCCTCCGTGTGACAGTGGCAACTTCTCCTTCTCATCCTCCTTGTGACAGTGGCAAATTCTCCTGCCACTTTATGTCATGCCTTGACCGAGGAGAGTTGTTACACCCCTCGGCCACGAATCATCTTATTCTGATGTGTTTCATATATTTTACAGGTATGCACTTTTCCTATAACCTATCTTCACTATGAAACGTGTTATTGTTAAGGTTCGCTATATAATGTAATATTTATAATATTTCTATTATAAATCATATCATAAGGCATCGCGTTGCACAAGTTTACTAAATAAACACACTGGTCCCAGCACGTGGGTAAGTGTGAGTGATATCTTCTTAAAGTAATATTTTAATATAATTTTACTTTATATATAAGTGCAATAACTTTATTATCGTAAATACCATTATGTAATGTTATATTCTTGAATGGTAGAAAATAGGGGATTCTTAATATTGCCTCATGAATATTTATGAGGCATATGGAACCGCGTGCGCTAAATCGAAAACGAGGCTAAGGCCGCTTCCAAACCCGGAAGTACCATTCACATAGCATTGACAAGTCGGTAGCTCTTCTAAATAACACTTACTTTTATTAAAAATAATGATATAATCACTGGGAAAACTTTCAAGATCGATGCATCTGTCGGTTATCTTCAATTACCACCGCCCAGGATACTATTTTACATGCAAGGCGATGTTTTTCGAATAATTTACGGTAGGATTTCCTCGTTGTGTTTACCGTCATTTTGAACTGTAAATCTGTCAAACTCGTTGTCGTTTCACTGCTCTAATATGAACAAATACGAATGAAAATTTACACCCTACCCATGCATGCAAAGAAATCATTGTATATAGTCACTGGGTGGGAAGAAACTGTTCAAATCTTAGCCATCATTCGGCTAAACGGTCAGCTCTTGTGACATGCCTACGAACTGCAAAGGGGTCATTCAGTGCAACTCACTGTAAACGAACCAAATTCTTGTTTTTAAAAAAAATTGATTTTGGAGTGTAAATTGATTCAAATTGTTCAATTAGATATAGTTCAATTACGGTCCAATTAGTACAGTACAGGTTATTTGAAGTTGAAGCAGTAAAGTAGATATTATAATTCAATCAAATATACATAATCTGTTCTAGTTTTAAACAATATATTTTTTAGTAAGTCATTTGAATGTCTACATGAGCAAAATAATTTTAAACAATGAACATAGCGTTCTTATGTATATGTAAGAAATACATAAACATATTTAGCAATTAATTTATTATGGCTTTATTTAATTAATGGTTTGAGGAGAGTTATCAATGATCAGTCAGTAATCAATGTTATCAATGTGATGAGGATTCTAATTTGTGAGCACATGTAGATATGTGAATAAGCTTTGAAAATTAAACAGATGTTTAAAACAATATTTCATAAGAAAAGGATTTCTACCTACAAACATACTATTTATTTTATTTAAGAAGCTGACAACAGTTCACAAAATAAATTAAATGAATGATGGAACCCTTTACAAGACAGGAAATAAATAGTTGGAAAACAGTTGTAGCTTATGATCTGTGGTAATACATTTATTATGGTAATTTTGTAATTAAAGTAAACATTAACTAAAAGTAGTGAGACTAATTCAAAAGTTAGGCGAGTAATTTTATATTCCTTGTACTTCAAAGTTGAAAATTATTTTTTTTAAATATTGCATGCTTACTTTATATTACATGAATTTAATTTATTTACTGAATTCTATTCATTTCAAAATAAAGAAACAATCTCCCAGTGCTAATGTGATATTATACCCCATGTCATACATGGCATGAAGATTTGAATACCCTATGTAGTATTTACCCACCAACCTGTTTGCAATCAGGTTCCCTTTTTTACTTTATGAATTATTCTAGAATAATAAATCAGAATAGAAAGCATTCAGTGGGATTGTGTATTTTTCAAAAGTTTTAAAAAAAATAATGAATAAAATAAAAATAATATACATTTGAATAAATTTTAATTTTATTTGTATTTAAAAAAGAGATATACATATATTTCTCAAACATGACCACCACCTCCTTGAGCACAATCTATCATGTATATATTGTGTATTGAAACATGCATATACATGTGCATTTCACATTACATTTCATCATTATCCAGGATGACATGTACTTGTTACTCTCAAACATTGAATAATAACCTCAAATACATTTAATTTAAATTTCGTTTTTGTTGGTTATTGTTTGGTGATGACTATATCTAAGTATATGGTTTAATATTAGTTATTAGCAAATAATTAATTTCCTTATATTAGTTTTGTCCTGCTTTTAATTTTACTCCCACTAAGAACTTGGTGGGCTTTTGCATCTCTGACACAAAAGATTAAATAATGGGCATTTCTACTTCTAATCATGTCCATGTATCATTTGTAGTTTAACCATACACATACAAATATATTTCCCAAACCTGACCATCACCTCCTCAAGCACAATATATCATGTATGCTTGAGTATTGAAACATCCATGTACATTTCATAATAGATTTCAATCATTTTCCAGTATGACATATACTTGTTACTTCCAAACATTAACCTCAATTAATTTATTTTTCATTTCTATTTTGTTGGGTAATAAATATATCTACATGTATGTAAGTGGTTAAAATAATTATTTTCTTATTTAATGTTTGGCCTGCTGTAAATTTTGCTCCCAAAGTCCTGCATGAATAAATTATCAAATAGTACCTATAAATTATAAAGATCAACTTATGTTTAATTGTAGCTTATAACTCAAGTCTTTTTTTTTTTAAATTGTTTAAGATATTTCTTGTCATAAAAAAAATGATAGTTATGATTTAATGTGTCCTGCAGTACATGTGTAAATCATTTTAGTAGACTCTACTGATGGAAATGCATGGAAATGACTGACAATATTATGATCATAGATTATTAAATATATATTTTTAGTTTTATAATATATATTAGTTCCTGATTTAAATGAATATTTATGATTTATTTGGATGTCTAATTTTCTTGAAAAGATTCTGATCATTAGGTCGAAAAGAATTTAAATATATAGGTCCAGTTGCACTTTGCTTTCAATTGATACTGTGTTCATTTTGGGATGGAAGTGGGGCAGCACCTTCAAGAGGTTTAGTTACTGCCGTCGGTCATTGATCCACTAATTACAGGTTCCCAACTTAGGGATTATTATACATTCAATGGAGGTTTATTTTGCCGAATGATTACGAAAAATGGACATTATTAGCCAAAAAAGAAATTCAAATCATCCCGTTTACGGGCCGATGACAAAACCAAAACTCTTGAACTTGCCACGAGTAAAACTATCCAAAACAAACGTTGTTTGCCGCTAAACCTGAAACAAATACCATTACCATTTGTCATATTTTATTGTCAAAAACGCTTTTTTTAAAATCTTGCATCGGTGAAATACTATATAAACAAACCTATTCATTCAGTTCCAGTCGAAAGAAACCGAAACACAAGCGGCACGCACTGCCGATAAGCAGCCATTGCGCGAACCAGAAGCGGCCTTAGCCTCGTTTTCGTTTCTAAAGGTCATAGGTCGTATGCATGCATAAATATTGAGAATCCCTTATTGCCACGTTATGTCACGCCATGGCCGAGGTGAGTTGTTACACCCTTAGATACATTGATAAATGTAAACTCATATGTCTTGGACATCTCATCAAGCTTTCCTGGTGCTCTCAAAATATAAGTAAATGCACACACAGAAAAACATATTAAGCAAGTCCAGTGGCGGATCTAAACTAAACTGTTCAGTTATGCATTTAAATTTCATTATTATCTCGTGGTAAACTATCTCATCAAGGAATGTAATTCATGTAATTAATAAACATACTCACAGCTATGCTCTTCCTATAGTACCACACTGAGCACCTTAATCCTGACAACTAAAATAGTGTTTTGCATTCAGGATAGATCTTCTTGAATTTGAATGTGAATGATTTAATTTTTCAAAAGACATTTTACTATAGTAAGTTGAATAATGCTTTCACCGTATATATGGTACTGGTCGTTACGGAAGCGTATTAGTGTAACGGTGAACAAAAAAATATGTCAAACTATCTCCTACGTAGGACTTAGTATCTCCTACGTAGGTCATAGTATCTCCTACGTAGGACTTAGTATCTCCTACGTAAGACTTAGTATCTCCTACGTAGGACAAAGTAGGGTTATCTCCTACGTAGAAGGATAGTATCTCCTACGTAGGAGATAGCATGCTAAAGCACTGATCACTTCGTTTCATACTTATCCACGAGTTGTCTTTTTTTCATAATAAACATAATTATGTTAGTCTGATTAAATCATGTAATTTCGAAGTTCCGTATTGATTTTCAAAATAAAGTATTGTTCACTTGAAATGTTATGGAGGGAATATTGTTTTTCCGTTACTGCTCTCTTAGTGTCCATTTCGTTAGTGATAGTTTGCGAATATACTGTAAGTTTCAAATTATTATAATTATTTTCACATTATTTTTTTCTCAGATTTGTCATTTACTATTAAAGAGTATACAATATTGTGTTACGTTAGAGGGTAACACATCCTATAACACGACCCGACAAGCCGCATGTATAGAAAACGGTTATCCATATTGGTAGAACATGAGGCTACGTATATAGGGAGCATTTTATCGAACTCTTCAGTGTCAAAGATAGATTTGTAGGTGTCATGCCATTTTGAGAGTTCAGACAGATTGTTGACCATTTCGTCATAGTGTTATATTAAAAAACATATTATTGGGTGGTTAGTTTTCGCTACGTCAGTAAGAAGACTTGTACCACATTCGAGTGGCCATTTTCATTTGAACTCTTTAAAATGGCCGCTCGAAGAGAAATGAACTCGAGTGACTTAAACAACCCATTACATTCGTTTTAGAACTCTTTTTATTGATTCAGGAGAATTTTTTAGCCATTGTTAACACTTATTAACCTTTTTGTGAGAACGCTTTATTTCAACTCATCAGGAATAGCGTGCCCAAACGCCTTTAAAGGGTTAGAGTTTGGAGACAACTGAACACATAAACTTGAAAGGGGTCCTGGCATAGGATTGAACATATGACAAACATTATATTTGTTGCTTAAATGAGGCACATTCTTGTCTATTTGATATGTTTATTTGTCTTGTGTACTTGGTCTCAGATTGTTTTACAAAAAGTTTGCTTTGAAATCGAATAAGCATAACTTTCAGACCTGAAAAAGGAGTAAGTACATACTACGAGTCGAGTCGCCATTCCTGTTCACATTTACACAGTTCTTATTTGGAAATCTTACTTCATTTAACTTCATTAAAGTTTTGATTGGAATTATATGTACATGTACTTAAATGAAAGTCAAATAAGAACACCCATTTATGGAAAAACAACCTCATTTATTCAAAATTAATTGTTCTTATTTCACTTCAAACCTACAAAATACCTGTCAAATAAGTTATATGTAATTAGATGTATACACCTCATATCAGCAGTAGGTCTTCTGTCATTCTAATGATGACATGCTTTAATGACAATAATAACACTTAACAAATGAGGTAGATTTTAAAATTCGTCACTTCAGATGGTTAATTAACCCATATGGTAAATATAATTGTCAAAATAGGTTAGGTATATTGGAAGTTTATTATTGATATTTAATAAGTGTATAAATGTGCAAATAAATCATTATAAAAAAATTCAAAAATTTACATTTATCGCTAACTATTCTTCTCCAGTACATTCATAACATCAAGAGTACAGAAATTCATTAATGGTAATTACTTATGGAAGCTGAGATCCTTTATTGTTGAGTAATGTTTTGAGTGACATCGTGTAAGTCCAACACCATGTTCAAAGTGTAATTAGGTCGCTAGTCGTGGCAATGACCGTGGATTTTCATTTCACGGAAATATTGACTGAACTTGAATTATTGAAGGAGTTTAAAACTGATATTCCAAAACATAAATAGGGAAACTGCACTCATATCGTGTTTGCAACAATGTAAAGATATATTGAATTAATATTAGTTTATTAAATATAATCTTTCAGTGCAAAACTATACTGGATTGCATAACACATGATGGCTCAATCAACTCTACTTCTATAGATATACCAATATATAAAGTACTTAAATGCGCTCTAGGACGTTTTTCTTAATGAAAAAAATTTATCTCACGAAAAGGTAAATACGTCTTATCAATGGCTACATAATACTCCCGAATCAATAAAAAGAGTTCTACAACGAGTGAACATTTTTCGGTTAAGCCATGCGAGTCCACTTCCCTCGGCCATCGGCTGTAGCGATACCTAAACAGTCAAAGTAAAGTTTTGAATATGGCACCATGATAGAATGGTCAATTATCTTATTGTCTGAACTCTCAAATGACCTACAGATCTACCTCTCACACTGAAGAGTTCCAAACCACTGTCTTACCCTCGAACATAATAATATATTGTTTAAATTGTAAAGTATATGACAAATTTTAGAAAACAAAATACAGCTACCGCGTCTTTAAAGCTTTTTAACGGTCATATATACTATCATATACTTATACATCATATCATATACACAGTATTTTTGATGGGCATTCTAGAAAGTGGGTGATGAAAAATGAAGAACAATTTGATGGATACAGAACTTCTTCATTCAATGTCGAAACGTCGCCTACATATAATGAATAAGTTGGGTATCCATACAAATTGTTCTTCATTCTTCATATACACGAGAGTTTACATACACTATACGTGTATACATGGGATGTAATACAATTGTAACAACCGCTAAGTCCTACGAAGGAGACACTTAGTCATACGTAGGAGATACTATCTCCTACATAGGAGATAGTATCACAAATTTATTTGTTCATCGTGACACTAATACGCCTCCGTCGTTGTACTATAACTGATAGTGGATTTATATAAATCAAATATATCTCAAAATAATTTCCCTTTGGACTATGCTATATGCTCATGTAGATGAGTGTTCATTCTTGTGCAATACACTTTTCATACAGTGACAACTCTGCTTCTATTTCAGTTGTTAAAAAGGATTCGGAAAACAGCATGGTTTTGGTCATTGTCTTACTAGCCGTGATTCTGTCTGTGGTGTAAGTAGCATTATTCTATTTTTGTCTCTAACATCACCCTTCATAACATCTTTAGTTAATCTGTACAACTCATACTCATTTTTGTTTTCCCCGCCCACATTGATGTTAGTGGAGGATAAAGAAATTTCCACGATTTCCACTTCATTTTCTACAAGTTCTTTGATACTATCAGATAACAAAATGTTCAAGCATTTATAATATATCCTTATTTCCATTAAAAAAACATCCGGTATTACAATCAGTACCTAACATATATTGTTGTTGCATACATCGTGTTTGACCGCGACCAGCTCTAGATGGTATATCGGATGAAGATGAATATAGGTCTCTTTTGTCTATTTGTTCTCGCCTTTTTTGGACAATAATGATGTTGACCTCATTTATTCCCCCATATATACTGAAAATGTTGACCTCATTTATTCCCCCATAGATACTGAAAATGTTGACCTCATTTTGTTCAGACCTGACGGAGTACATGTGTCCTCAGGTGACTAATGCAGTTGACCGATTTATGGGAGTTTAATGATGATAAACTAGTACCTTCCTCAAAAGGTATTCTACTATCCCAGAAGCAGTTGACAAAATTGGGAGACTGTTGTGATGTGATGCCAGACTTTGTATCCGAACTCTTGGACATGTGTTCAAATGTTCATCTCAAACGAAACCATTGTGAAGAAGAAACTACATCTGAGGTAAAGACAATGAAGAAAGAAGAAAAGACCACAGGTGACGCTGCAATTGTAGACCTGGATAGACAGCAAGATATCAAGACGATTCAGAAATCAAACAAAATAGGTAAAGTACATGGACCCTCAAAATCAGTATCTACTGATGTCACATCTATTGTTGAAGAGAAGAAATTGGAAAAAACAGGTGCGCTTGATCCGTGAAGAAGTAGACCATGATTACAGAAGATTTGATCAGCAGATGGACTTACTAATTCCAGGGTATAGCAGTTTGGTTAAGGGGAAGAAACCTTATTATTGGTTATGTAAAACCACAGCATCTGACGGAAGACCACAATATGAGGTTGCAACATCTTTCAATACATCAGATGAATCGCCGCCAATGTACCTCGATTTAAGGTCACCGCAATGTTTTGATGATGATAATAATGATGATAGTGTTGACGATGATGATCTTGGTGTAAATGATGAACATTTTCATCAGGGTCAAATGGAGCATTTGCAATGTTCGAAATGTAATCCTAGTGACTATATCAACTTGTGAAGTTCATGAACTCTGATGAAAACAATAACAATGAATGATTCAACCCTAATCCGCTGAATGTAAAGCATGTATTCATTCAATGTCATAACTTAGAATTGCCGCTTCTTAATGACTCGTAAATATGTTTGGAATAAACATTGAAAATATAATAGGCGTTTTGTTATTATTATTATCATTATTATTATTCGTATGTATATATATATATATATATAGAAAAACAGTTTAAAACATCTTCCAACTCCCAGGTCTCATATAAAAATAATAAAATGTTCGAAGAAATTATGATGATTTAATCAGATTCACAAGCATGCTTTCGACCATTACGGGTCTCATCAGTTGAATGACATTGAGTCGGTTGATGCGTCATAAAGTGTAATTATGACGTCACAATAAATTGCATAGATACATTCATAGATACAATGCATAAAAAAGATGTACATTAAGAATTACATTACATTTTAGAATTGAGTCTTGGCTTATAATTATTAATAAACAATAATTATTTTTCTGCCAAGCAATCAGATTCAGTTAAATCAACTTTATATCTGAAAAACAGAATATTTATTTTTTCCACATAGTTCATAGATGAGACCCGTAATGGTCGAAAGCATGCTTGTGAATCTGATTAAATCATCTTAATTTCTTCGAACATTTTATTTTTTCTATATATATATTTATATATATATATATATAATATCATAATAGTTAAAATATTACTTGGTCAGTATGAAATGGTTGAAAGGTCAAGAGATCCATACCATGACAGGTTACAAACAATTTCCAAGAAATACATATGTTGTGGAAAGGTTTAGATAGTCATTGGCAATCGGATCTTATTGATACGGTTGCATCGGCCAAGTACAATGATGGAATCAAATATGTGTTAGTTATCATCGATTTATTTTCATGTTATCTTTGGGTCTATCCAACCAAGTCTACCAACGGTCAAGAAGTGGTGAAAGCCTTGACAGAAAAACACAATATTGTATACTGGGTATTTATCAGACTGATATGGGAACTGAATTCAATATAGGTTGACAGAACTTATATAAAAGACCAACATCATGCTTAACTCATTTGCTTAAGAACACTCAGGAAGGACGCATCAACATGAGTCAGTATAAACTATATGTGCCAGACACAGAGAAATGGACTCGCTATTATATGCTGCAAGTCCAGGGTAAATTGAAACCCTATGACTTTGTGATGAGAGGTGGTGAACGACAATGCATCATGTCTGTTGACAGAACACTGGAGCTTTATGATCCAGAATGGCCTACAATTTTGGAAGAGAGGAAACGAAAAGAGCAAGCACTGGCCATGCCTTATCCTGAGAAACCCAAACTCAACCTTTTCTCTCCATCCCAAAAAGTCGTTGAGCAAGCCCAAGCTCAGGAAAAAAGAGTACAGGCAAATTTAAAACAGTTAAAGGAAATCAAAGTGAGAGGAGGTCCAAGGAAATGAATGAAAACAAGATTTTAACCATTTACAAGTGATATACATGCCCCAATGAAGGAATTTCTATTTAGTTGGATATCAAACACTGAGCTGTCAAAATGTACTCCTGTCCAGTGTGTTTCAAGACATATTCTTGGCCAGATAGTCTAAAGTGCCATATGACTATCAAACATGAACAACTGCAACAACAGCAATTGCTACCACAACAACAACCATCACAACAAGAATCATCACCACACCAATCATCACAACAACAACAACAACCACAACAACCACAACAACAACAACAACAACAACAACCACAACAACAACAACAACTACAACAACAACTACAACCACCGCAAGAGGTTTCATTACGTCACCCTTTACTGTGTCTATATCCGGTCCAACTGCATCTGGAAAAAGTTCTTTGGTTCAACATATTTTGCAAAGCCTCAAGATTAAACCTTACCCCCAACGGATCTTATGGCTTTATCCTCGCTGGCAACCTCTCTACGATAGTAAACTACAATCCGTGTATCCTCCTGTATAGTTTGTTCAAAGTATTCCCGTTGATTTGGATCAAGACTACTTTTTTGACACAGGAGTAATACATGTCATCGTTCTGGATGATCTCATGTCTACGGCTAGTAAAGATCCTAAAATAACAGATGTATTTACAGAGGGAAGTCATCATCGAAACATTTCTGTCATTGCCATCAATCAAAACCTTTTCTATAATAAGAACCCAACGCAACGAAGAAAGTGTCACTATATAGTCATGTTTAACAATCCAGTAGACCAACAATCAATCATGACCTTAGGTCGTCAAATGTATCCAACCCATTCCACCTTTTCATGCAAAAATTTTAAGAGGCTACGAGAGAAACCCTATGGCCATCTTTTGATCGATTTAAAACCTGATACACCAGCAGACGAAAGACTTCGTCCTAATGGCTGTAAAGTGAGTAGTTTGGAAAACCATCCTCAGAAACAGTCTACCCTCCAAAACGTGCAGACATGTGCCGAAAATCTCTGCGATATGCCTTCTTGCGATAGTTGTGGAATAGTCTTCCAATCTACTATGGACCTCATGAAACACAGATAAACCTGGTGTCCTGGCTATGAAAGTTCTAGCCATGGTCCACCTCCCGGAATTGCCAATGAGCCAACGAAACGAAAGTTTGATGACGCCTTTCCCCAAAAGAAATCTCTAGAAAGCTGTTGTTATTGTGGACAGGTGTTTCTAAATAGTATTTGTTTACAGAAACATCTCTACGATAAGCAATGCCCAGAAGTGGAAAAGGATGATGAAACTAAAGGTGATGATGACATTGACACTTTTACCAAGGGTATCCAGAAACAAAATCAACAAGCTAGTCTCGAAATGCAAGGTATAATACAAATGTATAAACGTGCATATGAGATCAATAACGACTTTTTGGATGAAAGAGACAACTTTATTTGAAAAGAGGTCTGTCTGAAGAAATGATAGATGACAAACTGAAGAAGTTAAAATGGAGAGCTTTTAAAGAAATGTATGCAAGATTTTTTACCCATCTGCATCATTTGCAATGGGGGCCAATGGCACAAGGAATATTAAAGGAGGCGCAAGACACTAATGATATATGTCACAGTGTGTTTTCCAAACTGTACAAATATGAATCTTGGGTGGAAGACTTGATCGAAGATGATGATGACATGATGTCTGATGAAGAGAGTTCAGTAGACAAATTCACACTTGTACAGGCGGCAACAGGATGATTCTCCGACCTGTTGTCACCTTAATAGACGGGGACAATAAATTTAATATAGACGATGAAATGTTATGTTTTCTTTGTTAAAGATATGTTGCTCAGGAAGCCAATTAAATATCAATAGCAAAAATTCATATTCCTGACTTAACTCATATATTCACAAATTACTCTACCTTATTGGTTATAATTCTCTGTGAATGGCATGTGAAAATGAACAAAGGCTGAAATATGAGTACTATACCTATGCAAAGTTAATGACACATTAAATGAATAGTTTAGCTTCAGTTTATTTTTTTCCGAAATTATAGTTGAATTGATGTGCAATGTATCCAGTGATTAGAAAAAGTTTAAATTATGATTAGCTATGAAGTAGTAATCTCTAACACCTATTTCCTCAATTCACTTACAAGAGGGCTCTTGACTAAAAAACCTAAACTTTCTGCATAAATTCTTTCAATGTTGTCACAATCCCTTGTTGACAGTACACAGCCCTGTGTATTTAAAAGATTCCACGAATACGTTGGTAAATGACCAGATGGGGAGCCACACGAATAGGTGCAGACATCTTGTTGTGTGTGTGCAATGAAAGATGTAGTATACTTGGACAAAATACTGTATTGGTGCTATACCCTTGATAATATGAAATGAATGAATTTGGGGATCCATTGGAATTATGTTAGTAAAAGGAAAAAAAAGTTTATTTCTTTCTCTATAAATTTCTGAAAATATCAGTTAATCAAGAATTTCCTTTGTTAATAATAAATTTGTGTCGGCAGCAATGTTTACATTATTTCATCAATGTATCGTGGAAAAGTTAAATGTTAGATCGGCCATGGACAATTGCTAATGGGGTAGCGAGGTATGTCCTGTATACATGTATATACTCAGGACAGCGCAACTTCAAATAATCAGCATAGATATGTGTTACAAGCTGAAGGCTTCAGGCAATAACTAGTAAGCTTGATGGATGAGACACATCAACCACCCACTACCTTGAGCACTTCAAGGACACACAGACGCACATGCAGTCGAGCGGAACTAATTGACTTTAATTAAATACTTGAGTACTTGAGTGACCACTGGTTTATCTCCTTATCTCGGCTGGATGTATTTCAGGTCAACTAACTCTTTCATCCTTAGTGACATCTCATTCAACTTTATCCATCAAATGACAATATTGTTGAAGGGACATACCATTTTAGAATATAATGTATATATTCTAAGATCATTTTCGCATGTGTTTAGAAAACTAGTTGACACGTGAAGTCATTTTACACTAGTTTTATTTTCTCTTAATTTGAGCCCACGAGGATTATAGTTGTCTAAAGGTCAATCAAGCATGAACCTCTTGAGGCTACATGGCTATGATGTTCAGTTGACTGTGAAATTGCTTCTGCCCTGAGGATATACATCTCGTAAAACCATGCGTTCACTCAAGCATGAAGTTTTGAATTGTAGGGTTTTTTTAAAAAATAAGTCACTTGGCTGAATGAATGATCATAAGATTCACATACACCCACAATATTTATAAGAATGAATATATAAACATATCTCTTTTTCAGCATTTGGTTATATTTATGCTACATATATATCTAAAATATCGTAATACTAAATAGAATAAATAAATGAATGAATGATTTAACATTGTTATATTTTGGATTACAATATCTAAAATGACATGTATACACAGTAAACAAAGTAAAGCACCCCCAAATTAAAAGTTGTATACCATTTTGGATTGTATGATCATGTTATTCAATTCAATAGACAGGCCAAATATGGTATTCTGGATGGGAACTTGGGGGTTTCTGTTATGGAACGGTTCTCACGAACGGAGCTATTGGCATGCATATCATGCAACCCATGATTTCAGCAAAATGCAGTTTCACCCTTCGACTTACCATGGCTAAATAAACGCCGTTTACGGCTTCAATGTCAGTTCAATACACACAATTCATGAACAATGCCACGTAGGAGATTGTCCGAGGCTACGAGATGGCAAATTATTGGACAGCATTTAGCAGGTTTCTCGTACAAGGAAATTGGGAGAAGAACTGGTTATCACTATTCGGTTATCAGTCGTTTAGTGAGGAAACATGCCTAAACTAACCATCTTCTCGATCGACCACTTTCCAGAAGGCCCCGAGCTACCCCATTGCAAGAGGACAAGAACCTATTGCGTCATCAACCACGTCAACCGTTTGCGTCAAGAACCGTCTTGAAACAAGCCTGGCTACCCTATAGACGTATCAGCAATCAGTCGTTGAGGAACCGCTTCAAAGCAGCAGGTTTAAGGTCTCGACGTGTCATCAGACGTCCAAACCTTACTAATCATCATAAACGGGATCGTAGGATGTGGTGTGGTGACCGGCAGCGTTGGTACCTGAGGTCATGGAGACGTATCCACTGGTCAGACGAAAGTCGCTTCCTCCTCCATACCGTTGACGGGCGAATCAGAGTTTGGAGAGTCAAGAACAGTCGATACACACCAAGGAACATTCTTCCAAGGGTTCCATATGGTGGAGGATCCGTTATGGTGTTGGGTTGCTTTTCTTTTGATTGCAAGTTGAATTTGGTGACACTACAAGGCACACTTACCGGCGCCCGCTACATTGCAGAAGTGTTGGATCCAGTTGTGATTGACCATTTTGATGATCACAGACTTGCAAATCGACCCCTGTTCATGGATGATAATGCTCGGCCTCACCGTTCACGAGCTGTGACTCAACATCTGGAGAACAATGCTGTGTCTCGTATCCGCTGGCCAGCATTCTCTCCAGATTTGAATCCCATCGAGCATGTCTGGGACATGATTGATCAACGTCTACAGAGAAGGAATCCTGCTCCACACAATCTAAGACAACTGGAGGCCGCACTTCACGATGAGTGGCAGCAACTTCCCATGGAAGAATTACAGAACCTTGTCAGGGGTATGCCCAGAAGACTGGCAGCAGTACTTCAGGAACGCGGTGGCAGCACACGATATTGACACTAAATCATTCCTAAGACAATGGCACGAGTAATTCAGTATGATTTCTTCATCGCGTTCAGCCATCAAACTTGAAATGACAATACATTTACGAGTCTGTGTTTTTCACTATTTTCAGTCAATTTTTGTTTCCTGTTTTTGGTCATTTGAAATCTCTGAAGATTACACAAAATGTCAACGAATAAAACAATTAATTACACTTGCTCCTGAAATTCGTTTTTCCCCTGTGGGATATTTAGTTTTGCTATAATGGGTCTCTGAAACATACCCCTATCAAAAAAAAGAAGGGTCTGCTTAATTTGTTTTACTGTGTTTATTTCTGATGAATGAATAATTGAATGAATGTATGGAGCTGTTTTATTTCCTCCAGATACAAAATCTGAATATACTTTAAACATAATTATCATGTTGAGAACTATATTTACTAAGTATTAGGGCTGTGCAATATTACTGGTATATCAGTATATACTGGTATTGACTGTGCAATACAATTATTACAATATTTTTTTTTTTTTATTATCACAATATATTGTACCAAACAATATAATTAAAATATGTATTTAAGTGACAAACAAATCTTGTTCTCAGGTAAAGTTTCAGATTTTAGGTGCAAGAAAATACACTTGATGTACAAGAAAACTTGCTGTATTAGAATTGATAGTAGCTTTTTGGGAATCCTCATTTCATCCTAAGTAATAGTTTGTATCTTGGAAGCTTTAACAGGCATATTTATTTTAAAATCAAATGTTTTAAGTCACCTGAGGACACATGTACTCCGTCAGGTCTGAACAAAATGTGGTCAACATTTTCAGTATCTATGGGGGAATAAATGAGGTCAACATTTTCAGTATCTATGGGGGAATAAATGAGGTCAAAGTCATTATTGTCCAAAAAAGGCGCGAAACAATAGACACAAGATACCTATATTCATCAATCGGAAGTAATTACTTCCGTCAAATAACGTGGTGAATCTTTTTCAGATACATAAACAAATAAGACTTATAACATTCCCAGAACAAAAATTTTCAATTGAAATACAAACACATATTGGTACAGAACAACCGCAAAACAAAAATACAAGAATTCATCTTCACTTAAAGTTCTCTTGTTCGTTTTTAAACGTCGCATGTTCATACATTCACAGAAGTTGCAGTGAGTTTTAGCCTGTAAATAGATTATGTCATACAGACCAGATTTTAGTGAATTTAGAATAAAGCAATCTGAGTAACATGTGAGTTTGTCAATTTCGTAGACATGTTTTCAATCTTGTTTTATTGTATGAAGTTGCGGTAAATATCCTTTTAATATAGATATGTAGATATTATACATGACTGTTCTTATAGTTAGTTTGTTTATGTTTATAAACTGAATACCAGATGTGAAATAAGTGTAATTGTTCTCATCTCAGGAAAATCTGCATGAAAAAGCCTTCATAGTTTGCATACGATTAATCTTTGTTACATAATTACTTAACACAATCATAAGTATGTCTAAACTAAACAGATTCTAGATGTCATTCATGTAAGTGTTGTAAAGTACATTCGACTTATATATTCACAGATTTTGACAGACAGACAGATAAATACTTAATTCACTTTAATCTGTTTATGTTTTCAAGCATGTGAATACACAGAGATTCATCGTGTCTTCACTCCTAATCAGGACTTAATAATCTTATAAATACGTTTAAAGGGGATAATCAATAGGAATTCATTTAATCTAATTGGGGTTTTTAACATCGTTTGAGTCTTGGAGGAAAGCATAGAACCTTTTTCACATCTGGTATAACTTTTTTCTAACTGGTATTTTTTAAAAGATTTCAGTATTCTATTAAAAATCAGCCTTAAAAAATGGGGGTTAGTGTGAGTTTTTTTCTTCTAGATATGACTCTTATAGGCCCTTGTGTCAGTAGGGGTTTTAACATGGGAGTCTGTGGGAAAATAGGGCATATTTTTGGTAAATCTGGAACAAAAAATATATTTCTAGCATTAAACTTATTTTCATATGGAAATATGTTAATGATAACATAATTTCCTTTCCAAAAATAGTTTTAGAAATATATGGCAGTGGTGTTTTTTTCCCGCTATGGCACAATATGGAGCCGACTTATGCTATTAAATGAATATATATTCAACGTCTTATAATAGAAAAAAACACATACTATTGGTTAAACCAATTAACATAACTGATATCGTGGATATTTAAACTTTCTAAAATTGCTGAGTCATCATTTTTAGAAATTTTCAAATTGCATCATATAAGCCATTGATGCTTTTACATATACACCGTATTTTTAAATAACAGTAGATACAATAGACAACTAATACAAACAATATAAACCAAATAATGATAAATTTTATAAATAAACAATAATGAACATGTCGACAGAGGAGCAAACTTCATTAAATAGAATTGTGAACAGTATAAAACTGTTAAAAGGATATTAAAACGTCTGAATCTGCTTAGAATTTCTTTATAACCCATTCGCGTAAAAATAGGCAGGAAGCAGCCCACTTCTCATGAGCCGGCTAGCTACAATGATGTCACGAACAATTAATTATGACGTCACATACGGGGCAATACGGGAAGTCCCGGTGTAACAATGGCTGCTAGACAAACGTGATATGTGCACATGTCCTCATAAAGCTCATAACATAGCTTAACGTAAAGCTAACATAAAGCTCATAACAAGATAACTAGAAATACGCATACACATACACTGACTAAACACAAATTAGCTCAGTAAACATGGATTAGCTATCAGATGTATTCATCCCCTTTTATTCATCCTCTCTGCTAACAACTTTCTATTTCACAACCTGATTCACTCTTCGCTTGCTTCTCTTTAAACTCATTGCTGTTCTCTCATCTATTCTCATACCAACTTGTAACAGAGTCAAACATAAAATATTTCTGTGGGATAAAGTGGATTGAGAATGTCTAAGATGAGGATATATCTCGTAAATAAATATTATAAATTTCATTCTTTAGAGTATGATACTTAATATTTTATATCCGTTCACACACACATGGGGTGCTGATATGGCTATTTAGAAGGAATTTTCCGGACATAATGTGGTAACATAATGTTTGGTAATGTTTGGTAATGTTCCGTAATTTTCCAGACATAATACTATCACCTAATTAATCAGGACTTCGTTATGTCCTAATTAGGCGATAAATAAGTCCTGATAAGGAGATAACTAAGTCCTAATTAGGAGATAACTGAGTCCTTATTAGGAAATAGAATCTCCTAATTAGGTGATATACGAGGGGCGTTCAATAAGTGTTGCAAGCGGGGCATTGGTGTTTACCTAAACAGTGTCAGCTTATAGCAGGTGTTACTATAGTCAAAACATAACATTGACACATGTCAAAACAATTTCTAGACATAACAATTATTTAGATATAATAGCTGCGCTGACCTAGGGGTCTCCATAATCATGGATTATCTCAAACATGAACAACGTGCTGTGATCAAGTTCCTTACTAAAGAGGGATGCAAAGCTACAGAAATACATAATCGTATGTGTAATGTGATGGGTAAGGATGCTTCTAACTTTTCAACAGTTTGTCGCTGGTCTCTTCAGTTCAAGCTGGGCAGGGAGTCCTTTGACGATGACCCACGGTCAGGCAGGCCATCTGAAGTCACCCGACCGGAAGTTATTGCCGCTATCAAAAGACGAATTTTAGCTGACCGCCGTGTTAAAGTTTCTGAACTGTCTTTGGAATTCCAGATATCAGTTGGAAGTGTTGACAAAATAATTCATGACCATATTGGTATGTCCAAGGTATCTGCAAGATGGGTACCCAGAAACCTCACAGCACAAGATCGCCAGAAAAGAACCGAAAGTTGCATGGAGCGCCTGGATCGGTTTAATGCGGATGAAGCCAGGTTTTTGTCTCGTCTGGTGACAGGTGACGAAACCTGGATCCACCACTGGGACCCGGAAACTAAACTGGAATCCAAGCAATGGAAGCACCCGAGTTCACCGCCTCCCCTGAAGTTTCGCCCTCAACCATCAGCTAGCGCTGGCAAGGTTATGTCGACAATCTTTTGGGATGCAAAAGACATATTATTAATTGATTACTTGCCAACCAAAACTACAATGAATGGTCAATATTATGCCAACCTAATGCAAGAATTGCGAAAGACAATTCGACAGAAACGCCGTGGAATGTTGACACGTGGTGTTCTGATTTTGCATGACAACGCTTCAGTCCACAAGTCAAGAGTTGCACAGGCCGCTATACGTGATTGTGGATTCGAACAGCTTAACCACCCACCCAAAAGCCCAGACCTAGCCCCCAGTGACTACTTCCTGTTCAGAAACCTGAAATCCGCCCTACGTGGAAGGCACTTCCGGGACGACGAAGACTTCAAAGCTGCCACAGAGGCGTGGTTAGGGGGGCAAACGGAAGACTTCTACAAAAGCGGCATCAAAAGTCTTAAAGAGAAATGGAATAAGTGTATTGAGGTGAAGGGTAACTATATTGAAAAATAAAAGTAAAAAATTGACTACGCGAGTTGATTTTATATTGAAGTTGCAACACTTATTGAACGCCCCTCGTAGTATAAAAAAAATTCTCACTGTGGCTGAAGGATGCTTCCGTAAATTGGAGCAGTGTTCAAATCATTATTTGTCATTTTCTTCATCGATTATCATTAGGGTAATTATTCTCATCTCGGGAAACAAATCAACACAAAAGCTTCATAAAATTATCAGTCAAGTATAATTTTCAAACCATTGAAGTAAACTAATTTATGATACATGATAACTTTACAAAATCAATATTATGTCTGCAACTAAACAGATTCAACTGGCATTCTAGAAGTCATAATTGAACAATTAAGTTAAACACATTTTAAAAAGGCTTACGACTTCTTTATTCATATACTGTGGTACAATGTAGACAGGCAGACAGATAGATACTTTATTCACTTTAAATCTGTTGATGTTATCAGTCATGAGGATACATAGGAATTAGGCCAGTTTAACTAAAATTAAAATTTCAAAACAAAAAGTGTTTTTCTACTTGGAATAAGACGTCCTAAAGAAGTGATGCAACAAATGCACGTCCAAGAAGATAATTATGCCGACAGAATCTTATACTAACACTATTTCCATATTTGATAAAATTAAACCATAAATACCAAACATCATGTCCAGAAAATCCCTTTTAAAAAGCCACATCAGCGCCTTATGTGTGTTTGAACAGATATAACTTATTAAGTATCATACTCTAATGAATGAAACTCGTTATATCTATTTACAAGTTATATTCTCATCACAGGCATTCCAAATCGACTTTATACTGTAGACATATTTTCTGTTTGGTACCGTTTCCTTTGCCCCTCTATGTAAGGATAGATGAGGGGATAGCAAGGGGATCCGAGAGAAGTCAGCATAGAGTTCATCAGGTGTTGAATAGGTTGCAGGGGGATGACTAAAAGGGGATGAATAAACTATGACCGCTCATCCCTATTTAGGAGCGTGTGTATGCGTATTTCTAGTGATTCCATGAGTTTGCGCTTTATTTAATTGTGTTATAATCTCTTTATCAACAACACTGTACTGAATAAGGAGATTCAGCTGTTTAAATATCCTTTTAAAAGTTGTATACTGTTCACAATTCTATTTAAGTGATCCAAACATTATGTTAACTGCATAAACTGCACTTTGATAATCTTTCATCAAAGACTCAAACGATGTTGAGAACCCAAATTAGATTAAATAAATTAATATTGATGACCTCCCTGTAAACGTATTTATAAGATTCTTAAGTCCTAACTGGGAGTGAAGACACGATGAATCTCTGTGTATTCGTATGCTTGATAACATTAACAGATTTAAAGTGAATAGAGTATATATCTATTTGCCTGTCTGTCTGTGAATAAAGAAGTAGAATGTCATTGTTTAAATGTATTATTACAATTATGCCTTCTAGAACATTTTGGAAAACTAATAAATCTATGAAAGCTTTATGCAGATATCTTTCCTGAGAAGAGAACCATTACCCTAGTGATACATTTAACGATAAAGAAAATGACAAATACTGATTTTCAACATTGATCAAAATAAATGTGAAGCAACAAACAACATTTTTCATAAAATTAGGAAATAATATGTCCTCATTAGGACATGTTATATCCTAATTATGAGATGTATGTACTAATTATGAGATATTAATTACTAATTGGGAGATTTGATGCCCTAATTATGATTCATTAGTATTAAGTTAACAGTTTGGTCGGTCAAACAACATTACAGCCAACTGCACGCGAACTTAGGCCTGTAACTAATTTGTGACAACCATGGGTGGTTTGTGTTTTGCATAAGGAATAAGTTACATATAAAATCGGAATGGAATAGAAACGAAGGAGATCGATTCGTATCAAGTGTAGATTTATTTGCATTATGATATATATATATATATATATATATATATATATATAGAAAATAGTAAACATCAGATGGTTTTGACTGGATCAATCTTCTTTAATACGATACGATGAGCTCATTTCGACCAGTATATCGGTCTTTTCAAGTATGGTTAACATTCGGAAAATTTCATATTTATGTATGAACAAAAACAATAGCATGTTGTAATGATCAACATCTTAACACGTCAGTATATTGACATCCAAATCAGTCATTGTCTTTCAATCATGTTCGTGAATTGCCTCGAGGTCTTCAATTTGGTGTCACTCCAGGACAATGAGGTCTCTGAGGGTTAACGAGTTCATTGTGTGTCCTTGATTACATGTAAAACAATGGAGTCGTAATCAATCAATTTCTCGTGTGAATTAACTGTTCAGTGATGGGCAGTATTTATTTATGAAAAATGTTTCTTTAGTCTCTAAAGTTAAATTTGTAATTTGTGAATTGGAGAATAATTTATAAAATGGAAAAATAAGAAAGTTTCCATTGTTGCAGTCTGCTATATGTTTACTAATTTTTAGGTGACGGAGATTAGGATTATTGATTTGCTGTTTGTGAACACGTACCCTAGCTTGAAGGTTGGAAGTTTGTCCAATATAAGTTAGATTGCATTTCGGACAGAGGATTGCGTAAATTACATTTTTAGATTTGCAATTCATGTTGTGTTTAACAATAAAATGTTGCCCATTTTCAAATTGGAATTTTTGACCTTCCATAATAATTGGACAGGTACCACATCTCTTATCTTGACATTTTGAAACTTCAGCTTGATTGTCATTGTTGCTGAATTTTGCTTTAGTGAGTAGTTTTTTCAAGTTATTTGGTTGCCGTTTACTCTTAATTATAGTGGTTTTATTAAGCATAGCTTTCAGCTTTTTGTCTTGTGTTAGAATGTCTAAGTTGTCTCGTATAAGAGGGAACACATTTGGATTGTTTGGATTATGGGTAGTTACAAATGTTATAGTACGTTTAGGTACTATTTTATTTGTGGGCGTTCGCAATTCAGAAATGGTGTGATTGGTTGCTTTTTCAATACCTTTGTCAATCATATTTTGAGGAAAGGCTCGTTTCAGCAGAGCAAATTTTAACTCTTCTAACCTTTTTTGTCTTAAGCTTCCATCCTTAATTATTGTACATATGCGTCTTGCTAGACAATAAGGTAAATTAGTTTTAACATGTTTTTCATGAGAACTTTTGAAATGAAGGTAAAGTTGTGTGTCTGTAGGTTTATGGTAAATGTCAGTATATAGTTTAGTACCTTCTTTTATGATGAGAATATCTAGAAACGGGAGCTTATTGTTATCCGTTTCTATAGTAAATTTGATATTTGGATGCATATTCTGAAGTATATTGAGAATATCTTGAATATCTCCGTTTGATGTTTGCCATAACAGAAAACAGTCATCTAAATAACGTTTCCATTTTGAGATAAAGTCATTTGCAAAATCATCACCATGGATATCTTTCAGTTGTAGATATAACTTTTCCTCAAGGTATCCTAAAACAAGGTTTGCATAAACAGGTGCAAATTTTGTTCCCATAGCTGTACCTAGAATTTGTATGAAAGGGACATCATTAAACTGGAATGTGTTGTTTTCCAAAATAAATTTTGCTGATTCAAGGACAAATGACTTATCAAATCTGTCGTTCAGATTTTCAGGGTGTTTATCAATATATATATATAAATTCTCAAATATTGTAACAATTAGACAACATAATATATAGCCCTGAAACATGCACATATAAACTCCAATATTTACAAAAATACACATGAAGACAACTAAGTAGCACTGGACATTAGGATGATTATAATAAGCCATAAACATCATCTGTGAATGTCAATGGGGCGATTAGGCCATTAGCCAGTCTGTCTCTCAGCGTTGCTATAAATCTAAACGATTTTACCTATATTTGTGATACCAGTAAATTCGATTTTATACTGTCAACCCCCTTTTTATGCTATTATCTTTCAAGACATGCTATTTTATTCTCGTTGTGAGAAATAACTGTTTATGTGTTCAGTAACCTGGTTTATAAGCTTGCATCTATGTATATATTTACCTTAATCATAATCTGTTCCTTTGTATTATCTTATTTATCGGCCATTTTGGATTTCTGCTTTTTATTCATTTTGTTTGTATCTTAATATCGCATTTACATTTATAGTATATTCGCTTTTATGTTTCCCGTAACACTTTTTAAGAGTGACTCATTACATACGTTTACGTTTATGTTGTATATTAGTACATTTTTGATTAAACGTAATTATTTATACTTACCTGTTGACTAGACCTACTTTGCCTTACCTCCTATAGGTAATGCTATTTCAACCTTAACACTGACGAACTTGAAGAGTGGAGAAGGGGTGCGTAAAATCCTTTATCCAAGGGCCGGTAAGTCTAGGTGGTCTCAAGACGTCACTACCTGTTCAGGTCACTCTCCGAAAGTCCCAAAAGTGGACCAAGTGGGGAGGATGGGAGGGCCTAGAGCGTAGGTCTAGTCAACAGGTAAGTATAAATAATTACGTTTAATCAAAAACGTACTATTATTTAAATACCTATCTGTTGACTAGACCTACTTTGCTTAGAATCCCACCGCATGGAGGCGGGTCAGTAGATACATGGTAGTGACGAGACCAGCGACTAGCCCTGAGTGTAAGCTAACCTACGAGTCCTCCACCCTGTGGTGAGGACAAGGTACAGCCCGGGAGATACTATCTCTACCGCTAAGCGGATCGAAGAGACAACGGCCTTGTACGCATCAATGCCTGCCGACCTTGGATACACCCCCAACACTCGCTTATCTAGCTCCTTGGTGCTCCACGGCGAGTGAGGCAAGAACAGACGACGCCTGTCATCTCTCAGCCTGCGGGTACGCTGCGTGTACACCCTCAAAGCCCTCACCGGACACAGAGAGAGATCCACATCTCCTGAGTCAGAACCCAGAGTCGGGATAGAGAACGTACGGCCAGCTTCATCAGCTGCCTGGTTCTTACAGACAAGGTCGGGCGCCAACCCAAGAGAGGCCGATCCCCCCTCCCAGACCTCAAAACGTAGAAGGTCCGCCTGCAACGCATGGATTTCCGAAATGGTCACCAGAAAAAAAACCTTGATGGTGAGAGGGAGGAGGGGTACGCCAGAGAGCGGTTCATACGTATCGGAGCGAAGATGGTTGAGCACATTTGCTAAGTCCCACTCAGGGGGGCGAAGCTTCGTTCTACCGTCCACAGAGCGGAAGGTTTTAATGAAGGCCCATGAGGACCGACACAACTAACCCTGGCGACCTCTTACCGAGGTGAGGTGAATTAGGGTTTAACGCCGCTTACAAGAATATTTCACTTATATCGCGGCTGCTAGTATTACGGCAGGGAGAAAGCCCGCAACATCATATGGCTATGCATTGCGGTGAAACCTGCGAGCAACGGCTGGACTAGCAAACCATGGGTGATACTGCACTGAAGTTCAGTGTAGCCTGCACCCAAAACTTACTGCATTCTCTACTAGAGACAAAAATGCCGTGCCCCTGCCGGGATTCGAACCCCGGACCTCTTGATCCGAAACCGAACGCGCTAACCACTGCGCTATCCCGCCCCCTCTTCCTGAGAACGGAGAGGATAGCAGACATGTTGGTATTAAGCGATGACGCCTTAAGACGCCTGGTGTAACGTAGGTATACTAATTACTCCGCCACCTGAGGAACTGAGGCCTCTGTCGGGATGAATTCTCTCCGAGCACAGAAGGAGGCGAAGACCTGCCACTGGAAAACATAGAGTTTCCTAGTGGTCTTCCTATGAGAGGTAGCTTTGGCATTGGCGACGGACCTCGAGTATCCACTGCTCTTTAGCCCTCTTTTAACACAAGCCAAGCGTGAAGGCAGAAACCCTGATGGTTCACGTGTAACCGTTTGCTTGGCCTGCTGAGGAGCAGATCTGTTCGCGGCTGAATCGGAAACAGGTTCCTGAAGCCTTGGCTACCTACATGGAAGACATAGGTTGGCAATTGGAGATTGAGTCATGTCGCGAAAAGATCTATAAGAGGGGTGCCCAACTGAAGACACACACCCCTGCAGACTGCCGGGTTCAGTTGCCACTCCGGGGGAGGGGTGCCGAAAGGGAGAAAAAAACCCAACTTGACCCGAAGTAGTGCTCAACTCTTCAAAGACGAAGCAATGGACTTACGAATGACTGAAACATACGCCCAGAAACCTGAAGACGATAGAGTGACACACTCGTTACACAGTTCCTTGCACTTCATACAAGGCAAGTCCTAGCAGGCTTCCTACCTCTGCAATTACAAAACGCAGAGTATATAGTGAAGAAAAACGGCGGTAGTAGAGTAACTAGGTGAGTGATAGTCGAGACCTTGACGAGACCATCCAGTCACTAACAGGTGACTGACAAACGAGCCACTGACGCGTGTAAGCTAGGGGAGATGAATGACACTCAATTCACTTAACAGGTGAGTAACAGACGAGCCACTGAAGCGAGTAAGCTAGACGATGTGAGTGACAGGTGAGAGACAGTCGAGTCACTTAGCAGGTGAGTGACAGACGAACCACTAAAGCGTGTAATCCAGACGAGGTGAGTGACACTCAAGTTACTTAACAGGTGAGCGCCAGGCGAGCCCCTAACGCGTGTAATCTAGACGAGGTGAGTGACAGGTGAGTGATACTCAAGTCACTTAACAGGTGAGTGACAGACAACAGATGAGTGACAGGCGAATCACTAACGCGCGTAATCTATACGACGTGAGTGACAGTCGGGTCACTCATCAGGTGAGTGACAGACGGGCCCCTAACGCATGTAGTCTAGACGAGGTGAGTGACAGGTGAGTGGCATCACTAAACAAAAAAGTGATCTTGAGAAAGTTTGCATTAAGCAAACGAAACGTAGAAACCTGTAGATAGCTGGTTTGAGAGTAGGACACATCTATGTTATCCTTAACAGAAGAGTGACCGGAAATACAAGGTGAATGACAAACGAGTCACTGACACGAAACACCTAATCAAAGCAGTGTAAGACCTCAGTTCCGACACTAAGACAACAACCCTTCCGATAGTTAAATACTTCAACAACACCAAGAGTGTAAACTCACAAACGTAGATAACGAGACGCTTAAGTGAGTAATACGCAAGGTTGAGACGAGGCACTCAAGTCGAGTCGAAACTCACCTAACGCGAATGATTAGCGAGTGACAGGCGAAAAACGAGTGACTGGCGAGGCAAGCCTCTGGCGAGGCGAGACACTGGTGAAGCTAATCACAGGCAGACGAGGCGCGTCAACGCAGAGTCGAGCCTATATGGCGAGTCGAGTCTCAATGACTGGCGAGGCGAGTGACTGCCAAACCGAGTCACTGGCGAGATGATGCGAGTCAAGAAGACGAAAGGTTGGCAAGCGAGTAACTGGCGAACCGAGTAACTAGCAAGGCAAGTCACTGGCGAGGCAACGTGAGTCAAGTTGATTCTACTCGAAGGTGAATGACTGGCGAAGCGGATGCTTGGTGAAGCGGATGCTTGGCGAAGCGAATGACTGGCGAAGCCTACGCGAGAGACTTCCCCTTCCCGCGCGGGAGCTAAGTCCCCTTCAGAACAAAAGGAAGCCTTCCTGGCTGCTGACAAACGGGGTCCCGACACGCTGACCTGACTGAGTGGTACCTCCGCGAACGAGGCCATCTCCGACAGCCTTGGGACTGAGTCGATAACCGGCGGATCCTCCGGCAACCCTACACCCTCCGCATCGGACACTATATTGATGAACGGAGGGTCCGAGACATCAATGAAGCGGACGTCACTTCTCTATGGGTCTGAAATTTGGGGTTACAGGGAATTTTATTCAATTAAATCGGTCCACCTTCTTGCTTGCAAAGGATTTTTAAATGTTGGTATGTCTACCCGGAGTAATATTGTGTACGGTGAATGCGGTAGATTCCATTTGTACATAATTTCTTATTGCCCATGTTTGAAGTGTTGGTGTAAAATAATTAATATGCCTTAAAGGTGCACTCCAGCATATTTTCCACTTTTAAACTAGAAGGTTTTCCTGCAATTTTCTAACATAGGTTTGTTCATTTATATAATCTAGGCACTTCCACGAAAAATGGCAAAAATTTGTCGAGGAGTTTTCGAGAAAACCACCACTAAAATCTGTCATCTTAATTATGGAAACGTTTCCATAAATATGGCGGCTTAACCGGAAATGATTGTACACCACTTCCACCACCAACTCCTCACAGTGCAGTAAACAAACGTGTAGCGAAAGCACCGACGACAATCCGACGGAACCTTCAGAAAATCAACACTTATTAATAAAAGATCTACAGCGAGCAACCATCAAAGACACACATATTTCCACGTTGCCGTAGGACCAACTTGAAGGACGGTCATTTTCTCCCAAACCTTGACGCATGTCACCTGTCACAGTGTCGGAGCACCGGGATACTGTAGAGATACGCGACTCGAGAGGTGAGTGGGACGCTTTCACACTTTATTATTTGATCGTAATTTGTGGATAATCAAATATATTTAGGTTTTGAAATGTGCACGTCAAGCCTCAGCTTTGTAGGAACACGTAAATAGTTTCAAATATAATTTCTTCTGGCCGTAATTCCATTGAACTGAACAACGTCGCCTCATGCGGCTGGCAGTGTTTACTTTTTCTCCCGTAATAAATATTCTTCAGACCAGATCGCAACTAAGTTTTGGTTTGCGCAAGTAGGCCTACAAATAAATCTAATTTACGCCTTGTAGACGTTTGAATCTTTAGTAATTGTTAGTTTCAGGTCTCAATTTTAACTCTCTCAGCTCAGAATGTGTTAGGTCAATTTATGTTTGCCAGTCAGTCTGTTAATTGAAAGAAAAAATAATCTTGTAGATTTGTTTAATCTTATTGTATTATGACCGTGAATATAATCACTGTTTCATATTTGGAATGCAGTAAATTCCTGTAATGTAATTTAAACTATTTTCATGATTTCATTAGGGCCTACTTGTCATTTGGCCAACTTCAACAACAAAAATAGATCATCTACCCTATTTCATATGATACTAAAGTGTACTATCGTTATAAATATATATGTTACATTTTTTAGAATTCATCAACTTGAATGTAATTCAGATAGGTTTACATATTGCTTATAGTTGTCCACTGATAACTATCTATACATAAATTTTATAAAATGTGATCAACAAATCATTTCTGCTACTGAATAGACTGTACACCAAGAATGAATTGAATGGAGTGAGAAAAAACAATTAATATATAAATGAACACATAATATGATTAACATTGAAATGTCCATGTCCATGTTAATTTTCCTGTTATGCTTAGATGTTGGAATTATTTTTGAAAAGGAAATAGCCATTAGTTTATTTACAAATGCTAACTGTAACCTGATGATTATTGAAGGCAGGGGATTATTTATCTCAAAAAGGGCTTAGACTCAGCAATTATTCAAGGCAGGTGATTATTCAAGGATTAACGATACCTTGAATGTTTGTTTTTAATTAATTTAATTCATTCACAATTCCTCCCTAGGCCCTTTGTGTCAAACATAATTACTTCTAAGTTTGTGTAATATTTTGTCAATGACAAATACCAAATTATTATGTTTAGAATAATAAACAGTTCTGAACAATAATTTTTTTGATTGATTAAAATATGAGAAATATGTATAGTACCAATGGAAAAAGCAGAAAGATTGTAAATAGTGATTGAATGTCAAATTAAATAATAGTCAAATTCAATTACAATTCTTTGCTTTAATAATGGCATGCTGATTGTTTTTATTTCAGTGTGAAACTGACTAGAGCAGATGAGTCTATGAAAGCAGAAAATTCCAACTGCTTTTCAAAACTAGTGTGTACATGCAGAATGAGAAAAGAATTAGATGTCTGGAACAAACTCATCATTCTGTAAGTATTTATTTTTCGGTAATTATTATTAGGTATGTAGAAACCCAGAAACTGGAGTAAACAGGTGATAAATTTTACTGATAATTTTAAATATACCATATTTCCTCTAATAATGCCGTGTCTCCAATAAGCGCCGGGGGGTCAAGGGTATTTGAGAAAATAAGTGCCGGGCCTACAATAAGCGCCGGGTCTCTAATAAGAGCCAGGACTCTATTAAGCACTGGGGGGTCAAGGAGTGCTGGAAAAATAAGCGCCTTGGCGCTAATTAGAGGACATACTGTATAGCAATTAGGTTGGGCCTGTGGTTTTAATTTTCACTAACCCAAAATAAAAAAAACACTAGCCCCAGTGCATCATTTAGTATGAACATTTTAAATTACCAACATAAACCTTTAAGAGACATTTATTAAAGAAGAAGAAGAAGAATGGTTTATTTGTATAAAAGGCTTGTTGACCCATAGAATACAGAGTGGTACATTTTGTATATTTGAGTTACCATTTCAAGGTGTATTGTTAACAGGCGCAGAATATACATGCTTTAGGAAACATACAAAGTCATTAATAATATTTAAGTCAGATGATGTACACATGCTATGAAGAGAAAAGTAATATCCATCGTTCGTTTTCGGAACTAAACGCTGACGCATGTCCTCATAGCGTTTACAAATATAAACAACATGGTGTTCATCTTCGATACTTTTACAGTGTTTACATAACACAATATCATCATAGCAAGAGGCGATACCTCGCCTAATATATTTAATACCCAGTGGATGACATCCTGATCTAAATAGTGTAAACATACGCTTTGTCTTTTTATCAATATTTAGTAATAAATAATTTTCACAAGTCAACAAAGATTTATGCGAGTTATAAAAACTCAACGACGGAACCTCTACGGCAGAGTGCCAGTCTTGCCTGAGACAATTATTAATTCGTTCGGTAAACATATATAAAAACATATCTACATCACCAACGTCTTGTGAAATCCAAGCTATGCCAAAGCCAAAGTGAAATAACAGATCACTGATATGCCGAGCCCATGTGGGACGTTTCCTGAATTCAATGGATATTAAAAACTGATACGATTGATAGGGATATCGAATCATTTATTAAATCATAATAATGATTCACTCTTTCACATTCAGAGAAATAATTTTGACACTAGTCCTTTGGTCTTAGGCTATTATTGTAACCTTGGGCTAACACAAGTTGAGTATTGGTAGCCCTGCGAGCTATTAAAACTCCTGGATCACTGTGGAGTATTCATACTATGGGTTTTCAATCTTAAAAATAATAAATAAAGCAATTAATACCAGATGAGCTACAGAGTTCTACTTTCACTAGCTAAGCACTAATAGTTGTGTGTCCAATAGGAACAACATTGAACAATGTTAGATGGCTGCCATCCTCTTCAGTTATACATTCATTAACATTGCATAATATAGATGTGAAATGCATATCGGGCCTGGATTTCTAAGCACAGTTTTCTTAAGGAAATAGTGCAAGGCCTAAATCAGCCAGTAATGCAGACTGGCAAGAGTTATGCCTTGCATTGGGAAGTTGGGCATACCCGGGATAATGGGATATATATTAACCATAATGGTTTCTTGTTAATAATTGACATAATGAACATTTAGAACTGAATTGTACAATATTGAAGTTTAAACATGTTCTTATGTTTCAGTTATCCATGAATGAAGCACCAGTAACTTGGCATCTTACATTGATCTGCAATCCATTCTAAGAATATTATCAACATCAGAAGCTCCTAGTCAATGACGGCTTTATAAATAATAATAATAGGATCCGATACTTCTACCGGCTGAACTCTTCACCACTAAGGGACATGCTCATTGTGCGCACACATTATTACCCTGGTGTAAAGACCAACATTGTTCTTTTTTCAATCTCAAGTCACTGAAAGTCAACTTTCCCTGAAGTCACTGGCTAATTTTAAATTGCTTCAGTTTGTTAATTTGTCTGTGCTAGTGTAGGAGCATACATAGAAAAGTTGATTAAATGCAGCATGACTTAAAATTTGTCAATGATAGACTTGGAAGTTGACTGGAAGTATGCAACCTAGCTGCCAATTAAAGTGCTTGAACTTATGTTACATTGCCTTAACTTTCATACCGGGTACCCTATTGTACTGCTGGGTGAATAAACCATTGTTCCCGGTCATGAATATCAGTGTGTTTTATAAATGTACAAGCTTGAAGTGTGGGGTCTAGACATGGATACCACATTATGAGACTTTGCTTTCATTCAACACCAAATTGCAGAGGGGATGAGCTTCTGATGTGCTCATCGTTTACTCCTGACATAAATATTGATCTAGTTAAAAACAAGTTGATTTTTATGGAGTTCTGTCCCTTTAATCTATTATTTAACTTGAGTCATAATTCCAGCTTTCTACACTGCTAACAGCAGTTTCTGGGAAACTGATAGGCCTGCATGCTCACTTTTGTCAACACCACTAACATATTAATCCAGTGAATAACAAAAAAAAACATCACTTTAATTATAATATGTATTTGTTATTGTTGATACAAAATTCTCAACCTCTACACATCATCAGCCTCGTACAGCCAAATGCCTTCACCTGCCCTCTTCGACTGTAACAAGCTGGACCCGCCCCTCTATTCATTGCTCCTTCCGGAGTCTGTCTCTGCTTCCTTCTGCAAAATCAATTTTACTTTATTTTTAACAAGTCATTAAAAAATACATGACTTAATTGATGCAAGCATTTTAAAAGTATGTTTCCATTGAATCTAGTCAATAGCAAATGACAGATGATCAGATAGTGTATCACAACATAATACTTGCACCCATTTAAATACAATGTTGCTTTTAGTTAATAATTATTAAGTTTTACCCCTTTGGTAGCCTATCTACTTGGATTTATTTTCAGTATTTCCAAAGAAAAGACAAACGTTGTTATAAGTCAAGAATGTGCTAGTAATCAAATTCATTAACACATAAAGGAACAGTTATTACCGTAAATCTCTGAATAATCGGGTAGATTTTAAGTTGTAAATATATTGTAAATAAAGCTCTTGCCGTGAAGTTGAAAGTCACATTAATATGCCGGAATTATTTCTAAAAAGGAGACTATAGCCGGAGACACCCACTAGTTTGTTTACATTTGCTAAATTTAACTCAGCGTGAAATTATGTATATCAACGAAGAATTTATCATTAGACCGGGCGATTATTCAAGGATTTACAGTATTCGTTTGACAAGGTGGCGAAGTGGAGGAGATTAGTGATCCATAATAAATTTTGCATTCATTTTACACAACGAAGGCTCGTACTCGTACCGGTAGTGTGATGGTACAATTTTACCTTCCCAATGTCTTACATGAACTCAAAACAGTTTTGTCTTATAACATTCATTGTTCAACGAATCAACATCTGATTCAGTGAACAGTGAACTACAGTACATTACTAGATGACCGAACTTCAATCTTGAATTATTATTAAGAACATAAATTAATATTATGAACATGACATATTTGAAATGTTCAATTCGTATTCACTTGTAGATCAGCCAATATATACACCACATGTACCCAGAGATGCCAACATTTGTAAACAGGAAAGAGGTACAGTACCCATGGAAAACAATATTACGTCCACATACCATGAAAGTTTTCTCAGTCGCTTGAGTGGCCATTCCGAACTCAATGATCCACCGTGTTGTCGTGTTACACGCGAGTACCGGAAGTCATGCGACGGCTTGCTGTTATTGCGTAACACTAAACTTCACACAAAAAAACGGTTTTCAAATATAACTTAAAATTTTATTTTTTATGTTTTTTTTAAAATGTGTACCAATAGGTTATGTATATTGTTAACGTTTCAGAACAGTTAAGAGTGAAAAAGGTCAAAAATTTGCCGGAGTGCACCTTTAACATCGCCTGCCCAAAAAAAGCCTACAATATCACTGTCCATCTTGATAATATGGGTAAAAGTACTTGGGCATCAGGTATTCGTTATATGTTGTTTACATATGGCTATGGATTTGTTTGGTTATCCCAAACAGTTGGTGACGTTAATGCATGTATCAAACATTTTCGTGCAAGGACAATCGATATATTTAAACAAGACTGGCACTCATCTTTGCATGAAAGTTCATGATATGATTGTAATCGCAATTTTAAATCTGTTTTAGAACCCGAGTCATATCTATTTAACCTTTGGAATAATACTCTCAGAAATGTCTTCAAACTTGGCTTAAATGATTTATCCATCAATCAAGGAAGATACTCATGTATAATAAAGCCCCTGAGGCTCTGTCCATTTTGTAATATCGTTGAAAATTAATTACACGTTTTATTTGTTTGTCCTGTATATAATGATTTAAGGCAACTGTATTTTCCACAATGTCATCATTCCTGTAACAATATTTCAAAACTGTATTCAATACTCTCCTGTACATCATCCACAGTACAGTATAGTGTAGCCCTATTTATCCACCATGCACTCGTATTGAGTATTGTACATATTGTAAATATTTTGTGTACCACATTATCTTGTATATGGGCATATGGCCTACATGCAATAATAAACTGATTGATTGATTGATAAGTAATCCCCTAGCTCCGAGCACATCTCGATAGGAAAGGTTTGTTCACGTTGTAAGGATCCTTTCTTCAATATACTTTTGTGATTTGAGGCAATAATGCTCAGATTTAGGAGCACAATTTTTTTTTACATATATAGTTGTTTTAATTTGTTGTCATATTGAACAGTCGTTTAATCCATGCATGTTTCTGCTAAAGTTGTTTTGTTTATGTTTGGTACTCTTATTCCACCGTCATTATATGATTGTGTTATTGCATTATGACTTATCTTGTCTGGTTTGTGTCGCCAAATACAGTTCAAGCATAAAGAGGTAAATTATGTAATGGTCTTATCACTTTGGTTCGGGAGAATTGAAAAGAGATGATTTAATTTTTGAAGAATCAAACTTTTAAAAACCGTATTTCTCCCAAGTTGAGTGACATATTTTCCTAACCTTTGATTCACCGCAATTGTAATCATTTTCAGTTTGTCCTTATACTTCTTTAGGTTTTCATCCACAGCAATATACTTTCACACTACTCTCTTGAAACTATCCCTTCAAAGCTACGCTAGTATCTCAGAACAACATGTAATTCTAGTAGCCATTCAGTTAACACTTTCTTCAAGATTAGTTTTTGATGAAAACAGTTTCTTTTAAAACGTTCTCAGCTATTTTAAGTTATATATATAATCTTAATTTGTGTTAATAATAATTGTAGTACTTGATGTGCTGACAAAATGCTATGATCTACATTAAAATGTATGTTGTTGTTTGGTTTTCATCTAATTCATACCATCAAATTATATCTCTAATATGAATGTAATGTTTCCTCTTTTTTTTTTTTTTTTTTTTATCTAATTCAATCTAATCTTGTGTAACTATTGTTTTATATTGTCTTCAAACTAATTCTGATTTGTTTTTCGAATTCAGTAGTCTTATTTGTTTATCTTTTTGCTATAAGCAATTGTTTGTTTTAGATTAATGTGACAATATAATTGTATTCGGGAAATGAAGTCGTGAGGTACAAACATATGTATATGTCATTAACAGAAATGTCAGCGGCAAAGATCATTTAACATTTTCAAAAGTTCTGTTGATGGTAAGATCAATATCATTATTATATAAAATTGGCCATTACCTGGCGTTTGATCTGAAAGGTTTTATAACAAAGCAATTATTTTCAAAAGTTGAACAGGAGATTTTGGGAAAACAGAAAAAAAGTGAAGAAAGAAATATTGATAGAAAACATGATCACTGTATTATATATATTTACTTCCAAGACAACCATGTTGCTAAATGAGAAAGGAATTGGGTCAAATTGAGTCCTAACTGTATGTCACCAGATGATGATCCCAGTAAATACATATATGTACATATATGCATTGAACCCTACACGACCCAACTGATAATATATTAAAAACTTTGCCTAGGATATATTATGAATAGTTGATATCAATTTTTAAATGAAGTTTAAATGGTATTCTATTGCTTCCTTTCTCACATTTACACCTTTACTGTGAACATAAGGAGGAACATGATAGTATGTATCGTCTGTATTAATAGACGAGTGAAGTTGCGAGAAAACAAAGATCTATATTTTTTAATATCACATTAAAAGAACTGTTAGGTATCCTCGCAGGTTTAATAACTTACATTTTACTGACCTTACAGTTTTATTTGACTTTAATGTTGAAAAAAATCCACAGAAAATTGGACAACAAAATCAGTATCTCCTGAATTCGAGGTACACTTGCAAGTAAATATGTTTAGAATAAAAAAAAAACCTTACCGTTCAGTGTCACTGCACAATTTTAGATGTCATAAGTTGCAAAATGTTCCATTCTTAATAATAGAATACACATCTTTTTCGTAATTTTCATTAATCGTGTTATGAATATTGAGATTAATTTGGTTAATTTGATTTTGTTTTAAGTTGACGATATTCGTATAGTTGCTTTCAAAATGTAACTTTGATTATTTTCTTACTTCAGATTGGTGCTAGGAATCACTTTCCTGATCTGGAAGAAATTGTTTTGGAGGTATTAATGGCTTTTAGCAAATATACTATATAATTACAAATATAAATTACGTTATCAGATTTAAAAGAATGTTTTTCTTCTAATTTTGACCTTTTCATTGATCACTTTGGCACTAAAATTCCATTATGGCCACTATCGTTATGTTCATAAATCATCCTTCATCGCAAGTAATGTATAATGAAAAATCATTTTTGATATTGTCTCACCCATTTTCTAGAATAAAACAAACAATAAATGTGCTTTCAGATATGCTTCCTTCTTAAGGCAAATTAAATTATTTTCTCAGGTGCAGAAATCGTGATCAAGAAAGTAAGTACATATCTTTATATTGTCAATAAAGTATAATCATTCAATATTTCTTGAAAATGACAGACTTTAAGGATATTTTAAAAACGAGCTGGTGTTACTGTTACTGTTATAGGAACATCGCAGATATGTTTTAAAACACAATAAATCGGAAACAAGTTGGATAAATAACTCGTTCCCCTTTGATTTCAAGTTTATGTCCCGAGTGAATAATTTTGTTTTGGGGACATAAACTTGATATGAAAGGGTAACGAGTTATTTATTCTATTTATTACCAACTTGTTTCCGATTTATTGTGTTTATGGGCTTATCTAGTTGGTGTTCATTTGACATGTCCTATGAACATGCACATATGTTTGAATGTAATATAATGTTTCTATATTATGACATTATAGTTGAAACATTGTATTTTGGAAAAGCCATGGTTTTCTTACAAGTATCAATTATAGAAAAATCATCACAAACAACAACGTCAGTATTGTAGAACATATCATCAAGTGTTTAATTTTGTATATCTAACGTATAGTTTACCTTAATTTCAGCTCATGAACTTAACCCGTTGATACCAGATGGTGAGTTATTTCATTGCGTTAGTTCTTAGATAATTCAATGTTGTTCATGTCACCATAATACAGTAAATTGACAATATATGTAGATTGTCAAGCATCAGTTTTGAATTTTTATTTGTTATCATGTTAACAAAATCGTTTTTTTTGGTTGCAGAATTGTCCAATGGTCAGATTTCGGTTCTCAAGGGTAAGTTACATTGTTCACGTTTCTACAAAAGACTGAAACATGTAATTTTATAATATTACCCTTGCAGTTGTACAGTTTTGCCTAAGACAATTCAAAAGAGAAAATCCAGATTACTATTGTTGCTTAAAACATAAACAGTATTTCACACGTTGATTGTTTCTCTTTCTCATCACTTGTCATATTACTTGGATATAGTTACCAATACTTTTAGCATCATCTCAAAATGCTTCCTGCTGCCTTTCCATTTCATCATGCCTGTACGATCAGGTGGTTTTGTGACAGCCTTATGATCCGGTGTTTTTCCATATTTGACATTTTCTACGTCTTCTCCAAGATACCGTTCCACTAACCGATCTTAGCCCTATGATAAGTCTATGCAAATGATAGAAGATGGGTTTACGATTGGTCTATTTATATCTTCTTCTCCAGCATGAACATTTGTAGAAAGCTGAAATGTTGTGTGCAGACACCTTTGCCAAAGCTGATTCTTATTTGTAAATATACTGGCCCTGTTACCCCACAAGTGGGACACAGGGGTCATGATCTAAAACAAATTTGTCATCATCTTCTCAAGAATGTAATAGTCAGACCTAATTCTAAAGTGTAGATTGTGTGACCCTGTGATCCCTAGTGTGGGTCACAGGGGTCATGACCTAAAAACCTATTTTCATCTTCTTCTCCAATGTGTGGAAACATTTCTATAAAGCTGAAATATTATGTAGAGACTCCTTGGCCAATTAGGATTCTAAATTGTAGATTTGGTGACCCTGTGACCCGAAATGTGGACCAAGCGGTCACAACCAAAAAAAAGTCCAATGAACATGAACTCAAAACATATTTGTATCTTATTCTCAAGCATGAACAGCTCTAGATAACTGAAGTTTGTGCAGACTCCTTGTCCAATCGGGATTCTAATATTCTAGATGTGTAGAGGCATTTCCTAAATAGTTGTTTTAATCTTCTAAATTATGAGCAGCTCAAGAAAGTTTAAATGATGTGTATAATCTTCATTAGCAATTTGGATTCTTAATTTAAAAGTTTGTGACACTGTGACCCTAAATTTGGGTCACAGCGGTCATGACCAAAAATCTATGTTCATCTTCTTCTCCACACATAAAGCCCTAGAAAGCTGAACTGTTGTGAATAGACTCCTTGGCTAAATGACATTCTAAAATGTGTAAAAAGTGTGGAACACACGGATCACAATCTTTAAATCTTCTTTTTGCTTGTGAACAATGTATTACTTGAAATAACTTAGATATTGAACCCAAGATACATATTAATGAAGTCCTGGTGAGTTACAGCGCCCTTGGCTCTATTATTTTAAAATGTTGACAACATCTTAACAATTCAATACTTGTTAATTAGTTCTAAACCTTTAACAGTTTGTAATACATTTATGTAAATCCTTATTCCAATGACTTCCAATGCTTTTTGTTGTTTTTGATTATATATTATTTCATAATAATTCATAAATTCATTATATTTTGCAGAAAGAACTAACAAGGAAATCGATTCCCTGTCTTGTATGATCCACGTATCTGCTGTAGACACTGTGGTTGATATGCTGCAGAGTAGGAGCAACTGGGTGACTATAACAGGTAATGCTGGAGATGGGAAGACAACTCTAGGCTACCTGGTGCTCAAACAACTTCGTGAAACCATGAGTGTATACAACATCGAAGAGCCTGCAGAATACAGACAACTGTTAAGCTTGAATGAGGACCGTGTGATAATGTTTGATGACAGATTCGGTGCCTTCACTTCCGACCAGGTGTTGATTGATAAGTGGAAAGCTGTGATTGAGGATATTCGTAAACAATTCACTCTTAATGGAAACAAAACAAAAGTCATATTTATCAGCAGGAAGAACGTGGTGAATGAAGTCCGGGTCTTCCTGGGACATTTCAGAGACACCATTCTAGATTCTGAAAATGTTGTTGACTTAAGCTTATTGAAAATCAAAGATGAAAGGCTTGAAATACTTGATTATTACCTGAACAAAGGTAACCTGAAAATAAGGACAGAAGTTAAACAGAGACTAGCTCACCTTGACATTGCTCATGGTTTTCCCCACTGCAGCATGATGTACCCGAAACTGAAAGCTAAGAAGCGCGACCTTGACATTGAGGAGTTCTTCAATACACCACTGAAATTTCTTGATGTTACAACGTCAGTTTTGTACAACGAGAACTGTAAAGATCTGTTTGAACTGATGATAAAGAACAATGGCAGGTTTAATGCTTATTCAGTGGAGGATGATAAGCGGCGGTCATATTTTCTAAAAGTTGAACGTGAGCAGGACGGCAGCTACATCACTGTGTGGAAGAATGGGGTTTGCGAGTTTGCTCATCCGTCCATCTATGAGAGTGTACTGAGTGTCATCTGTGAAACAGACCCATTGTTTTGTGTGAAATATGCCACTCTCTCCGTGATTAGACAGAAACTTATTCTCACATCAGACGAAAAACTGAAGTCGCCTACACAAATCAATGTGAAACCATTTGAACCAGTTTTGAAAGCTCTTGTCAAGAGAT
Organism: Gibbula magus; assembly: GCA_936450465.1. Classification (NCBI taxonomy): domain Eukaryota; kingdom Metazoa; phylum Mollusca; class Gastropoda; order Trochida; family Trochidae; genus Gibbula; species Gibbula magus. The sequence continues at coordinate 4,181,920 of OW388302.1, forward strand.
TCCATCCAGAGGTTCTGCAGGGAAACTACAGCGTGTTTAGACACACATTCTGTGAGAACGAGGACTTCTGTAAGGAACTGGTGGCGTCCTGCGTGTATGTTGATCTTGCTGCTCCTCAACAGGTGAGTTGAGACAGGTACATGTACCATGGCATTGATATACATATGATAAAACATTAAACACTCTTAATATTGAAAACATAAATGTGATTTGTTGGAGCATAACAATAATTTGAACTAGGACTGCCGCGGCAGTACTTATGTCTTCAGACTTTCGCTTGACCTTCACCTCCATGTTTGATCGAAGAATGTCACTTATACTATTATGTCAAAACTACCAATGTAACATGTATGTCTCATACCAACAAAACTGTGAAAATTCATAAGTTATATTATTAATCAAAATATCAAGAAAACCACATGACCTTCATATCCGCCATGATTTTTTTGTTTTTATTTGTACTGTGCATCTTTTAAGAAAAAATTAAGTCTCTAGGTTGATATTTAAAATTTCCCCTTTTGTACAAATTTATCAGCTTTTTGTTTTTACAGAACCGTTATACTTTCAATCGTTTACAACAAGTTGGTAATCTGTAAGTGGATTCAAAAAAATAATACTATACAGTAACACAGTCTCTAGTTCCTTTTGAAAATTATGCCCTTGTTATTATATACAAATTCTGACTTAAAAATATTTCACTGATGCTTGCAGTGCCACCAAAAGAAGACCAGGCTTCCATACAATGAAAATGTCATAATACAAAATTATCGTCCCTGCTACGAATATTATCAGGTTTATTAATTCGCATGAAAGGTTATTGTGATTCTTTTATAACAACTTGGAAATCTGTAAGTGGATATTCAAAAACAATACAGATGAAATTCCGTTGAAGAGATCACGGTTTTCCACAAGCTCCTGCCAAATTGCATGCTGCCATAAGCACACCAGGCGTCAAAATCATGGAAATATTGAATTTTATTTATTTGTAAACTACAACGAAAATAACAGCTTTATTTATTTGTTATAAATGTTATTTTGATTCTTTCAAAACAAGTTGCAAGTCTGAAAGTAGATATTTAGAAAAAATACAATGAATATTACACTTAAGAGATGAGATGCCAAGTTCCCGCAACCTCTTGCCAAGGAGCATGCCGCCAAAGGCAGGGCTTCCAAGTGAACCGATGGAAAAGCATTATAACACAGAAAATTTAAATGGCGGCCAAACATGTGAGCTACGAAGTCCTCATGATTTACAATATTGGTCTAAACGATATAAGCTATCGTTTAAATTAAGTTGCAAGTCTCTGGGTAATTTTTTTCAAAATTCCTACAGACCGGAAATGAATGTACGCGAGCCATTTTATTATTGATTCTTATACAGAAGATATGTATCTTCCTTCCCTGAAAAATTCATAAAGTTCCCGTCCTAGATTTTTTAGTTATCTGCCCGTGAAGTTTGCGATTTTTCCTATTTTCTCATTTTTGGACAAATTTGAAAGCTCTCTGTGAAAAATATATAATGAGTTAACACTTCCCATGATATAGCCAGATACTACAATGCATCTGCTTCAAGAATATGTAACTTACAGCTGTCTATCCAAAATACTTTCAGAGGAGAAGATTTTTAATGGTATTGATATATATATATGTATTACTCAACCGTAGTGAGATCACTCATAAGATAACAATGAGTTGGTTACACACATATGTGATACCATTGCATGCTGCCGTAAAGTCACAATAGGCGTGTGACGTCATAGTCGTTTTCGTTGACGTCACAATGATAGCCGCGCGACTGCAATAGCGGGTGACCTATTTGCAAGTAAGCGTCACTATAAACGATGTGATTGCAATTCAGCGCTATTTACATCATTGAGTAATAAATAAAATACTAAACGAGGTCCCGCTCGTTAAAATACCAAACCATCCACTCGTTTAATAAACATGTTATCAAACGGGACCTCGTTTAGTATTGTATATATATTCAACCTTTAAGCAGAATAGCATTAAAATGGTATCAACATTATAGAAAAATAAAGTTTTAATTTTTACATTTGGATTTAATCATGTTTAAGACAATATTTGGTAAAGAGAGCACATATTCCTAGATAATCATCATATATGTCTGGAATGGTTCCAAATAATACATCAGCAGGACGAGACAAACAAAGTCTTAGTAAAGTACTTCATATGTACTACTGTATGCTTTCAGAAAGATCCTGATATTAACCCTTCCTTTCAGGGTGGTTCAAAACAATTTATCAACCAAGCAGGAGAGGATGGAGTAACCATGTTGTGGACAGCTCTGAAGAGTGGACGTATGGCAGCTGTGCAGTCTTTAGTGAAGGTTGGAGCTGATGTGAACATACAGGATGAGAGAGGGAAAACAGCATTGCACTTTCTTTTGCAACTCCAACACTCTACTGCTGCTGGTGATGACCAACAACGAATGGTCATGGACAATATACAAGTGATAATCACTGAAGGAAGAGGGGATGTTAACATATGTGATCAGTATGGACAGACACCACTACATTGTCTCGGTCATGTCCAGAACTCTATTACCGTTGATGACATGAACACTATACGGATACTCATCACAAAAGCAGGAGGTGATCTTAATATTTGTGATGAGTATGGACACACACCTCTTCACTATCTGTTCAAATACCGACAATTCACTGCAGAGGAAATTAAGTGGATTATCACAGACGGTAAAGGTGATCTCAACCAATGTGAGCAGAATAAGTGTACCCTTCTACACTATCTGTGTGCAAACTCAAGCCTTCAACTGGACACTGTAGATCTGGTGATCAGTGAAGGGAAAGGTGACTTCAATAAAGCTGATGAATATGGATCTACACCACTCTTTTATCTATGTGACAATGAAAACTTTGAATTTGATGTAGTCCGTAGAATTGTCAAAAACGCAAAGGGGGACATCAACAAGCAAGATGACAATGGAATAACACCTCTCCATGTTCTCTGCATGAAATCACATCAGATAAAGGATATTCTGACATTGATCCATCAGGGAGACAAGGCCGACATGTTCGGAAACATACCACTTCACTTCCTGTGCAGGAGGCGAGGAATAAATGTTGAGGTATTACAACAACAGCTGAAGCAGATCCCTGAAGACGTCATGAAGTCACAAAACTCCCTCGGATACACACCCTTGGACTACCTCACTGACCAAGGTAATATTCTGTTTTCTTGTTAAGTATATTGTAACATCTATCATAGGCGTAGGAACCGGGGGGGGGGGAGAATTCTTGTTTTCTCAATTGTGTTGTTTATTTATCTATTAAAGTTTATAGAATATATTACGTTTAGAGGGTAAAACATCTCATTACTCAACTCAATAAGCCGTATCAGTAGAAAATGGTTATCCATATTGGTTTATAATGGTGCGATCTGTTTGCTTGGTCTCATGCAATTTGGAGAGATTAGACAGCAAGATGACCATGCCATCATGCCATTATATAAAAATCCACTCTGAGCGTTTAAAAGCCATCGAGTAATTTAGTGTTTTAAATACAACATTATGTTTTGGAAAACATACTTATGGCATAAATCGCTAGAGACAACTACAAAACATATGATAAATAATTTTCATATCACAATCCGATGAATTTGGTTTTAAAGACAAGTAGGCCTTAGATTAAAAAGCGTCAATAGAATTTATTGTCATATTGACAGCCTTTCCTTTTCTGCATAAAAAAAGTACCACAGAGTAACAAGGATTATCAATTTCACGAAGCTCGTTTTTTCAACTGTTCTCATTCATTATACAATTCAAGCAACGTACCTTGTTGGGTAATACATTTATTTTAATATCTGTAGAAACTACTCAATTGAAAGAACTGTATGGTCATTAAATAAATAAACGCCAAAAACTTTATGTTTATATTTTGTGGACTACTCTTAAAGGGTCTCTTTTATGTGTATGTTTACATTGTGGGAGAAAACCACAATGTTTTGCGCTTGAAAATAATAAACATGATCTATATGTAGACTTGAAAACACCTTTATTAATTAGTGCGAATTCTCTGCTTATTTTTGGTCGAACAACTAAATCTGCGAAAAATTAGGAGTATATTTTTCAATACGATTTGTTTTTAGAAATGTCTATTAACATAATCAATGGCTTTTAGAGAAATAGCTAAATCAGTCTGAACGCTTGAACTACATTCGAATGTTTAGTATGAACACCTTAAAATGACCGCTCGAAGGGAAACATTCTTTTTAAAATTATGTTTTTGTTTCAGGGGTCTTTTTTCGCCATTTGTAACACTCATGTTTCTTTTCGTGAGAGCAATGTATTTTAGTAAGAACGGCGTGCTACAGTTCCTTTAAAGTTACAAAAATAAAACTACTATGCAAACGTATAACCATTGTGATGAAATAAAATCTAATACTCTTTTTAATTGCTTAGAAATGTCCTTCTCATGTCATCTGGTTGCAGTGTTAGTTCACTCGCCCAGAAACCATCAGGTTGCCGGTTCGATCCCACATATCCTTGAACGTATTTGTGATCAGTGTGAAAGTGCCAATGCATCTGCCATCTTATACAAAAGTTTGATGTCAAATGAGGAAGATTGTAACGGCAGTATATTTTACATCGAAATGTTAAAATTTTTGTCTATGGAAATCGAGTTTTTACATAACAACAGTGATATTTGTGAGTTTGAATTATGTTGTTTGAAAAAGCCTGCATCATTAGCGTTTTGATAGCCAATAGCAACAGTGTAAGACATGTTTCCATATGTGAAGACACGAATAAATTCACCATTGATCATTGATGATTTTTTGTATTGAAGCCCTTCAGTGGAATAGATAATTAACATATATAATTAAAGACATTAACCCACTCTCAGGGATGTCATTCATGTTGTTTTACAACACTCGTGCCAATAAAATTATGTTTGCCTTACTTTTCCTCGGAAAAAGATGTAAAAACATTATGACATCTCAACTTGAATACGAATCTCTATATATTCGATTGTGGAGAACTTGGTTCACCACGCCATATAAACAATGTTAAGATAGTTTGCAATTACCAAACCTAAAATATCATCAAAATTTGTAAAACAAAATGTAGCTGTTTGCTTACATACTGTCCATACTTGGCTCTATAACTGATCAGACCCTAAATAAAACAATATATGAAGTTGAAAACTTTTTCAAACATTTTCCAAATCCACAATTTATAACCCATCGCCGGCCATATTTGCCAAGACGACTGTACACTTAATTGGGAAGAAGACGACTTATGATGATTGTTTTACCTGTGGTCCTTGCTTTGGGTCACAGAATCAACAAATCTACAATTTATAATTCCAATGGCCAAAGTGTCTAAACACAAGATTTCAGATTTCGAGAGTCAGTGTTTCTTAAGAAATAAAAAAACTTAAAGCTAAAAGACGGAAGGATGGACGATCGCCGGAAACCATGCAATGTCACCGGCCTTTCTTTCGACGCCATGCATATTAGACGGCATGCCGTCTTTATAAGACAATATCATTGTTGTTATTAGACGGCATGCCGTGTGTATAAGACAATATGTTTTAGACGGCATGTCATCTGCCTAAGACAATATGTTTAAGATGGCATGCCATCTTTGTAAGACAATATTTTTCAGACGGCATGCCATCTTTATAAGATAATATTTTTAGATGGAATACCGTCTGTTTATAAAGAGACGGAAAGCCGTCATTTATTCATCAAACTATATTTATCATTTAAATTTCAAATAATGACGTCTCCCTTCTGACAATATAGATGCCATGTCGTCCAAATTATTTAAAGATGGTATGCCCTCCTAAAGTATGCTTTATTAGACGGCATGCCGTCTGATATCACAACATATGCCAAAATATCCCAATTTACTAAAAGAAATGATTCTCTTAATAAGAACAATGATATACATGTTTTTGCCTATCCGTATGCTATAATATCTTATCTTTGAGTATGCACTCTTGAGTTAAATCCTTGGCACAGATATTGAGATATATCGATAAAACCACTACCACCCCTAACTCTGCTTTTCCATGTTTTTCGTCATTTCTCTGGTCTGAAATAGATTACCTATTTTTGTGTAGTTCAGATCATCAGAGGGAAGGGGGCATTTATTGTTTCGAAAATATTTAGCTTTGTCTGATCCTGTGTTTTCTATATGCTTGAATGCATGGTTAAATCAAGGACGGAAAGCCGACATGTCCCTGACTGTATATAGAGCTTATTGAAAGCTGTATTAAGTATCAAGATGATCACCATGTATATGTGTAACAGCTTCCCCTTAGATATACGTATACATTCATGTCTGAACTTGCAAGCCACCCAAATACACATTCATGCTATTCAATATAGCCCTGTGTCAGGCCGGAGGTCGCGTGTTGTCATGTTGAAAGACAATACTATGTGGAGGTTGTTGAACGAATGCAAGGACTAGTGATCCCTCCCATGTACATCTGCACATTGAAGTTGCTATGAATGATACCTAGTCTAGCTTTCAATTCCCAATAGATCCCTTCCCGCACCATAAGGCCATTCTGCCGTACGCTGGAACTTACATTACACAGTTAGGAACTAAACGTTCCCCATCCCGTCTCGGCTGCAACATCAGCTCTCAATATATATCTGTTTTCATCTGAAATAGGAGATCGTGTCCTACTTGTCTTGCCCACTTCAATCTCTTTACCGTCGTTAGTGCCTCCCAAAAATATGGATGGTATGCTCCAATCCACTGCTCCCACACTCTTTGTGTGACTGTCTATCGACTGATACGATGTCCGAGCGCTGTTACTGGCACGATGTGAAGTCACCAAGGATCTCCTACTTGCTGTCTGACCTGCCTGCAGTAGACATTATAACATCATTCTACCTGCATTTTGTAGAGCACGTGTTGGTAAATAAATTAGACTATGTCACCTTTGGAAAGTATTTTCATTTTATTGGTTCGATCTTCACAATCTTGCTGACCTTTCTCTTATGACCAGATGACCAGCTGCCCTGGAGAGACGGACTCATACGGAGATCACCAGCCGACCTGGTCCTGGGTAGTTTCAACCTTCAGGACAGGAGGATCGTCGTGCTGGGTAAATAATGTACTTAGTTGATATAACTGGGAGCATCATCGTCAAATTCTAATGCTTGGTAAATAATGTACTTATAGTAAAAATAATTGGGTTCAACATAGCCACAATATCCATACCATAAGCAACACATGTATAGACAATAGCTTCAACATTATCAGAACCGTAGTACTGATAACTGTTCGTAGTATCAATATGTAAATACATGTTGATTAGTCGATAAGTTTCCATGTACGATTATGTTTGACAGGAAATATCAAGTGATATCGCTTCGGAGATATATCGTTTTGACAGTATATGTTGCAAAGCGAAAGAGCGATAAAGGGAAAGAGCGATAAAGCAAAATAGCGATAAAGTGAAAGAACAATAAAGCGAAAGAGAGATAAAACGACATATTACCGACTTGGTATTTGGATTCACATTTTGAAGGTCGCTATTATATAAATATAATTAATACAAGTTAATTTTTATGAAGAATTTGAATAAACATAAAATTATATTTCTCTATAAAACAATCTACTGTGAATAATAGAGAAATCCATGCTAATTAAAACAGACATCTGCAACTCTAATAGATTAATTCATATGCACATAAATACTTCCTTAGACATACTTTATATGACTGGTTATAATAGATTTAATTGAGCAAAACAAAGTTTATATGAATTTTAATCGGCACACTCTGATTTCTTCTACTTACTCTTTATTTTTGCATGTAAAAGAGCTGTCACATATTGGTTAAAATCATTAAATATGTCTGACACACGGCATCCCAAAAAATGGTATTATATGATATTAAAAGGTAAAGAAAATAATAAAGTTAATTGGGCTTCGAAGTGTCGAGATTTATTGTTCAGTTTGGACTTTGATTTTGTTTGGGACCGCCAATTTGTTTATATGCCTGCTTCGTTTTTCTGAGAATGTCTGTGTCGACTAAAAAAGACAGTACGTTAAATAAAAACATGTGTCATAAATGTGGTATGTGCACACAGCAGTGATTATAGGTAGACCACGAAAGAGCAATAAAGCGAAAGAACGACAAAGCGAAAGAGTGATCAATCGAAAGAGCGATAAAGCAAACGAGCGATAAAGCGAAAGAGCGATAAAGCGACTAAAATGTATTCATGAACAGAATTGGTTTTCTTCACTTCAAAATGGCAACAAATCCATATCTTACTCTTATTTTAAAGCTTCACTGTCTAAGGAGCGATAAAGCGAAAGAGCGATAAAGCGACTAAAATGTATTCATGAACAGAATTGGTTTTCTTCACTTCAAAATGGCAACAAATCCATATCTTACTCTTATTTTAAAGCTTCACTGTCTAAGGAATTATATTTGAATGCGGTTGTTTTTAAACAGTTTAGAGTAGCATTAGCCCAATTTAGGTGTGTTTCGCATCATTTAAGAATTGAAACGGGTCAGATTATAATATAGATAGAACTGATAGATTATGTTCACAATGCGACGAAGGCTATATTGAGGATGAATACCATTTCCTTCTTGTGTGTTCCAAATTTAAAGAGCTCCGCCTCAATCATTTGCTTGACATTTTGTGTACACATCCAAATAAAACTAAATTTAAAATCCTCATGTCAACATCGAATTGTAAACTTCTCAATAATTTAGCAAGCTTTATTTTCCATGCCATGTACCAAAGATGTTAAATGAATGACTGTTGCTGTACACATCATGTCTTGTCATTTATAACATATGTAGTAATGAGACGATGGCCTACACTTCAGAAATAAAGAATTGAAATTGATTACTTCTGATATATATTCATCAACAAGATACAAGTTTGGAAATCTATTGTAACAACACTGGTATTTTATTTAGACATTCACTAACAAATCAAAGAAAAGAATAAAATAATCTATCATTATCAAAATAAAATATATACTTTTGTTTACTGGGTTATAGTTGGCACATCAAAAAGTATAAAGATGCTATAAGGCTATATCACAGAAGAATATTTATGTGACATTGTGTATTAATATGTGCGACAGAAATAATTCCAAAGGGTTTGATTCCATCTCCTTAAAGGCTGCTATAAAAGAACTAATACAGGCAAAATCTTCATTTTGCCACATACACCAAAAACATTATTCATAGAGAATATTTCTGACATTAAGAGCCCAACATTGAATACCTTCTTCTGCTAATCTCAATTGTAAACAATAAGCATAAGAAAAATGATGTTAGTCTGCTATAGTATAATAATCTTAACCACTATTGAATAATGATTACATATTGCTCATTTCTAAATTAACAATAAATTGCTACAATATTGGGGATAATGTTACAGGGACATAAAAACTGCGAACTCTGTGCATGGTAATGACATATTAATATGATGATAGGATGCGCGTCTTCAGAGTATGGAGCTTAGCTTACATTCGGATAATTATTGGAGGTTACACAGTCGTCTCTTTAACACTTGAGTGGTTGTTTCAATCGGCTTACATATATTTATGAAACTAACTCTGTGTCTTCTTCGAATAAAATGTACATTAGAAGTAGACGAAATTAGTAGTTAAACAATAACTTCAGCAGTAGCGGAGGGAGATGTGGTGCGTCCTCATCGCTCATGCAACCACAACCCAAATAGCGTAATGATTGCACGGTATTCGTATATAACAAATTACACAAGTATAGACTTTAAATATAAATCCAAATGTGGAGGCATCATTTACTACCACCAGCACCAAATAAGGAAATAAATAGACATGAGGTGTTTTTAAAATAAATTGATGCGTTGTTTACACAATAAATAGGATTGATGTATGGGGCTATACATTGATCGATGGCATTGATTGGATGTCAGTTAATATGTAATGTAATGTATAAGGAATACGAGATTGAGACTGATTGATTGAAAACTGGATGTTTATTTAATAAATGAGCTTAGTACATAGTATAGATAAAGTACACAATAAAATGAAATGTAACTATTTTATAAAATATGAAACTAATTGTACAATTACGTCAGTAAATAGTGTTAAGCACTAGCTATATAGGAATGACATATCCCATGTTTATACAGTTCCCCCAAGTGTCATCTTTCTCCTTATTACATTTATTTGCACAGCAAAATGCCTACTTTATTTTTTTCTAAATTAGACAATTATTTTAACAGATTGTAAGTCGTTTTTAGAATTATTGTCATATATAACATATGAAGTTACGGGCCGATGGCCTACACTTCAGAAATATTGAATTGAAATTGATAACTTCTGATATATATTCATCAACATAATGTAAGATACAAGTTTGGAAATCTATTGTAACAACTCTGGTATATTATTTAGACATTCACTAACAAATCAAAGGAAATAATAAAATAATCTATCATTATCAAAATAAAATATATAATTTTGTTTACTGGGTTACAATGTGCATCATAACACTATTAGGCTATATCACAGTAGAATATTTGAGTGACATTGTGTATTAATATGTGCGACAGGAATAATTCTAAAGGGTCTGATTCATGAGCACTTTTTGGGTACATTGGACTAGATGTAATCAGTAGATGAACAATAACTTCAGCCGTAGCCAGGGGCTGAGGGATTGGGGGTGCGTCCTCAGCGCTTATGAGATGCGTTGTTTATACACTAAATAGGATTGATGTATGGGCTTATATAATGATTGATGACATTGATTGAATGTCATATTGTAGGCCATCGGCCCATATTACTTGTATTTGCACAGAAATAGCCTACTTTCATTTTGTTTAAATTAGACAATTATTTTATCAGATTGTAAGTCGTTTTTAGAACAATGATCAAATTCATTACCAAACAAATTGTAAAATTGAGGGTGTCAATTAATTAATCCGTAAAGGTGTACTAGTTTGTTTGTGCATTTGTAATGACTTTTGCATGCGGATATATACCTCAATTATTCGTAAAGCATTTTATAACTTAAATGATTTAAAGCTTATAAGGGCTCGAGATATGTTATGACCGTGTGAAAAATGGTTTTAAATGTACAAATGTACAGATGTTGTTGAAATAGTTAGTAGTTACAAATATCTTGGAACTCATATTGATAATAAGTTGAATTTCTCTGAAAATACGGATCGCATTTATAGCAAGTGTCAATCTCGCCTTCATTTCCTCAGGACGCTCCAATCTTACCACATTGACTCAACTATTTTGGCTCTGTTCTATAAAACCTGTGTTCAGTCTATTCTCAGTCTCTCTATCGAATGTTTGTTCGGCTCCCTGTCACACACAAATATAAACAAATTAAATAAGATAATTAAACAAGGAGAGAACATGTCTAATCCTACCTTTAAGACATTAGCTTAGCTTCAAGAAGGACAGGCTCAAAACTTGGCTTCAAAAATTATCTGTGACCCTTCACATGTTTTGCACGACTGTTTTGAATTGTTACCCTCTGGCCGTCGGTTTAATGTACCGACGTGCAAAACCAAACGTTATAAAATGTATTTTGTACCAAAGTCAATTCTTCTATTGAATAAGCATTAATGTTCCCATCATCATTCACGTATATATTCCATGTATTTATTATAAATGAATGTGTATAAGTTTGTAGTTATGCTCACTCAGACGTATCTTATCTTATCTTAAATAGATAAGGCAGGTTACAACTAATAAACTAAAGTGCAAAAGAAACGTCCCAATACAAAATACAACATATTTCAATTCAACTGCTAGAATTACGAATGAAACAGCGGTATGTCATTTCTTCAAAAACCAACAATGCTAAATATGAATTTTCAAAAAATTATCTGTTCATATTTCTGAGAAACACACGCTTTAGTAATTCGTCTTTTTGTTAATCCTTAACTAGCGACAAGCGATTTAGCACCCAACGTGTATTTGAACATGCATTAACATAAAATTATCATACTTTGATGTATGAAATTGTGACTACTACTTTACAAAACATGTGTCTATCGAATAGATTCAAAATCTACTTTCTCCGACATCAATAGTTCAGTTTATACTCTTTTAAAAGTGCGGGGACGTTTCTTTTGCATTTTAGTATATGTATGAATAAACTGGGCTGAAAACTCTGCACACCATGTATATCATAAGTATGGTCATTATTGGAGACCTACTATTGACGCAAGCTGTTACTATGGCAGCAGAGTACATGCATGTTTTACATGTTGAGAGTCACGGGCTAAACAATTGTGTTCTCTCTGACCAAATCAAAATCAAATAGTTTACCTTATCACCCAAAACTGTCCTTTTAACAGGGTACTCCATCCTTGTAAGATCAAACGCTATCATTTTGACAATACAAGTTGCAGTGCTTGTAATGATGAACTTGATGAGATTTCAAACAAGAAGAAACTAACGATTACTAATTCACCACGTAGCTGGGAAAGGCTTGCAGTTGCAAAGAAGTTTAAATGTTTTGTTGGAATACAGTGATGGCTTAGGCTCGAGCGGCTATGATGTCACAATGCCGACGATAACGTGACACAATGTTTTTTACTTTGAGACGACAAGCTATATGATGTTTATAAAAAAAAAACCCATATCAGATGAGTTCTAGCTTAGGATAGGTACGTGGGAACTTAGTAAAGAAACGTCACTCGCTATGTGCATTGAGAGTTCACCTCCACAGGACCAAAATTAGTGGAATCCAATTTCCGGATACCTCCCATATTCTTACCCATTTGGTATCCAGGAATCCGGAAATGAATACTTTCCCGTATCCCAGATCCGCCCATATTCTTCAGGATATTTTTTCCGGAAAGTAGGTTTCTAAGAATACTGGAATCCGGAAATGTATACTTTTCCGTATCTCTGATCCGAGTGTCTTCTACTGGACATTTTTCCGGAAAGTATGTTTCTAAGAATACTTAATCCGGACAGAATAATTTATCAGGATACCCTTCTATTAGTAGGAATAGGCAAGTTATTGGGTAATATTACCGTCTAATGTTAAAAAAGTTTTCACATTAATTGATAATGATAATAATAATAATAATAATAATAATAATAATTTATTACTATGTCATGCTGTTGCAATAAACTATATATACAGCATTACACTACACACATAAAAAGCTTGCCTACTAGAGTCTATAAGACACACTTTTTACCTTATTGAACAAGAAAGAAATATATAAATTAAAATTGTATATGGATATACATACATAAAGGCTAATACTTCTTCTAAAAAATGTTCACTGATTCACCGACCTTCATACACACTCATAATAAACTCTCCAAAACATTCAAACGCTCAATCTGACACTCTCTCTCCACTCCGACCAACACACACAGACTCACCCACATATGATATCGTGCATTCTATCAAAACCAATCAAATTTATGAAACAAAGTCTATTTTATAACGGAGCTGCTTTTAGGGACATCAAGTGTCATACCTTCAAAATAAATTAAGGGAGACAACTCTGTCCTGGCACCTCACTGCATGCTGCTGATGTTTTTGTTTATAAACTTGTCTCATGTGTTTACATTAAACAGCTTTTATATATATCAACATTTCACTTTAATGTTCATTACAATAGAATAGAGGGAGTATATTTATAATTGTTAACCTGTCGACTAATTAACACCTTGACTAATTGGCAGGCTAATTAAGACCTTGACTAAGTGTATGTAGCAACAGGTGGGAATGGTGTGCTTGAGCAGTATTTCGGTACACATCCATGTATTGATAAATTTGTGCATCTCATGACATGTGATTGAACCTTCTCAAAATGTGCCATGATATTTGCGTTATTTTGCCACACAAAGAATGTGCAATATTCTTGCTTGACCGCACATCACCTCGGCTAATTAACACCTTGACTAATTGGATATAAACAATTAGTGTCTCGATGTGGCAACAGGTGAGAGCAACTTATGTTGCTTTAAATAGCTTCTGTCCTTTCATCATTTACTTTCACATATTGTATATATATGCAATACATTTTTAACAGTGTCATATTGGCCAAATTATTGCTGTTTGTTAACCATATTTTTGTCTGTTTATGAATTTTACAATATAATTGTCGTAATGATAGAAGACTAGAAACTTGCCATTGATAACACAATGAATAGAAATGAACAAATCACAAACATAGATGCAATGCAACAAATATTGATTTTATTAAAATACATATTAAAAAAATAAACAATAAACTGGACAATTTTTATAATAATCATCAAATCAATAACAGATTCATATAAATTGAGCATTTCATTCAGTATGTATATATGTTATATCAAAATACAATAGAGGTATTGCCAATTTATTATGACAAAATGCGACACACGTCCATAACTTCACGCTCTCACATCTAATTTGGACATTGGTAGTAGACTCATGAAAATAATTCTGCGTAGAGGTTAAATTGCTACTGTTTACAACAATCATACTAATAGCATATGTGGTGGATCACTGAGAACAAATATTTGAAGTGTATATTCATTATGTACAATACAATTAAATACTCATGGAAATAAAATATACATATATATATATATATTTTTTAATACCATGATTATCTCATCGAGTGAGGTTGAACATTTTTTTAGCAGCCACGAGTGAGAATATATTACTCTTCTATCTCATGAGATGAAATGAGATATAGAGGATATCTGTCTTTTCTTGACTAATACCATGTTTATCTCATCGAGTGAGGTAGAAAGGTTGTATTTGGCAAATTTGACCATGTCCATCATGTCAGCTGACCACTGATCATCAATACCTGTAACAACAATCCTGTTTCTAGCAAATGATGTTCTCACAGGTCGTTGTAGGCTGTAAGCTTCTTGTCTCTGTATCCATTTCCTTATCTTATATTTGCTGAAAACAAACTTTCCATCCCTTTTCACATATCTGTACAGTTTATCCGGCCCAGCAAAACTAGCAGGGTTCTGTGGTGAGCAGTAAACAGATGATAGATACTTTTCCCAGGGGACCATGATGCTATCAAAGTCAGCAACTAGATAAGTCAATAAGTCCATGCGGTTTATATACACTTAAGTCCTCATCATCAGAAGATTGTTCATCAAGATCTAAGTCCTCAGCCTGAGACACGTCCACATGAGATAAGATGTCCTTGGCTATGGGTTTTATCCATTGACTGATCTTCCTGTACATTTCATCTTGCTCAGTATCTAAATCAAGTTTCTTCAACTTCTCCAGGATAGGCTTGAACAGAGGTCCATTACCAAAGTAGTGGATACTTTTGATAGCTTGGACCAGTCGTTGTAGAAAGGTAGTTTCCCAACATTTCTTCAATTTCTTTTCAATCCATCTTTCAGTCTTTCCTTCATCTTCATAGGTTTATTTCTTTTTCCAAATGTCCTCCTTACAGGCTTCAAGAGTCCTCTCCCACATGTCTTCGATGCCCTTGACTTCTCGTTCTTTATCTGACTCAGTTGGAGTCACAATAGGATTTGTGATAGCTGGGAATGGATCATTCTGAGTGGCATTGGCTATATCCAACCTTGGTCGCTTCCTCAAAGGCTCATCCTCTAGTTCAGGACACCATGTCTTCACATGATTCAGTACATCACGTATGTTTTGGAACATCAATCCGCAATCCTTACAGGCAGGCATGTCTGAGAGCTCTTCCTCACACGTCTGTTAACTCTGCAGCTCTGGCTCAGACTGAACATCCCATGGTTCATGCCCTTTATTTATAGGTGGTCTAACAAGGGCATTGGGACACATTCGCTCAGAGCTCAGTTTAAAAGGCTTTAGGTCCACTAACAGATGCCCATAGGGCTGAGCTATGGCTTCTTCATATTCTTGCATGAGCATCTGTGTTTGTCCGGGATACATTTGTCTCGCCAACTTCATCACTTGTTGTTTGTCAACTGGATTGTTGAATAGCACCAGGTAATGATAGTTCTTCTTTGAGTTTGGTCTTTGTTATAGTACACATTTTGATTGATAGCGATCACAGACAAATTTCTGTGGTGACTTCCTTCAGTAAACAAATCATTGACACGAGAATCCTTGCTTGCTGTTGACATGAGATCATCTAACACAATCAGGTTTCTGACTCTGGGATTGATAAAATCATCCTGCTCCAAGTTGGCTGGAATACCCTGTATAAATTCAACTCTTGGGTGTACCATAGCCCTTATGTCATCATACAGAGACTGCCAGCGTCGATAACGCCATAGTATACGTTGAGAGGGTGGTTGCGTATTCATATTTGCTAGCAGCTGCTTCACGGGGTAAGTTTTTCCACATGATGATGGACCTGAGACATTAAGAGTATAGGGGTGAAATAGTTGTTTAAGATCCATGGATTGTGGTTCCTGCTGTTGCTTGCTGCGTGTTGCTGCTTGCTGCTGCTGTTTAGAGTGTTTTATACGCTGATGTCTGACGAGATCATGAGAACATGCATATGTCTTAGAGCATAGTGAACAAGAGTATATCTTGACTGTCCAATGTCCAAATCGTAAATGACTATGCTAACAAACTTTTCTCCTTTTGTAGTTTGGCAATTCTCCAGTGTCCATAGGCCAAACTGGTGATCCCATCCTCGAGCAGGTACCTCTTGTCGTCATAGGAGTCCACGTTTGTTCAGCTGGATGTTGTACAGCTCATGACCATAACTTCTGATCATGGTCATTGATGACATGTGGACCTCCTCCTTAAACAAACACTGCCTGTAGTGCTCATGATTGGTCTGGTGTTTGATAACAGATTTCTTGATACCTTTGGCAGTCTTCTTCTCCACCAAGGATATTTCATCTGTTTGTTTATCCTTCTGTTCATGGATGAGCGAATACATATTAGATTTGAGCCCTACAAACTCGTGGATAGGTAAGCCATTAGTCTCGTCCTTCATCTTGCCCAATACCTTCTTGTTTCTGGTGCTGTATAGAGGATGCTTCGTGTCATAGTCAGAGGTGTCATACAGGTGTTGATCCTTAGCCATATCTGCATAGATATCCTCCGTTTGTATATTGTAACATAGAGAGTCGGTGTCGGTGAACAGGAGTTGTGCTTTGGGGCCATACCTCTTTTTGATGTAATTGTATTGGAAGTCATACATCAATATCTTGGAGATGTCTAAGATGCTGAATCCCACATAGATTGGTCTGTTGAGGTAAAACTTCTGCTTCTTGAGATGGACTGCAACCAGATCTTCATTGAAAATGCGGAAAGCATGGAAGCTGGGCTTGGCAATCAGTTTCTGAGCTCGTTTGGGACCTTGATCCAATTTCTAATCCACTCTCTTTCTTAAGTTATCCATTGTCTTGCCAAACCCTGAGTTGCTCATCAGCTTGTAGATTTTTTTCTCAAATTCATTCTTGGCCTGCTTTCTCCTCTCTGTGTTACATTCGATGTAGGTCTTCAGCCAAGGTTTCTGCATAAATTTTAAAACTCTGTGTATTTTAGTTAGCGTCATTCCCAAAGAGAGGTAAAATTTGAGATTTCGAAAGAACATATTTCAGCTTGTGCTGTAAATTGGGAATGAGTTTTTTAACTGGTTTTATATCGGACTGCTGTTTTCTTATTTTGTTTCTTCTGTTTGATTCCATCCTTGATATCATTAACTTTCTCATCTAGTTTTCATTTCAAGTCCTTAGCATCTGATCTGTCACTTCCAGAGATTCTACAGCGAGTGAATATTCGATATGAGGGTCGTGCAGGTTCTCTTCAAAAAGGAGGTCCACTTCCATCAGATATCCCTCTGGAGCATCATCAGGAACTTGAGTGATGTCAGGTACCTCGTCCACCCATGTAAAGCAAGACACTGGAAGGGACTGACTCATGGCCCAACCATATAAATTGTTGGCGTCTAGGTACATGATGTGATTTTTGGGCTTGGTAGGATCATAGTCAGGAACACCTTCGTGGTTGGCTTTGGCATGGCGATGAGAAATCATTGAGATTCCGCCTATCAAACCTTGTAGTACAGTCACAATAGCATTTTCATCTAGACAAAATTGCAACAGAAATAAGTTATTCACCAAATGATTTCATACATACCTATAAATGATATACTAAAAGTCCTTAAAAGTCCTGTTCGGGGAAGTTATGTTAATTAGCTATTAAAATCTAATGACTTCGCGGTAAGAAATCACAGTTAGTTATGGGCCTTGCTGGCCTTCATACGCAGACTATATTGACATCCGGTTCGAGGACATTTCTCACATGGCAGACAAAATCAAGCAAAAGAAGGAATTATGGATGCATCCGATGATGGTAAGTTTCTTAACTTATTCATAAGGATGAATTTACTTATATACCCAGCACATTCAGTCTAAATTACGATAATTACAGTAATCTAGTTCAAAATGCATTTCGTCGTCTGCTACATTCGGCCGTCACGTCAATTACATCACTTCCGTAGATGTAAACTAGTGTAAATCAGGCTGATAATTATAAATATGATTTGATGTATGTATTTGAGATCGTGTTTGATAATTATTATGTTGTAAAAGTCTGATGCAGCAAAACAAATCCTTTAAAATTCAATTTCTAAATACTGTTGAGGTTCCTGACCTTAAAAAAATCTATGGAAGACGAAAAGGACCAAATTCACCATGTTTCCAAAAACGATGAGGTGTGCAAACAACGTCAAATATTGACATTCTATTCTTATTAATGCTCAATTTATTGCGATGTAAGTGAATTAACATTAAAAATATTCATTAGAAAATGATTGATATTAAAATATTAATCATTTTTTTTATTAATAGGAAGCAATTTGAATGTTTACACAGCACCAAAAAACTGGTAAATGTTTTCAAATTTTCAAATTCTGTTGATAATTCCTGACATCTGTAATTTCAACCAATAATTTTGTTAAATATATATATTTGCAAGTATTTTAAGGAATATATTATTTTTTCATTTTTTTTTTTTTTTTTTTTTTTTTTAAATTCAGGCAGCGATATCAGTTCATTATATTTGGTGACTGCTTGAATTAGAGACACTCCGTCATGCCAACAATTTGATAAAATTAGCATAATCTTTTTAAATTGTCTTTTATTTCTTTAGATCTATATTTAATCGACACGTCTGCATTTAAAAGAGTTGAAATATCATATAATTTGAATTGAATAGACCTGTGATTTCAAAATACTGAATGTAAAAATGCATACCTTTGATAGAAAACGGGACATTGGACAACCTTTCTTACTCGTTTTATATCTATTTTGTAGGTCAGAAGAACCTCATGCCAGCATGCATCATTTGTGGATTGCCAACAACCAATGACAATTCTTCAGTTTTGACGACAAAAGGATGCCAGGGTATTGCTGAAGCTAGCGAACAACGTGGGGACAATATCCATGCTCAGACAGGTCAAAGAGTCCACAAAGACTGTAGAAAAAAATACACAAACCCATGTCAAGTTAAGAAGTCTCTTGCAACACAATGTGAAAATGATGAACAACTCCAAACACCATTATTGCGTTCAAGAGAAACTTTTATATTTTCTGAACAGTGTTTATTTTGTGCAAGTTCTGCCAAAATCTCAAACAGGAAAAGGGGCTGTGATGTGTTTCCAGTTCGAACCTCAGGCTTCCAGTCAGAAATACTAGCCATATGTGATGAGAGGGGAGATCAATGGAGCATTCAAGTAAGAGGCCGAATTGAGTGTGTAAATGATCTGAATGCCGCTGATGCCATCTACCATCAAACCTGTAGTGTCAACTTTAGGACTAAAAACGACTTACCAAAGAAATATTCTAATGTAGACAGTGACATTAGCAAGACCAAAGGTAAACGCAGTTTAAGTGATCACCATTTCCTTCAAGTGATATTCTATCTAGAAGAGAGAAAGAATGAGCAGGTAACACTGAAGGACCTTGTTGAGAAGATGACAGAATGTGGTGATGGTGATGCATACTCTGACAAGCACATGAGGAGAAAGTTGATAGACTATTATGGTGACAGTGTCATGTTCACGAGTCAGCATCAGAGATCTGATGTCGTTACCATAAGAAGTGAAATCAGTGGGATTTTGAGACAATTTCACAAAAATTGTGTTTCAATGGATGAGGAAAATGAGAAGTCAGACATTATCCAAACTGCTGCAAAACTCATAAGATATGACATCATGCAGATTGACTCCAAGACAGACTATTACTCATCACTGGACATTATGAAATCTGAGGATCAAAACAAACAATAACTACCAGAAAGTTTGATGTCATTGCTTCAGAAGGTGATAAAGGGAAAAGATAGTTTGAAGGCCATAGCTATTGGTCAGGCAGTCACACAAAATACACGGCCTCGTCAACTTTTATCACCAATACAACTTGGACTTGGAATTCAACCTCATCACAAGTTTGGATCAAAATTTGTAATTGAAACTTTGAATGCTTTTGGCTTTTGTGTATCATACTCTGAAGTACAGCGATTTGAATCCAATGCAGCTTGTCAACTATCAACTGATGTGCAGGGTTTTGCAACTGAATTCTTTCGAAAGTATCTCGTGTGTTTCGCGAAAGTATCTCGTGTGTTTCGCGAAAATTTCGAATGTTTTCATTTCCAATTTCTCTGAAAAACATTTTCCCGTGGATGCGTGGTATTTATGCTCGAGATTGGGGAGAGGCTAGATGTAGGAGATGTGTGGTATGCTTTTTCAGAAGCATAATACTTTGTGATACTTTTTGGAAGTTTTAGAAGAATCAACATACATAAAGCGATCATGTAGGATTATAGTATTGTAGGACGAAATCGATAAGGGGATTGCTTTAGATTGACCGATTGTAATGAGGTTTCTTACACTGGTCATGAGACAAAAGAAAAAGAGGCGTGTCAGTATATGCATTGTATCAGCAACTGTTATTTCAGGGTCAAATATTACAATTGTATATCATTACTATAGTTTTGCAACAACGTAGTAAAGGGTTTAAAAAAGTGTTACGACAGTGACATGTTCAAATTTCAATGTATATGGTATATCAAATGTCTATGAGCGCGAGTTATGCTTTCATATTTTAATAGGTAACCTAATTAACTTAATAACGCCGACAGGTTATGCTCAACGCCTGGCCCGCCAGGTCCACTAGCACCTAGGTGCAGCGAGGCCAATTAGACATCGTCACCTCTGATTTAGCGAGAGCGAGTGGCATGTCATAAACATGACTGATTGTTTGTTGTGTCTTGCATAACGATCAAAAGTAGACAGGAATTGGGTGATACGGAACTATTGTAAATGATGTAACATTAAGATATCCGACGTTGAATGTATTTGCTGCTTGTTAGTTATATATTGTCAGATCTTACAGATGAACAATTATGATATATACAGTGCTGTGATAAGTTTGCCAAACTTAACATCCTGTAAGATATCTAAACAATGTGTAAAAGTGAACGTCTTTATTTACCTGAATTTATATTTATTCTTGGTCTGTATCACTTGTAACTGTTTGTCATATAATAATAATAATGATAATAATGCCAGCAAGTTTATGCATATGTTTAAAGCTTGTATTATTTATATCTACCGCCGACAGTGAACACAAAAGAACACGTTAAAGAAGAAGAAGAGAAGAAAGAAGAAAAGTATTTTATTTCGGTGTCACGTGCATGCATACATTAATTTTCACATATGGCATAATAAAACAATATTCACATGATATAAACACATTGCAGATAAAAAGATAGCACCCGGTCTACAAAGGCCTACGAGGCACCATATTACTTTGTTCATATCAAAATATAGATGAATATGGATATAAAACATTGCATATACAAGGATAGAGTTAACATTAAAATTAAGTGAGGCGCAACCTCCGTCTGTACATGTTATATATTAAGGCGGCCAGTGGCTTACATAACCTACTGCTAGATAATAAATATACAGCCTGGTCAGTCGGGTTGAGATGTAGAAAGGAAGGGTCAGCCTAAGATACAGATTTCCAAAATTCATACCTTAAATCTGAGTAAAAATTACAAACAGCGAGAAAGTGAATGTCATCCTCTATACAGTTATTGTTACAGAATTTACATAATCTTTGATCAAGAGGTACTTTAGGACGGGAAAACCTACCTAATTCTATTTCTAAGGGAAGAATGCCACATCGTAATTTGCTGAGTATACTGAGGTGTGAATGCTGAAAAGAAGCAGAAACATAAGATTCAGTATTTAGGGAATGTTTAAATAAGCGGTAAGTCCGCAACTTATTGCCATTACACTGACCACTATCATTCCATAGATGAAATAACCAATCCTCTCTATCCTTCTTCATTAAATAATTCCTAGCAGAAGTAAAATCGCTCTCAGAGATAGACATATATAGAAAGATTCAATAGTCCTATTTCTCACCGACATTAATTATTTACAAATGTTGTGTAAACTTGTGATTATTGAGAAGCCTGTCACAGAGGGGTACACGTGATTTGCGATGGTCGCCAGCATGAAAGGAAAATACTGAAAGCGAGGACTAACGAAACAGATAAATGATGTTTATATACTTGAATGCATTTGAAACATATAAAACTATTTTCATCGCTCAACATACATCGTATTTGAAGTAAATGCGCAAGACATCATTGACATTCGATGCTCAAACATGATTGCATAAAACGCTACATACAGGGGCGTGACTTTAGGAAGGAGATTGTCCAATAATATGCTTGTTTTACATCGGTCACGCACCTGTCACCTGTCATTCAATTAGGGTGTGTCTCCGTCTGATTTGTAATCCCTAGACTGTTATTTCAAGGTCAAATATGTTATTTCTTTACTCTAATTGAATGTGTATTCGCGTAAGTGTCAATCCCGTAACTAAACAGCATCTTGCATTTATTGCCAATGAATCAACACTAATCACTAATTACAACGGATGTATATATGTTATATGAGATACCCAAGCTGACACTTAATCTACTGAACTCAAAATACATTGGAACATATTATATGGTTTACGGGTAATGATTAAGTTATGCTCACTTGCTGTGAGGAGCTAATTAATTTGTCGCTTGTGTGCGGCTCTCAGCCTTAATGAGTTAACTATTAATATGAAAATAGATTCTTACAATTTAATAAGTTCAGCCAGGCAGCGTAAGAATACTTTAACAGTCATTCCTAATAAAGTGTATCAAAAAATAACTATGTAAAGTAACTATGTTCTTTTTATCCGACATGTGTTTACTAAATGGTAAGTATTTACTATAAAGTGGGTTTCAATAAGTCGTATTATCCATACTTAAGTGACTCTCTATGGAAAGTTTAACCAAATGAGTGGTTGTAGGAATGAGTTTCCTGTGATGAAAGTTGTAGTGATAAACATAAGCGACATTCGCTGAATGAATGGGGCAAGCTTTCAAATGAGGCATGTAAACGTCAATCGCTGTGTGTAACTGTAAGGAGCTTATTGATTTATGAAGCAAACATTGTATATGCATTTTCTTCATAATGGAGGTGGGCGATGTCTGAAAAAGGAAAGGGTATCAGTCAGTGGCATGTGGCTTACCTCCCTTCAATTCGGACGTTATGTGTATTGCATTAACTGCAATTGAATAATTGTGATTTGATTAACACTTGCCATGTGTTGGCACGCAGCATGTCGGCAATCAAATCACGAACGATTATCTAATTGCAATTAATTCAATACATCAAACAACTACGTTATGCAATGGAACTGCAAACCAAAACCCGTTCAAATGAGATAAGAGTGTCGTAACTACAGTAAAGTTCTATGCATATCTGCATATGGATCTACACTGATAGTTTCGAGTCATGCTTAACAGTTGATAAATGTTCTTGGTAACACATTAATAACCGAAAACAGACACTGTTTGGCAGTTCAGTGACTCATATATTTGTGCAATATCATATCTGTAACTAACTCAAAGAGGAATATGACGTTGATGACGTCTTGCAGTAATGATGCGTCAACAAATTGAAGTCAATGAACGTACATGCCGCCATGTCACTAACACAATTTCCATATTTCATATCAGTTTACTTTAAATACCAAACCGTATGTCCTGAAAACCATTTTGAAATAATAATGCAGCACCTCATGTGTGTTGGAACATACCTTAAGACTATCAAGCAGCATACTCTCATGTTTGAAGCAGTGTATATCATGTAACGAGATATATCGTCATCACAGGCTTTCAAAGTCGACTTTATCCGGCGGAAATATATTCCGTTCGTCCCGTCACTAAAAGTGAAACCTAGCATACTGTACTGCTCTTTATTATCACGACAATCTTGTCATTGAATGAATGAATGAATGAATGAATGAATGAAAGTTCAATGAATGAATGAATGAATGAATGAATGAATGAATGAATGAATGAATGAATGAATGAATGAATGAATGAATGAATGAATGAATGAATGAATGAAAGTTCACAAAAGTGACATAGAGAAATAACGACAGTGTACAATATTGTTATGGGAGCATACTAGACAAGATTTACAAACATAGTTACAAACTTTCCACAGTAGTGCGTTATGCTTACAGGACATAATAGATATGAATTGATCTATAGAAGTGGTAAAAAATTACCTTCTTATATTATTATAATATGGACAAAACAACAGAAGATGAGCCTCATCACCGAGGGCACTTTTACAAAATTCATAATCTATCTTCTTAGTTAACATTATACCATCTTCAAATTTCAATAGGAAGTCTATGATTACAATTTCTAGTAAACCAACTGTGAACATTTAATGGAAAGTGCAATAGGTACATGTATTTTTCTAGATTTGGGGATTGTTTTAATATATTATAGTAGTAGCCTTTAGAAGATGTAGATTTACAATTGTTCCAGCATTGAACAAACTGGTTACATAATATAGATTTAACGTCACCTTAATGCCACAATCTTTTTGTGCAGTTTTTTTTTATATAACCTAATGTAATTTAAACCAGTACCTTCCAATGTAGTTTTTTTTATAGTCATTGATAACATAAGTCTATATAAAATGCTGGACAATGTATGAGTAGATGAGATAAGCTTGCACCAGTATGATATGATTCGAACCTTAACAGGAACATCTAACGGCAATCTTCCCAATTCATCATATACAATATAATCTGGGGTTGACTGTTTTACTTAATTACCAAATTTCAAGTGTACTCTTTCAAGAATAACACACTTTTCGAAACCCAAACTTTGGAGCCATACAACAAAATTGGCTGTACAAGGTTGTCGAACAGTTTAAACTGACAATCAATTGGTATATCTTACAATCTCAACGAGAAAAAGTCCCACGACGTGTCACTTCCCCTCTGACATGTGACATATGTGTCTATTCAACCGTTCGATGTTATTCCCAATCGATCATTACTTGCAAATTACCAACAGATTTGTATCCAGATGATGTTGATGATGATTACGGGGATTTAACAAGCGATTTTCATCTTCCTGTTCTTATGTATACCATTTCTAAATGCCCTTCAAAGACTAGATGTGTAATAGATGCGATACTATATAAACTTCTCAAAGAGTGTCTCAAGTGCTATTTGCATTACACATCTCATACGATAACTAACGGTATATTTACAATACACAAACTGTTATGTCATGTCTAGGGTTACTATGAGACGAAACGAAACACATATACACACGCGCGCGCGCTTTTGAATACCCCTTGATGATTCCTTGTATACACAAACCACAACGTCAAAGCCTTGCCGCAGGTCCATCTGTCTTGGATGGCCAAAAGGGTGTCGATCCCGCTTGAAGACACAAATCGTAGCTATAGAGACTGACATCGGCTTTCGTTTCATAACACAATAAAACAATCAGCACAAGACAGTTTCCTGTCATCAAACTTGCTAGAGAAATCCGGCATGAAAATCATTTGGATATTATCTGGAGCGAGACGACAATCAGTGATATAAACAATATAATATGTATAATGTAGCAATGTGATATAATGGTGTACAATTTCGTAAAATGTACCGAAGTGCTTACAAATGGCTGTATTAGTGATGAAAGAATAAATTCGAAACTGAGTTCTTTTCACACTATAAGAATTAGGTTAATTGGTAACATTGCCTCACAGTCGTAAGAATAGATTTAAATCAATAAACAAAGTTATAAAGTGTATTGCTGTTCGACATGATATACTGCACATAGCACATGCTTGATCAAGTTTTATTAAGTGGGATTTGATTTGAAACACGTGAAACACATTTGAAACAACTGTATTATATGTACCTACATACGAGATAAATCAAACCATTTAAATTCCCTTTTTTGTAAAATATAAAACCAGGTTTTGGCAGTAAAATATACATTATGTTTAAAAAGTAGAATAAATTTATCTTCATCATAGTGCTCTGTAAAGTTGGGATAGCTAAAAAGACATTTTCATACAACCTTTCACTCAACTCATCATACACAGGGCAATGACAAAGCAAAGGCAAATATATTTTATGGATGATCAACTTCTTTATTTCACACAATGGCGACGATTCGGTATAGAGCCTTATACCGTCATATAACAGAGGTTGTGAAATAGCAGATTATACAGGGTATATATTGGTATGATAAAGAGATAATAATTACAATCAAATGAGATACAAATGAATTACAAGGTTTAAACGAGTGGAGTTGTGATAGCAAGGAGGAGATCTGTAAATAACCAGAGGGTACTAAGTAAATTAGCATGCGGGGCAGATGAGAGGACAAATTAGTTGGGGAATCAGAGTGAGTAGGAACACTTTCAGTACACTGAAAACACACTCTGTCACTCACATCTTTATTGGTATATCTGCCGGTTTGCAAATGCAAATGGGACAGATTGAACAATATGTCAGAGAGACGGTTGAATAATAGAATATTTTAATGGGCAGATGAAGTTGCAGTTTTAACGAAGAAAACGAAACTGGAATTTTAGACTTTATGAACAACTTAAGAAAATTAACTGAAATCACCTATTCAACACAGATGTGAGAACAGAGAAGAAACTCTTAGTGAAGTTACAAAGTTACCTGGAATGAGGCACTAAATGGAGATGATAACAGAAAACTACGAACATATAAGACTTTTAAACATGCATATGGATGCGAATAAATATATCAATGTCAACATGCCATGGACATATGGAAGTGAGAGAGGTATTAAGATACATGTAGGCTGTTAATCTGTTTACCAATCCATTTTAAAAAAAAAAAATATTGTTTAAACCCAACATCGAAGTGCGCTAGTTAAGAGAGAGAGAGAGAGTATTTTATTATTGTGTCACGTGTCATATAAAACGGGTATATATCATGACTTCACTTTCATGTATTTATATTTGTGCGAATGAGATGTGAGTAAACAATTATGTCCGTCCGTCTGTCTGTCTGCAGAGGAGCAGTACCTGATCTGAATTTGGAAAAGGCAGAGCGGTATGAACGATTTAGCTTGCAGTGTTTACCTATGTGATCTCAGCAGAGGGGGTATACCCCAGGATTAACAGTGTTTGCCGATTGAAATGTTTTTTTAGCGGAGTGGGTATATCCTTGCATTTAGGTATTTACCAATTGGAATATGATTTTAGCAGAGTGGATATATCCCAGGAATTAAAGTATTTGCCAATTATTGAAATGTGATTTTAATAGAATGCAGATATCTCAGTAGTTACCCTTTTGGAATATTATTCTAACAGATTGACTTATATATTTACAATGAGATATTGAGATGATTAAATCAACTAAAAATGTGAAATGTGTCTCTCCAAAAGTGAAGTACAGTACTTAAAATTTCATCATGGAAGTTATTGCAATCACACAAAGGTGGTTTGAAGCTTGTGTTAGACGGCCATATGTACACTTAACATGCAACCCGCAAATCAAATTGTTTGGAAGTATACATTGTTATATGCCAATAAAGGAATGAAAAAAATGCACAATATAAGTTTTTAGTACTTTTTTCCGAGGACTCTTTTTCCTAGGTAAATTCAGGAGTTTTTTACCGATCCTTTTTTCCGAGGACTTTTTATCCGAACACCATTACTTGTACTCGTTTACATACACGCTTAAAACTGATATCACCGTCAACATTAACGACCCAGTCTTCACTTTGCTTTCACTTGAAAACTCTAATTTTCACACGTCCACCCGTACATCTCTCTGACCACATACAAAGATTTATTATTTATTTAATCTAATTAATCTATGTTCCTTCATTGATATCTAAGCCTTAAGAGCAATTACAAATAATAACGCGCGTGGTTTTGATGTTGTATAAAGGATAGTTACAGTATCAAAGAATTGTTGTGATCTTCATGAGACTTAACAATTTCTGTTAATTGTGGCATTGAGGTGTATATCACATGTTATCATCAATTCTGTCCTGTATATTGCATTCCAAATACACAGACCTGTCACATAACATCGTACCGTAGTCTCCCGTTAGGTAATTTATGACGTGTCTTTTTGAAGTCGCTACACGCGGCCGCTGTTAGGCGATTTGGGTAATTAGTCAGCTATCGTTGTTTGGAACTCAATCGAAGAATAAGAAGTTATACTTATATCCTGATTCTTCCACTGTTTAGGACGTTCATGCGTCTATCTATTTCAATTTGTTGACTTGATGTTTTGATTTATAGTATCGTTAAGCACCGAGTGAATTATTAAACACAAAAATTGTGTAACAAAGTCTTACATACATTTTTTTATGTTTGCAAATGTTAATTATTGGTATTCATTTATACGATCCAGTGAATATGTACATGCCAGTTTTCGAGTTTATTGTTGGTATTCAATACTATCAGGATATAAACCAGCTCGCTATTCCCATTGATCATGTTTATAAAGATTCAAATGTACTTTACCACTACTGTGGGGAACTTGGAATGTGATTTTAATAGAATGCAGATATCTCAGTAGTTACCCTTTGGAATATTATTCTAACAGATTGACTTATATATTTACAATGATATATTGAGATGATTAAATCAACTAAATATGTGAAATGTGTCTCTCCAAAAGTGAAGTACAGTACTTAAAATTTCATCATGGAAGTTATTGCAATCACACAAAGGTGGTTTGAAGCTTGTGTTAGACGGCCATATGTACACTTAACATGCAACCCGCAAATCAAATTGTTTGGAAGTATACATTGTTATATGCCAATAAAGGAATGAAAAAAACGCACAATATAAGTTTTTAGTACTTTTTTCCGAGGACTCTTTTTCCTAGGTAAATTCAGGAGTTTTTTACCGATCCTTTTTTCCGAGGACTTTTTATCCGAACACCATTACTTGTACTCGTTTACATACACGCTTAAAACTGATATCACCGTCAACATTAACGACCCAGTCTTCACTTTGCTTTCACTTGAAAACTCTAATTTTCACACGTCCACCCGTACATCTCTCTGACCACATACAAAGATTTATTATTTATTTAATCTAATTAATCTATGTTCCTTCATTGATATCTAAGCCTTAAGAGCAATTACAAATAATAACGCGCGTGGTTTTGATGTTGTATAAAGGATAGTTACAGTATCAAAGAATTGTTGTGATCTTCATGAGACTTAACAATTTCTGTTAATTGTGGCATTGAGGTGTATATCACATGTTATCATCAATTCTGTCCTGTATATTGCATTCCAAATACACAGACCTGTCACATAACATCGTACCGTAGTCTCCCGTTAGGTAATTTATGACGTGTCTTTTTGAAGTCGCTACACGCGGCCGCTGTTAGGCGATTTGGGTAATTAGTCAGCTATCGTTGTTTGGAACTCAATCGAAGAATAAGAAGTTATACTTATATCCTGATTCTTCCACTGTTTAGGACGTTCTCGCGTCTATCTATTTCAATTTGTTGACTTGATGTTTTGATTTATAGTATCGTTAAGCACCGAGTGAATTATTAAACACAAAAATTGTGTAACAAAGTCTTACATACATTTTTTTATGTTTGCAAATGTTAATTATTGGTATTCATTTATACGATCCAGTGAATATGTACATGCCAGTTTTCGAGTTTATTGATGGTATTCAATACTATCAGGATATAAACCAGCTCGCTATTCCCATTGATCATGTTTTTAAAGATTCAAATGTACTTTACCACTACTGTGGGGAACTTGGAATATAAACTGGAATTGAATACATAATAAAATATATTCCCTTATTACGAATTTACAGGTATTGTCTATATAGAAAATTATTTCTTGTACTATTTATCTAATATATGTATATACTTTATTAAAGTCTCACACGCACAAGTACATTTTAAATACAATACATTTTACAACAGTATAAAACCCTGTGCCGAGCCAAAAACTCACTTGTGAGACATTAAAAGCTTATGAGACACTAAAAGGTAACTATTTGATTCCATAAGTGCTAAAATCATGCCATTTC
The DNA here is from genome assembly GCA_936450465.1 of Gibbula magus. Lineage (NCBI taxonomy): Eukaryota > Metazoa > Mollusca > Gastropoda > Trochida > Trochidae > Gibbula > Gibbula magus. Next base: position 4,212,272 of record OW388302.1, read on the forward strand.
TAAATGTATATATATCTAAATGGCAAGTATTTCTAAAAATCATGTCAATGATATTTCTCGTCATTTAAACTCACGTGAAATTGAATAAGCTAAAATATTTATAAATGATAAATAAAAAAAAATTGAATATCATTTATGTTACACAGCATTAGAATATCTAACGAGTGTAAAAACAAAATAGGTTGACTGTCAGTGTGCGCGTGAATGGTCCAGTGATCTTAAACTAAGATGAGAAGTGCTTTTACAACCACGTGGCTATTACTTCTTATCCCCACACATAGCAATCAATCAACTTTATTCCATAACGACCACTCACAGTGGTACATGGTTACAGATACAATTTACATATGTCACATTATGTGAGGCAGCATACAGTTACTCATTCATTAAACTTATCTAAACTACATTTAATAAATTTACTAAGTTTTCTTTGTGTACATTGGTCTTGAGCAGACAACAACTGGTGTAGTTTATAGAAACTGGGTCTCATTACAAAGTACTGGTTCACAAACTTATTTCTTTCACACAAAAATGATGTACAGATAAATAAATAGTGAAATTCATCACCAACTCCAAGATGGCAAAGTGGGCAGATTCTTTCAAGATAGGGTACATGGGCCCATCTTCCTTTCTCTACAGGTAATAAATGATTACTAGTTCTAATTCTTAATAAAGACCTTGAAATAGTTAATGGAAGAAATATATAATTGTCTATGCCAAAGTGTGGCTTAATACATGAATAAAACTTTCCTTTGGAAGATAAAGATTTTTCAAAGTGCCAATTCTGGATAAATTGATCTTTTAAAGTTTGTTCTACTGTGGACAGAAGCCAATTTTTATCTACCACACATTGATTATGCCAAACAAAACTAAGTCCACAGTTGTCTAAAATATTTTTAACACACTTAAGCCAATTAGATAAATTGTAATTTTGATGAGATTTTCTGTAAAAAATATTATAACAAATGCTTGACAATTTATTAGAATATTCAAATGTCATTAGCTTAAGCCAATATGAAATCATCCTTTTCTTAGCGGTTATTCCTAGCTACCCAGCCCTGGATTGTTTAATCCTGTCTATTTGGGATTAGGATTAGTGTAGTCAGTCTCGGTGACGGAGAGAGATTATATACAGGAAATCTTAAATCAGAGAAAACGTTTAATAGAATTTAGTCTAGATAGTATGGATTGATGGTTTGATATTTGTTTCGAAACAATTTATTTTAAGTATGTGGATACTTTTATTTATTATACATTTTCCATTTGTTGCATTATAAAACAGAGAGAGAGAGAGAGAGAGAGAGAGAGAGAGAGAGAGAGAGAGAGAGAGAGAGAGAGAGAGAGAGAGAGAGAGAGAGAGAGAGAGAGAGAGAGAGAGAGAGAGAGAGAGAGATAGTATTTTATTATTGTGTCACGTGTCATATAAAACGGGTATATATCATGACTTATATCATGACTTATGACCTATTTAAAAAAGTTAGTATATTTAACTCAAATTTCACCCAGTTATCATATATTGAAGAAGCTGTATTCCTTCTACAAGTGGAAAAACATTGTTCATCCACTGACCGCTTTAGTTAGTTGTTTGTTTAAAGGTAAGCTTTCATCTCAATGATCAAATATATCTTTCTTGTCCTCCAAAATGTGTGATATATTTGTATTTTAATCTTAAAACTATTATATGCATTGTTTTGCGTGTTTCATTGGTCATATGGCCTGGTGTTTGTATATTAGTCTATGTTTTAAACTGTCACTGTACTCGTTTTATATCACTACTCGTGAGGCAATAATAACATTCTCTCTCTTTCTCAGTGCCGTGCAGCGTCGGTCAAAATGTTGTTCTGTCTTTATAATGCTGAGTACCCAGCAATGATACAACGACTTCAATCTTTTAAAGTCTTTTGGTAGGCCGGGAATCGGGTGATGATCTTAAACTCAATAACCAAATTTGAGTTATGGTCATCAACTTCAAGTCTACGTGGGAAGCAATATCTGTCTGTATGTATACTATGTCAAGGACTCTACCAACTGAGTTACACACATCATAAAGTCACGTGGCTGAAAGAATTAAATAAACAACACTAATCGAATACTATAAGTACATGGGTGATAGATTTCAAGAAGTGAGAACATGTTTTTTGACACGTGTAATGTATAAATATACTAACACCAGGAGATATGGTCATTAAGATACACAAAACAATTTGTATACCAGATATATATCATATGATAAACTAAAGAAGAGATATCGGCCGTTTATAAAAGCCTTTTAGTTACATGCCATGAGTGCCGGCGCTTACTGTAGGCAATGTTATTTTTTTTATCATTGAGACAATAAATTACGCCAATACATACGTCTAACCTAAGTGGCCAGTGAATTAACAATATTTTCCATATTTAAAAGAAATGCAGCTTGTTCAATGTCTGATATCTGGATGAACCTTGGGTATAAAATACTCATGTTTTGAAATAGGTAATATCGGAGATCTGATCCTTTTACTAGAAAGTAAACACCACATTCGACAACTTGGCGACTAAAGTGACGGCAAATTCAAACTACAATAGGTAATCCTAAATCTTTATTGGCCTTTGAGAACGGATTGTATAGTATCATTAATCACCAAGTGAAGTATGTATAATAACGTCTTACAACACTTACAATATGTTTGCATTGGAACAGTTGTGATTTAAAGTTATTTCTTTTACAGAAATACGAATCAGTTCCAATAATTACTTGTTTGTTACATGGTGGCACTTGGTCCTGTGCATAGCTCAATTGATATCGTTGAAGTGCAGCACGAATGGGTGGGTTACCCGCTGCATTTCTGGATAAACCGAGAGTTTGTAGGGTTGATTCCTTGCCCCACACAGAGACATGAGTTCTGAAAAACCTGTCTCTGTTCCCCCTGGCAGTACCATATGGTACCTGGTATGGACGTGAAGGCAATATGAGTGGTAACCTTTAGAATCGCCTCAAATTGCAGTTAGGTTGGATACTCCCAGTGAGATGAGAATGGAAAAGAAACAATGTTAGTCTTTACATTAGGGCAATAATGTGTTTGCGCTTCGAACATATCCTTCGTGGCGTTGAGTTCAGTATGTCTATAAATAATTTTTACATTGTACCGGAGTTTGTTATATTATAAACAATCATTGCTATATGTAGATTGTCTGATTGAATATCTATTCACACGTATACCAATGCCGTGACTGATTTATTTGTTTCCATTGAGTTGGTATGTTTAAGAACATTTTGCTCCTGCCTTAAATGAACTGGTTAAACGATGTTCATGTAGAACCATGAATATACAATGTACAAACATGTAAACAAATAAACTTGAAACAAATCTGAAAATTGTACACTTGCACTTCCGTGTGTTATTATCTCTACATCTTAGCGAAACTCACGCGAAAGTCACGCGAAACACACGCGAAACTCACGCGAAACACACGCGAAACTCACGCAAAAGTTCGCGAAACTTTCGCGTGAGTTTCGCGTGTGTTTCGCGTGAGTTTCGCGAAACGGGGTAACTTTATTGATTGGATAACTGTATCACTTGAATTGCAGAATGGCGTATATAAATTCAGTGTTATATCACAAATGAAATAAGCTGTACAAGGTTCATAAGTATACATTATACAGTGTTTGCCACATTATATTTTCTTATTTACACATTCTTCTTGAATCAAGCAGGGTTTGTACATTTTCCTGGTAAAAAATTCGAATTTATTTCTGCTTAGTTAATTTGAGTAGTTTTCGGACATCTGGAAAAACCTGCAAGTGATGTTCTTTCATCATTATCAAATATTTTGCCTCCTGGGATCTTACACCCCATGCACGTCGTTTGAGCAAATTGATTGTTGCATGAATCTGTTCTCCACCTTGTTCTCCATGAAAACCTATGCCAAAGCCCCATTTCTGTATCCAATTTGCCACATGATGATCAAGTATGTGCATTTTCGGTGTAATTGGACATGAAGGAAACTTGCATCGGAAGAAATCCATATAATGTTTAATTGCTTCCTTGATTTTTGAGATATCAGTGTCTGGAACTGGCCTATTATGAGCAATTAGACCATGCACATCTGCAAATAGTCTATTCAGTTCCTCAACAAATTATCTTATGAAATATGCCCTTGTTGGTATTCGGCTGTTGTTTGTAAATGTTGTCACTGATGTTGTTACACTGCGGCATACGTCAAAATACACTGCAGGTTGGAGATATTTCTGGCAATGGTTTCCAACAATTGATCGGCCATGATATGCTTGAGGTGTGATTTTGTGATTTTTTAGAATATCATCTAGTTTTGAAATAACAGGTCCTTATCTTTCAGGCAATTTGTTTTCTTTGATCTTTAAGGATATGCTTCTCTGAACCTGAAATAATTTAGTTTTAATCTCTTCTTCCTTCTTATTCAGTTGGCCAAGGGGTGTTGTATCTTCAAGATGTTCAATTGATGAAATAAGTTTTTTTTTCGTTTTTTTTTAAGTTGTTTAATTCCACTGGACTTTTCTGCAAAATGTTTGAAGGAACTGCTGACATTTTCAAACTTGACATTTTCTTCCATTCCGATGGATATATCCAGTTCATGACACTCTCTCTCAAGCATAACATGGTGTTTTTTCACTATTCCAAGAAGGATATGCAAATATGGAGGGCACACCCTGTTGATCGCCACTGCTAGTAGGAGTTGATTTATCATATTTCTGTATTGTGAGGCCTTTGAAAATTGACCCTTTCCTTTTTCTCTGAAGTTTTTGTGATCTCTTTTCAAGGTGTTCAGTGTTCTCTCTTGAACAGGTAGGTGACAAGAATGATTTTCATTCATAAATGACTTACTTGTATGACACCAGAGGCAGGGATGTTTGCTTGCTGCTCCAGAGAGGCCATATAACTTTGTCAGGAATTCATAATCACAAAACATGAACACTTTCAATATCTTCCCACACCAGGTAAAATGTTCCAGACTTTTCAATTGATCCTTGTGCAAAGTGAGCGCATTGTCAATATTTCTACGGGAGTCCCTTGCTTCAAACATTGATAGAATATGAGTATTGTGTTTTGAATTGGGATTTTCAATGTTTGCTTTTAGGAATGTCATCTTGAAAGATCCCCCTCCGTGATCACCCCCAAGTTTTAACCAGATTTCATCCTCTGGTATCTGCCCAGCATGCCACGTCAGCTTTCCTGAATCATTGTATTTGTCAAGTTAATATTTTAGAAATCTTGGAAAATCTTTAATGTATGAAATAGGTACATCAGTTTCCATGCTGCTTTGATCATCAATTGGCACCTCCATCTTTATCATTTTGGATTGGATATTTCCCGCCATAAAATCATTCTGTTCTAATCTTTCCTTCTTTTCTGAGCCAAATTTTAAACCAACTTGTGTCAACAATTTCTTTTGTTTACGATATTGTTGCCATGATTAACCTAAAAATGTTCTCATAGCTACTCCGTATTTGGAAGATACTCTGAGTTTACTTTTTATCCCAGCATGGGCACAAATAAGTTCTCTCCTCTGACGAGTAATACGTTTCAAGTTTGAAACATATTGAGCATTTGATGAACTTTCTCCAGCAATTACAGTTTGTAACTTAGCCATTTCTAATGATCTTCTCCTTTTTAATGGGCTTTTAGCTACTGATGATGATTTCCTTGCTTTCTTAATTAGTTTAAGAAGTATGGGCTGCTCTCCTGTCTTGCAGGTTATAACATCCTTTTCTGAAGATGACATTAGTTTTCTCTTTACAAGGTGAATTGCAATTTTCCTCAAACGGATTTAAAGGTTCATCTAACGGTTTTTGTAAATATGACATGAAAGGCAGGTGTTCTTCAGAGTCAGGTAAGAGAAATGGAGATGTCTGTGCCTCCTTGAAGGTTTTCGTAAGTTGCCGAGGTGGGGTTGTCATGGTAGATGCACATGCTGTTGTGAAATCACACTTATTAGGGTTTTCTTCATCACATTTTTCAGGTGACAATGTCGAAATTGCATTTGAAACATTCTTGTGGAATGTTTTTCCTTTTCTCTTGACCTTTTGTGGACGTCCACCTTTCTTTTGCTGTTCACATGTCATGCAAACCCAGCAGTCAGCATTGCATGTTTTAACATTCCATCTCTCGTTCAGTTCTTTAACTACACTGATAGTATTGTTGACATTATCTAACAAAAATCCTTGATGCTTATAGTTAACAAGTCTTCTATAGCATTTATCACAAAAACAATCCGGATGGAACAAAGGATTATCATTAGAAATGTCAATTCCATATACTTTCAATATCTCCACGTGGTAATTAGCGCAGTGCTTTGATATCCTCTTATCACTTGAAGTTTTACAGCGACTTGCACACAGTCTACACAAACGTTTCACTGCAGATGCATGAAATTCATTATGTTCTTCCATGGTTGAAGGCTATGGAGGGACACACAATCAGCAGTTACACCTTTTAGAGATCGATGCAGGTGAAAACAATGGATTCTCAGGTCGGTCTCAAGATTGATGATAATGTTGTACACATAGATACCCAGCTTCTCTTCCAACGCTTGGTAGCTGCAGCAAGATTGGACAACACAGATATCTCTGAAGTCTTCAAATATAAAATCAGCACAATTCCATCATCTTTATTTGACACAAATGGATTACCAAGGGAACCAGTTACGCCTCAAATTGCAGACGCAATATGGAAAATGGGACTCTGTGGAGTTGAGGAGATCCCTGCTGATGTTGACATTCTCTTCGTTTTAGATGGCGGATCACTTCTGCAGAAAATTTAATGGTTGAAAAATGAAACCTTCTCAGCTATTTGTCAGAGATATCTCGATTACTTGGGAAGCAGATACAAGGATGCAGTTATTGTGTTTGATGGCTACAAATCAAAAAGTTCAACAAAAGATGCTGCTCATCTTCGACGATCAAAAGGAACTGTTCCACAAAGAGTACACTTTGATGAAAACATGCATTGCCGATCCAAGAAAGAACACTTTCTGACTAATGTGGAAAACAAACAGGACTTTCTCAATATACTGAGCAAAAAAATCACAGAAGTTGGATACCAGACAATACATGCACCTGCAGATGCTGATTAGCTAATAGCTCTGACTGCAGTAGAATACAGCTCTGAGTGAACAGTGGTCACCGTTACCATAAAGATGACAATGAAGGGAGGGACATCTTTTTCAAATCTGATATTGTAAGAGGAAAAACAAAAGTATGGAACATACAGTAAACAAAATCAATTCTTGGATCGAAGGTCTCATCTGTTCTCCCTGTGATCCATGCCCTGACAGGTTGCGATACAATTTCAAGAGTCTATGGATTAGGGAAAGGTGTATCTCTGAAGAAAATGTCCTCCGACCAAACTCCTGTCAACATGTGCACCTCCTTTCTCTCTCCAATGGTGAAGGAAGATGACCTGTTACAATCTGGTGAAGGCATCATCAGTGTTCTATGCGGAGGTGACATCAATGAAAACTTTGACCAACTCAGGTTCCGCAAATTTGTTCAGAAAACAACATCATCGCTTGTAACAGTTCAGGTTCATACACTGCAACCCACAAGAGACTCATGTAGGTTTCACTTGCAGAGGACTTATTTCCAAGTACAGGACTGGATACAGTGAGATTCTTCCTTGGAACCGGAGGACTGGGGATGGCAGAAGATTGAGAAGGGACCCTTGGAGTATGGCAATCACTACCACCAGCACCAGACTTCCTGCTCAAAGTGGTGCATTGCAAATGTAAGCAGGGGTGTGAAACAAAACGCTGTATGTGCCGGAAACATGGACTGAACTGCACCGATTCCTGCTCAGACTGTCCAGGAAGCTATTCCAACTCGGTGATGTGTGAGATTGATGCTGAAGATGACTGATTTATACAGTTGAGTAACAATAACATGTACATTTCATAGCCAGGTTATGGTTCAAGGGGAAATAACTCTAGTGAAGGAGTAGTGAAAACATTGCTAATTATTCATTTACTATTCATAAATGTGAAAATTCCCTTTAAAATCAACTGGTGTTGTGTATTTTTTACCATATAATGAGAAATAAGGATGTTATGTTCCCCGTTCGATACAACAAAATGGCAACAAAATATACCCGAGGGTACCCATAAGATGAATTTTATTTAAATATTTCCCCTCATCCCATGGATGAGGACTTTTAATATGTTAAACTAGGGACATTGACCTTACAAAATAACCAAAATAAAATTATGTTGCAATTTTGTCACTCTGAACAAATTGGCTAAATTGACTGTACTATTGCTCCACAAACAGATGTTGGTCGATATCTGTCAACAGCTCAAGTTGAACGCCTGTCATTTTGACAGCAGCCAGCCAAGCTAGTCCTGGGGAGGTGTAGAAATGGGCAGCATCTAATCCATAGCCATCCATGCAGATCATCCTAAAGTGTTCAAAGACATCAGCCAAAGCCAAAACACCAGTCAGGATGTAGAGATCATGGTACTGGCCTAAGTCCTCTATTACAAAGGTGTCCCATACTAAGCGAGCATGCTGATAGTCCTCAGTTGAGACATGGTCTCCAGACAGTGTGCTATAGAAGGCTTCCTGAGGAGGTAGGAATGTCTCTGCAAACTTCTCCATGCAATCGAAATACTCATAAGGATACACTTTCTTTCTCAACAGCAATAGTAGCTTATCCAGACCAAATTATTGAGTCATGTGGTTGAATTTCATAGATCCTACTTTGGCTAAATGTTTCACCAGACCTTCCAGAGACAAATTCATGAACTGGAAAGAGTCTATGAAATCCATACACCCGAAGGAGAAGGAGATGTATTTATCCATGTTGTTGGGAATACAGTTGATTTCCTTGTTCTGGACTTTCCCAATGGCTTGCATTATGATATGGCTGTCATATCCCCGGAGATTATGGAAAACCACTGGTATTCTACCAGTGAATTTGTAATTTATATTGCAAGCATTGTGGGCGGCCCCTCGAAAGACGCCTGTCATGTAACAATGATCACGTACAGGCTTTTCAGATCCTAGAGGATTTTCACAAATGTGACAGTGGGTGGCCTTCCTGTATGCCTGCCAATCAGATCCGGTCATGTGCAGAGGTTCCCCATTTTTGAACTGGTGTTCTATTTCCTCCTGTTCTTGTATCATACAGTTTACAAACTTGTCAACTGCATCAAGTCCTTGATAGACAACAGGTGGTTTGGAGTGATCTTGGGTAATTCCCACCACTTTGTAGGCGAATCCACAAGGCTGATGAGTGGTGAGTTTCTCTGTGGATGACATGCTTGGATGAGTAGTACAGGAAGAGATGGGAACTTGCAGGCTCTCAAAGTCGGCAAAGATGATGTAGGGAGCCTTCAGTTGTTTCTTCACATGCTTCAGCTCATATATCAACCATTTGTTTTCTTCCTTGGGCAGTTCTACTCGTTGGGGGCCATGAGTTTAGCAATAAGGAGTGTGATCGTTCAACATCCTTTCTTTGGTAAATCCATGAAGGCAGTAGGGACAGTAACAATGAGAAGTCTTGTGTTTGGTCCTATCCCCAAGCAGTCAACTCATGTTCCTAATAGAACAGTAATGGTTCTTCTTTCCTTTCGAGATCAGTAGCAGGTTAACATGCCTCTCAAACTGATGTTTGGTAATGTGTATGGGATAGACCTCCTTCTCATAACCAAAGACATTAATCGAGACATGGTCCTGTACCTCGAACTTTGAGATGTAAGCCAGCTTCATGGGCATGGAAATGCCTGTAAAATCCAACTCGTTGACATGAGGTAGGTACTTGGTGACTTCAGCATGCTTCTTTACTAGGTGTAAGGCTGCTAGGACTGACAACATGAAACACTTCTTATCCCTATTTTTCACATTGATGATTGCATACTTTGATCTCAACTTAATGGGCAATGGGATGTAACTTGATCCTCTGAGTGGTTTATACTTGGCAATATGGATGGTTAGATTCAAAACTTTATCTACAGTCCAGTTGCTCCCCTCTCGTTGATATTCAATGAAGGAGCTGTATATCTTCTTGATCGAGTCCTTCATCCCTTCCTCAAGATCCTCCCATTTTAGACCTGTTTGACACTTGCCTCTGAAGACAGGCTCAGCTGTGTCTATACTGTCCCCACGTCTTCTAGTCATCCTCACTTTCATGGCAAGATACCATTTGATGGCACCCTGCTTCTTGATAGCATTCTTTAAAGTGGACCTGACTTCATCAAAGTGACTCCTAAGAAAATTCATTGGGTCATATTTCTCTACCCCTTCTCCCTGGATAGTATGAACCTCCATTGTACCCTTCAATGCCTCTTGTCTACAAGGGTTATCTTGATGGTCCCCTACATGTGCTTCGTTAGATGGAGGGTGCATTGACTTCATATGATCTTTCAGCTTATCATTCCTATTGAATTGGTGGGAGCAGATGTCGCATTTGAACCTCCTCAGGCTATGGGTAGAAGGCTTGTGACGTTGCAGACTATGTCTACTTGCAAATGTCTTGTCAAACGTCTCACATCGGTAAGAGTCTTTCTTAGTGGAAGGGGCCATGACCTGTTAGTTAATAAACACATAATTTCAAATGTTATTATCTATCAAAAAGTAAGTTGGATGTTCTACTGTATTAAAATGCTTATATAGAGAGCTATTTTATACATACACAAACATACTCTTATTAACAGAAACGATTTAATCAATTTCAAAATTATATACTAGATAAGTACCTTAATAACTGGATGTAAGTAGGTACTGGACGCACTATCTTCGTTGAGGCTTGTTTAAAGCACGTCCTCTCCATCTGCAGACAACAAGTAAAATGAAGATATTATGATGTTTCATTATTTATAGAAAACCCCCTTTAGGGATAGTTTATTTAATTAAGTTGTGATGAATCCTGTTGTGTGTGTTTTATATACAGTCCTTTATATTGGAAAACAAATACATGGTTTCTCCCTTATAATATATTCAACAACAAACAATTACTACCATATACACATGTCTGATCTCTTGAAATGACTGGTTGTCTTATACAATGTGAATTGTAAATTGGTTATCCCTACCATACTGTATATGTAGTTGATTCAACTTATCCGACTACTTTTCAGTTCTATTTCATTTTAGAATTTTATTCAACTATATTTCAGTTACTATTCAATAGGATTTGTATCTAGCTAGAATCATTTCTTTAACACATTGACTGCCATTGAAAAAGTATTTTTTTCATCAATTTGCCAAATGAAAACTACATATGCATTTTGACTGTCTATCGATAAGTAGCACTTTGAAATAGGAATAAGTTAATCATCATTGATTATGATGGAATAAGAAGATATCGTTTTATCTCGTACCTGGCAAAGGGTAACAGTTTGTTTCTGCATCATGCCAATCTACGACTCGTAGCATGGCAGAGAACCTTACAGTTTCTACCTTGTTTGCCAACTACGAGTCGTATGCTGGCAGTATGATATAATCATTCTTTACTAGTTGCCAGCTACGAGTCACGTGCTGTATTGCATCATCGTTAACTATAGCTTGGAAATTCATTTAGAGTGCTCTCCCTTTGTCATATTTGGAAAATGGCACGTAAACGTTTGTCTGTTGATGAATTTGCTGCCAAGCTGATGGAAAGCGATGCTGAAAGTGACAGTGAAATGGAACTTAGTTCCGAAGACTCATGGCACATGCCAGATGAGTCAGATAGTGACGATTCTGTGATGGAAGATGACGAAGATGTCCCTATTGATGAACACACACCACGTGGTCGTCAGGAATTCCGTGGGGCACGGACCAGGGGCCCCCGTGGTCGTGCAAATACAGGAAGAGGGCGTGGTGCTGTCAGACGAGTGCGTGGCCTTGGATTACGTCAACGTGGTCTTCGTTTAGCAGGTCCAGCTCCCGGGAGAAGGATTGGACAAATTAGAGGAAGACAGAATCAAGTACCAGTTCATTTGTGGTCGGATGTTCCTCAAGACCCGCCAGTGTTTCCTTTCAATGAAGATCCTTGGCTTAAAGTTCAAGTTCCTGGCGACACCCCTGGTGCATATTTTGATCTCTTGTTAACTGAGGATTTGATCAATGTCATGGTGGTAGAAACCAATAGATATGCCAATGCAGAAATAAACAAGGAGAGACCTCTCAGAAGGGAGTCACGTCTCAAGGATTGGAAGGACACGGATGCAACAGAAATGAAACAGTTTATTGGCCTGATGCTTCACATGGGTCCATACAACCTGCCAACAATTGAACATTACTGGAGTAAAAACATCATGTACAGTTCACCATTCTTCTCTGGTATCATGAGCAGAAATAGATTCCAGTTGCTCCTGCGTTTCTGGCACTTTGCTGACAATGAAACTCCAAATAATGATCGCCTGTACAAAGTCCATGTGGTTGTTGACAAGTTCAATGATGTCATGAATAGGATATACTATATACTAAGGATCTCTCCATCGATGAGTCCATGGTGCTATGGCGGGGAAGGCTCTTATTTCGGCAATACATCAAGAACAAACGTCATAAGTACGGCATTAAACTTTATGAATTGTGCGAGTCTCAAGGTCTTGTGTTAAAGGTTAGAGTGTACAGTGGAATTGGTGTGACTGATGATCTTGGCCTGGGTCAATCTGCTGCGACTGTTCTGAATCTGATGGATGGCTATCTTGACAAGGGGCATGTTGTATATGCAGACAACTATTATAACTCTGTTAGTCTTGTGAAACAGATGACAGATAGATCCACCTACATTTGTGGCACGCTTCGTCATGATAGAAAGGAAAATCCTAAGGATGTTGTGAAGCATAAGCTGAGCAAAGGGGAGCATGTTTGGAAGCGTTCCGGCTCAGTTGTTGTCTGTAAATGGAAGGATAAGCGTGACGTCCTCACAATCAGCAATATGCACAGCATCGAGATGGTTGATGTCAGAAACAGAAACAACAAAATATCAAGAAAACCAAACACAGTTCGCGACTACAACCAGGGAATGTCTGGAATAGACAGGTCAGATCAAATGCTGTCTTATTACTCAGGTCTGCGGAAAACAATTCGCTGGTACAAGAAGATCGCCCTTCACCTGCTTGAGATGTCACTTCTGAATGCATTCATTCTCTTCAACACAAACCGGCCTGAGCCCATGAAGCTACTGCAGTTCCGGGAATTGGTGACAGTTAGTCTCCTTGGTGAAGCTTATGAACAGGTTGAAGCTCGTGTAAACCCTAGAGTTGGTCTGGCCCCAGACGCTATGGACTTTCATCACCTCTCTGCCCTACCACCGACAGAGAAGAAGCAGAGACCAACCAAGCCTTGTCGTGTGTGCACTAGGGCTGGTATGCGACGTGAAACCCGCTACATGTGTGAGGTCTGCCCAGAGAAACCAGCGTTGTGTGTTGAGAAGTGCTTCAAGAAGTTCCATGCTCCAGAGTAAAGTCATGAAGCAAATCCAGCTGAAATTTTAGTGATTCCAGTTTTCGTTGTTCAATTTACTTAATAAAATGTTCTTGCACCAGAATTGTCTTCTTGCTGTTCTTTGTCATTGCCAGGATACTATTAGTTGTAGTTAACAATTTGCCAACATTTGAAACTTAACATACAATTCCATTGATATAACTACGAGATAACTCGTAGTGGCAAACTGGAACAAAAGATAAAACGAGTATATTCGTAGATGGCAGTCAACGTGTTAAGTGGTTCTAAACAGATGATTGATGGACATTTAGAATTTATCGTTTTAATTAAAACTCAACTGTTTATTCTCTCCGTCGGCGTTACATGAGATACGCAATATATCAGCTTATTGAACGGATAAAACTTCTGTCCTAAATACATTAAGTAAATGACTGACAGGATGCCCTTTTTCAAATGTACACAATTACCGTCTTTTAATCGGCTTGCATAATCCATGACATATTTGTGCGTTTTTGGATTTAATAATATCACTGTCCATATATCGTAAAACAAATAACTGATTAACATTAATATCACAAGGAACACTTCGTTATTTCCACAAGAATTCCAAAATAAATGCAGCTAATCAGTGTAAACACAAGTACATTTACATAAAACTTGTGAATACGCTCATTTTGCACTTTATATTGATACAACATAAATATATATATATTACTGACTGACTTTTATGTTTTTAACATTTATGTATGAACATAAGATATACACACTGATTTCGTTTAATAATGGGCGTATTTCACGTATTGGGGACGAACTATTAAGTAAAACATTTTAATGTAGCAAGCAATGTCAAATATATATTCAGGGATCTAAATTTATGTTGGGATCTTTATGTTTATTTCGGGTTACATGTTTTCATTCAGGTGTCTCCATTATTCTACGGATGATAAATTGTAGCAAGACAGTTGATGTAACACCTGGGCTCCGTTCAATAACAGTGAGCACTTATAATTGCTCATTGATCGCAAAATGTAGCGCTCAAGTAGCGCTCATTCTCTCTTGAACGACGCGGTGCAAATTACTCAGTTTGCTCGCCTTGTTACGTAGCGCTACATTGAGCAATCGCGTTCAAGAGAGGTTTAAAAGTCTTGAAACCTCTCTTGGACATGGCCCAATCGTGTGAAGATATTTGTAATCTAGTGATGTATATTCATTGATAAACCAAGAATGTTCTCTTCAAACACACATCCCATCCCTTGATCAGCTTGCATAATCTACTTTATTGTATATTTCCGGATTTTTTAAACTTGGCCGACTTTATAAACCGAAAACTCCCTTATAACAGCGTATATGATAACATAGTAAGTTTCCATTGTTGAGAACGAGACGCATTTACAACAGGTCGTTTATATTCCTAATTGAGAGTCACCTTTTTTAATCTCGTCTATGCTAAGATTTAAATTTGTTATTTGTTATTATGTATTATACGCATGTCATGTCGCCGACTTGCAGACAATATACAGTGCGTTAGTTTGTAGCTTTATATAACTTGTTTTTGAAGCCATGCCGAATTTTGAGTGGGGGGAAATAATCATATTTGGAATGAGTTAAGTTATATATAGGAGGAGGGAATAGATTTAAGTTTAAGATTTGTATGTTGTTGGATTGTTATATACAGGACAGAAGGGCCGACTTCTTGATATATGCGCCTTTAATGTTAAAGAGATAGCTGAGTTTGTTGTGGGCTTGAGGCAGCACCTGAGATCTTAGATGCCTCTTCATTTTAGTTGGTGTCAGTGAACTTGTTTACTTAATAAAGAAAGAAAAAGCAATACCATGTTTTATCGCCATATCTATGAAATAATTAATGTACAGTCGTCCTGATTGCATGTGTGTTTTATGCCATCCTTCATTGTCGATATTGCAGTACGTTACGCATGATATGATGAACTCGTTTGCTTTCTCCGCTGATGAAGGCATTGATATGATGTAATGAAGATACCATTTTATCAGTGTACACATCTATAACATTCTAAAACAATCGCAAATGGGAGAAAGCCAATAATGATTAAAAATAAACACATAAGCTTAATATCAAAACTTATAAGAGGACATTTCATTGCATAATTCGGAGCATAATGATGTCCGTTTAATAAACGACCCTGTTTTATTATTTATTAAGATAGGGAAAGTGGCATAGTTACTCCACATACTTTACAAAAATATGTTAATCAGTTGTTTGATGAAAAACAGTGCTGAATGATGATATAGCAATGAAACTATTAAATGTTGTGTGAAATTGGTAACATTGACAATGATCGTAAATATGTCATAACGTGATTGATTGAAAATTGTATATGATAAGTTTAAAATGATGATACGATATTAATGCGATCTTAATTAAAAGCTTATACATTGTTTCAAATAATTCTGAATTCTAATGTACTCTAACGAATCAACATATATCATGTTAAAGTCGATGACTATTCTTCATTAATCTACTCACATGCTACAACAAACCCGCCGCAGTACAGCGAGATGCTAAACAGAGACCTATGTAATTAGACTGTCCACTGACGGTTCCGCGAGGCGGGTCAAAACAAGGAGACCACGAAACTAAACATCAATTTTTTGCGGTTCTAGTTGAGTTATGTTGTTGAAATTTTAAAAATATGACAAAGTTAATATGCAGTTTCAGAATATCTAAAAAGTGTGTTAATATCTCGCAAAAAGTAAAAACACGAAATTTCTAGAAATTTCTAGAAAGTTTCTAGATACGTTCTAGAAAGTTTCTAAATACGCACTAGAAACTTTCTAGATACGGGGTATGTTTATTTATTTGACTTATGTATGTGGTGCTCTGTATATATTCTTTCAACTAAAATATAGTATGTAATTGTAAATAAATATATGAATGGACTGACTTAACTTGATGTCTTAGTGTTATTATTCATGGAGACATGAGAGATTGGTTAACAAGAGTGCAAAACAACACTTGTATTTACTGGATCTATGATAGCTTAGCACATCAGTATTTGTCATTGAAAGATGCCAGCATCTGTTAACATTGAAAAGTGGGTTTTGTTTTCAATACACCCCTCTCAAATTGTGAAAATGAGAGATGGAAGCTACATGTCACACAACTTAGCTTATTAGCCACTTACTGTACATTAGTTATAAAAATCCTGATACTAGCACATCCTCATGTCATTAAATTTACCAGAGCCATATTTGTGATTTTGAGCATACATAGAGCCACTCTTTACTGTAGAACAGACATTCACAATTACAGACAAAATCCAATATAGTGACACAAAGTTTTACAAATATGGGACATTTTGAGAATGATCCATCGAATCATTAGATACACAAATTTATCAATAGTTGGATATGTACAGAAGTACTGCTCAAGCACCTACATTACCACCTGTTGCTACAGACACTTAGTCAAGGTGTTAATTAGCCGACAGGTGATGTACGATCAAGCATGACCAGAATATTGCACATACCTTGTATGGAAAACAAATAACACATTTTATTTCAATATATAAATATAGGATTCTAAAACGACCTGTTTTTGCAACTAGCTGAACGTCAACAAATGTGAAATCACCATCAAACACTGCATAAGCATACTCCCGTTACATCAAACACCGCATATGACTGCCAGAATGTTGCACATTCTTTGTGTGGCAAATATAAAGGCACATTTTGAGAAGGTTCAATCACATGTCATGAGATGCACAAATTTATCAATAGTTCAAGCATGATGACCAGCATATTGCACTTACTTCTCCAATACCGCATGTTATTCCAATTATCTGTACATATAACGGAAATAAAGGAATTGAAATTGACTACTTTGTGGCAAATAAAGCAAGAACAAACTTTACAATTATAAAGACACTCCCTCTATTTTATTATAACAAAACATTGATATAAAATGTTAATATATATTAATGTTGTTAAATATAGTGTATGATACTTGATGTCCCTGAAAGCAGTTTCATTATAAAAGTTAAATGGACTTTGTTTCATAAATTGAATTGGTTTTGGTACCTTGCACAATATCATATGTGGGAGAGTCTGTGTGTCTGTCGGTTTGAGTGGAGATATGTATGTGTTTGTAGTTAAGGATAGCTTATTATGAGTGTGTATGAAGGTCGGTGAATCAGTGAACATCTTTTAGGGTGAATCAATGTGACAGACTCAATGAGTCACTGCATCAGGTTGAGTGAGTTGGGTGAAAGGTATGCAAGAAGTATTAGCCTTTATGTATGTATATCCATATAATATTTTAATATATATAATTCTTTCTTGTTCAATAAGGTACACATTGTGTCTTATAGACTCTAGTAGGCAAGGATGTTTATTATATGTGTTGTGTAAAGTTGTATATATAGTTTATTGCAACAGCATGACATAGTAATAGATAATTATTACCATTATAATTATTATCATTATCAAATAATGTGAACACTTTTTTCAACATTAGACGGTAATATTACCCAATAACTTGCCTATTCCTACTAATAGAAGGGTATCTGGATAAGATATTCTGTCCTGATTCCAGTATTCTTAGAAACATACTTTCCGGAAAAATGTCCAGTAGAAGACACTCGGATATGTGATACGGAAAAATATACATTTACGGATTCCAGTATTCTTAGAAACAGACTTTCCCGAAAAATATCCTGAAGAATATGGGCGGATCTAGGATACGGGCGAGTATTCATTTCCGGAATCCTGGATACCAAATGGGTAATAATATGGGAGAATCTGGCAGGTATCCGAAAATTGGATTCCACTAGTTTTGGTCCTGTGCTCCTTTCTGATTATTTTAGAGAAACAAACTTCTCTCTGTTCTTAATAATATTCACGTTTTTACTTTGCTTAAGCATGAAGGTACAGTGGAAGAAACAACTACCTCACAACGGGGGTAGCAGATTATCTAAAGAATTAAAAAATAGTTTGATGTGCATGTAGCTTCAAATGTTACAACTTGTTCAGTTTCCGATCATCCCGTATTTAACTGTTATGCTACGGTCACACTTACACAATGTCATCCGCGATGTATCACGTGCAACTTCATATTGATATGCACTTATATGTTCTGGATAAACACGCCATTCACACTTACAACGAACTTGATGTGCACGTGGCTTTTCTGCGAAGGTCGTAATGAGCTACGATTGTGTAAAAAGTTTTGAACATGCTAAAAACTTTCGCGATCATCGGGAAACATCGTGAAATACATGCACTATGCACGTGATGGATAAGTGTTACATCGTACTTCAGTCATGTTTATCGATGCTCCCGTCAACTGTACGAATAGGATGTGCTAATTGCAACTGTGTTACGTTCACTAAAAGAGTTGATTCCGAGCGTCTTTAACAAGATACAATTAAGTGTTCACCACGATATTCAAGTGCTCTTTACGAACAATGCCTTTTTGGCATGTTTGGTATGTCAAAGGGTATGTTCATGAATTTGGCGGGAACTGCGTCTATTGATATACTTTAATATACTTTACGCAATACCAGCGGCACATTCTAGTACTGCCCAAGAAGCGAACAAGAGACCGTGAATGGTTTTTTATCATCCAAAACTCGGTTCCACAGGATATATATCGCTTGTATGAGATCTCCTAGGAGATATCATTTTGACAGTATATTTTGAACAATGCCGTTGGCGTCAGCTACATGACATCACAATGATTTTGCGTCACCAAGTAATGGTATCACAATGATATAGCGTCATAACCACGATGACGTCACACTGCTATGACATCACATCACTGGAAGCCAAATGACAGTTATGTGTTCATTCATAATTATTTTTCATTAAAAACTAATGAAAACTTATTATGAATGATAAATAGATGCTCAACCTCGTGTCCTCTGATATCAAATATATTATATCAACACTCGTTGATTAAAGTCAAACTATTCTCGGATATTTGAAACTTTTATCAACTCATGTTGATATATTTGATATCAGAAGACATTTGGGTGAGATTCTCTATTTCTCTGGTACCCCAAGGGTGTTAGTCTCCAAGGCTCTTCGTAGTGAAGTGTCAGGAAACACTCCTCCATCAGACGCCCTTTCAATTGAGAACAACTTAAAATGTGATTTCCATTTGGATCTTACTGAAGATAAAAACAATTTTATCGAAACAGTAAATATACATCCAGTCAAAAGTACATCTTTATTGAAAATAAATTACCACAAGCAGGATAACGGTAAAGACATTTTCAAATTTGGAAATCTTGCCCAAAGTCTTTTAAAAAAATGGATCAATAACCCTCAAAAGGCAAATTCGATATTAAGTTTACCAGTATAGGGCATATTGAAATATACGAAGATGTCTTAAAAGGTTGGTTGCTTTTCTTCATTTGGGAACTTTCTTAACACCAAATTTTATTTATGATTCATTAACCGAAGAATTGATTACAAAATATCAAATAGTCAGATTGTCTGTTATCACTCAAGTTTACAAGTTAACTGTGGTAGGCTTACCTAGTTTCATTTTCACTGGTAGATTTAGTGAAAATATTTATTTATTGAAATGACATGTTTTGCAATCAAACCCTCCATTAGCTCCAACCTCCATATCAAGAAAGTTGTATTCGCTGTCCACTAATACCATGAGAACGATGCTGTGGAACACCTTGTAGTTACAATAGACGGAACCAGATCCAGAAGGCTCTAATAGCTATATGTTTATTGTCTAGTGCACCAAGACAGTTGTGGAAATCTTTTGGAAAATCCATCAGCAACAGATTCCCATTCATCCTCATTTGATGGACACTGGAAGAATAATGAAAAATAAATGGAAGAGTTGTTTTTATTATAAAATATGAAAGTATCGTTGATTCATTGAAATGACTTTTAAATTAATGCAGAAGCAATAGTCAAACGTTACCTTCAGACATTCTTAAATAGCTTCAGAAAACGCTAGGATTATTTCGTTGCAAGTCTCAGGAATAATGCCAGAAATAGTATTGCTTGCCACCCTGAACTGATACTGGAGAGTTAGTAAGAGTCTCCATTTGAATGATATCAAAGGGTAATAGCAAGACGTATTGCTCGATCTGGTTGTCTCATGAAAGTGTGGGTTTTTTTTATATTCGTTCACTGATTCTGTTCAACAGTGTGTCAAATAAATCAGGGTTCACCCGAACACAATTCTGAAAGTCAGCTCTGTCTCTGCAATGTTCCGTAAAACCCAAATATGTCACGTCGCAACATCCATGATCTTGTCCAGACACTTCTTTTTCGTCTTAGTAGTTGTTGCTCTTCGGAAATGCTTGGTGGCGACAGTAACAACTGTTACTAGCTGAAGGATGTTCGCTCCTTCCTGTTGAACTTCAAAAATGAAATATGATTTAGTAAAGATTTCTTGTCATGTTTATTTACTTCATGATGTTCCACGTCACCTACATACTTTTAACAAACAAATGAAATAAAGAAAATATGACTTTAGAACCTCTAAAAAGTGCTTGAACAGCATAAATGGCCTAAATTTGACTAAAAATGGAGGTTTTCAGGTACATTTTGTGTCAAAGCTTGAAAAAAACCACACTACCATATATATTTTTTCATCTATTTCGGTAGGGGAACATGAACTTTGTAACATATCAAAAAAGGAAAAAAAATTAATACTAGAAATGTAGAAAGTTTTAAGCAGTTTTTTTTCTCATTTTCCCATAGACTCCCATGTTAAAATTGTACTTCACCCCACTGTCTTACAGGCATCATATCTCAAAAAAACCCACACTACCCCCTATTTTTTAATGCTGATTTTTCAATCATATACTTTGATCTTTTAAAAAATATAAGTTAGAAAAAAGTTTAATTCTATAAATTTGAGGAGCGAACATCCTTAACTAGAGATGAAACGTCGACATCCATGATTGACCTTCCCTGTACTGTGTTTCATGTAGCCAAGAGAAGTAGAATAAGGAGATATCATGTCGCATAAAACACGGCTACATCGTAATAGCAACGTAGCAGCTCTTACGTGAACATCATGCCTTGTGAACACGCCCCTTTCTTGACAAACACGTACGCAAATCTGAGTAATAAAGTAGGTCTCACTTGATGTGAACGTAATGATACATTCACGGTACATCGTATCGTGTTCTTGTTAACAGTATAAAATACATTTCACTACGATAATCTATCGAGCCCCTGAGGTGACATTTCAATATTTTTACAGTAAATATAATTTAGAACGCGTTCAAGAACCCGTGGACTCGTAGACCCGATGAACGCGTTCTTCAAAATGTGTTGTGAATGTTGAAAGAGAACATGTACTGTTTGTGTTGATGTTGTGGTTAATTCAAAACTAGGAATGTTAAAAGAAACGAATAATGACACCAACTTCGGTAACCAACAAAAGTGTAGCAGGAAAAAACATGGAAAAAGAGTACCATAAACGACAATTCTCATTTTGAATAAAGGACGTACGAGAGAGAGAGAGAGAGAGAGAGAGAGAGAGAGAGAGAGAGAGAGAGAGAGAGAGAGAGAGAGAGAGAGAGAGAGAGAGAGAGAGAGAGAGAGAGAGAGAGAGAGAGAGAGAGAGAGAGAGAGAGAGAGAGAGAGAGAGAGAGAGAGAGAGAGAGAGAGAGAAAATGAGAGAGAGGGGGCGAGAGAGGGAATAAGAGGAAGATGGAGAGAGTGGGAGTGAGAGAGATTGAGAGAGAGGGGAGGTGAGAGAGATACCATGTTAGAGAGGGGCAGTGAGAGAGAGAAGGGTGAGGGAGAGGGGAGCGAAAGAGAGAGAGGGGAGAGAGGCAGGGAGTGAGAGAAGGAGTGAGTGTGAGAGAGAGAGGGAGTGTGAGAGAGAGGGGTTGACAGAGAGGGTGGAAGAGAAGGAGAAAGAAAGGGAGTGAGCGAATGAGGGAGAGAGTGAGTGAGAGAGAAGGTGTGGAGAGAGAGAGTAAATGAAGAAAAGCGTGAATAAGATAAATGGAGAGAGTGAGGCATTGAAGGAGAGGGAAAGAGGTATAGGGCGAAAGTAGAAGATTTAGAGAGGGAGCGAAAAAGATATATAGGGAGGAACTGAGATATATATAGGGAGGGAGTGAGAGAGATAGGGAGGGAGTGAGAGAGATATGAAGGGCGTGAGATACATATAGGGAGGGAGTGAGAGAGAGACATATTATAAGGAAGGAGTGAGAGAGAGATATAGAGAGCTGGAGGAGTGAGAGATATATATAGGGAGGGAAAAGGAGATAGAGATAAAGTGAATATTAAACATTAACTGGACAGTAGTTTTGCATATTTGCAAAGAGTACTTAATTAAACCTAGACCATCCTAGATAAGTTTAAAAGCTGATTGTAAATCCTAGAAACGATGTAAATACCACACCAAGGAATGTTTTATGTTAAGAATTAAACGAACACAATACCTTTGCCTGAACGAATTTAACAACATGATCCTAACGTTTAAATATACAGTCAAGCTTTCAACAAATAGGGGAAGTAGTTGTCTGTTTTCATCAACTTTTTTGCGGGTTTTTTAATTGTGAATTGGGATGAGTGATCTACACACGGTTTGGTATTACAATTGAAACACAGTTCTACAACTTTATCCAAGTTCTCAACATTTAAAACCGAATAGACATGTCGTTCACCATTCAAACATTCCAACTCATTCCATGTTCTCAGCATGAACAAAACATTTCGATACCTCGTTCCAAGTTTTCAACATTTACAATGCAGTTTTACAACTCGATTGAAATTCCCAACATTTGCCAAACGAATATTTTAAACAAATATCATTAAACGTTATCAAGATCTACAACACAATGCCAACACTTAATACACGTTCTAAACAACGCAGTTCTGAAACTAATTACACGCTCTGAAACACAGTTCTACAATTTGAACCACGTTCTCAATATCTACAACTCAAAATACAAATCGTTTCAACGTTCTCGACATCTACAATACAATTCTACAACTCAGTCCAAGATCCCAAAACTAACAACAGAGTTTTACAACCCGATCAATATTTTCTACATTTATTAAACCAATATACAACTAATTGTTCGACTTAAACATCTACTACACTATCCCCGAACCTGATCCACATTCTCAACCTTTACAGTACAGTTCTACAAGTCACTCCACTTTCTCAACATCTTTGACACTGTTTACAAGCCATTGCATGTTCTCAACATATCCAACACAATTCTACATCCTAGTCAAGGTTCTTAACATCTACAGAACACTTCGACAATCATTCAAAATTCTCGAGAAGTCGTTCCACGTTTTCAAAATCTATAGCACAGTTCTCCAACTCAGTCAAATTTCCAATTTCCAAAACTCAGTTCTTCAACTTAATCAACGTCCTACATACATTATCGAACTCAGTTCTCGGCACCTAAAACAAAAGTGTACCACACAGTCCAATTTCCAATATCTACTAAAACTCCATTAATTCCTCAACTTCTAAAACATACTTATACAATCCCAATTTACAAAACAGTTTAAAAACTCAAATTTTCAACATGTACAGCACAATTTTACAAATCTTTCAAAGTTCTCATCATCTGTAAAACATTTACATTCATGACTCTAATCATAATATAATCTACATTCTCAACATTTAAAACACTATTCTGTAACTTGTTTAACACTCTCAACCATAAAACAAAGTTCAACAACTCGATACACACCTGTAACAATATTCTTCAACTTGATAAACGTTATCAACAACACAGTTCTACTTTTAGACCAATTTTTTTTAAAATCTACAGCAAAATTACATGACTTGTTAAACGTTCTCCAACTCAGTCCTTGTTCTCAAAAACTAAATCACAGTTCTACAACTCAGTCAACGTTCTCAATAACTAAAACACAGTTATACAACTCAGTCCACGTTCTCAACATCTAAAACACAGTTCTAAAACTCAGTCCACGTTCTCAACATCTAAAACACAGTTCTAAAACTCAGTCCACGTTCTGAACAACTACAAAACAGTTATACAACTCAGTTCACGTTCTCAACATCTAAAACACAGTTATACAACTCAGTTCACGTTCTCAACATCTAGAACACAGTTCAAACTCAGTCCACGTACTGAACAACTAAAAGACATTTCTACAACTCAGTCCACGTTCTGAAAAACGAAAACACAGTTGTACAACTCAGTCCACGTTCTGAACAACTAAAACACAGTTCTACAACTCAGTCAACGTTCTGAACAACTAAAACACAGTTGCACAACTCGGTCCGCGTTCTGAACAACTAAAACACAGTTCTACAAGTCAGTCCACGTTCTGAACAACTAAAACACAGTTCTACAACTCAGTCCGTGTTCTGAACAACTAACACACAGTTCTACAACTCAGTCCACGTTCTCAACATCTAGAACACAGTTCTGCAACTCAGTCCACGTTCTTAACAACTAAAACACAGTTGTACAACTCAGTCCGCGTTCTGAACAACTAAAACACAGTTCTACAACTCAGTCCACGTTCTTAACATCTCAAAATACAGTTCTTCAACTCAATCCGCGTTCTCAACATCTAAAACACAGTTCTACAACTCAGTCCACATTCTCAACATCTAAAAGAAAGTTCTACAAGTCAGTCCACGTTCTCAACAACTACAACACAGTTTTACAACTCAGTCCACGTTCTCAATTACTAAAACACAGTTGTACAACTCAGTCCGTGTTCTGAACAACTAACACACAGTTCTACAACTCAGTCCGTGTTCTGAACAACTAACACACAGTTCTACAACTCAGTCCACGTTCTCAACATCTAAAACACAGGTGTACAACTCAGTCCACGTTCTCAACATCTAAAACACAGTTGTACAACTCAGTCCAAGTTCTAAACATCTAAAACACAGTTGTACAACTCAGTCCGCGTTCTCAACATCTCAAACACAGTTCTACAAGTCAGTCCACGTTCTGAACAACTAAAACACAGTTCTACAACTCAGTCCGTGTTCTGAACAACTAACACACATTTCTACAACTCAGTCCACGTTCTCAACATCTAGAACACAGTTCTGCAACTCAGTCCACGTTCTTAACAACTAAAACACAGTTGTACAACTCAGTCCGCGTTCTGAACAACTAAAACACAGTTCTACAACTCAGTCCACTTTCTTAACATCTCAAAATACAGTTCTTCAACTCAATCCGCGTTCTCAACATCTAAAACACACTTCTACAACTCAGTCCACATTCTCAACATCTAAAAGAAAGTTCTACAAGTCAGTCCACGTTCTCAACAACTACAACACAGTAATACAACTCAGTTCACGTTCTTAACATCTAAAACACAATTCTACAACTCAGTTATCGTTCTCAACATCTAAAACACAGTTGTACAACTCAGTCCACGTTCTCAACATCTAAAACACAGTTGTACAACTCAGTCCAAGTTCTAAACATCTAAAACACAGTTGTACAACTCAGTCCGCGTTCTCAACATCTCAAACACAGTTCTACAAGTCAGGCCACGTTCTGAACAACTAAAACACAGTTCTACAACTCAGTCCACGTTCTGAACAACTAACACACAGTTCTACAACTCAGTCCGCGTTCTGAACAACTAAAACACAGTTCTACAATTCAGTCCACGTTCTTAACATCTCTATATACAGTTCTTCAACTCAATCCGCGTTCTCAACATCTAAAACACAGTTCTACAACTCAGTCCACATTCTCAACATCTAAAAGACAGTTCTACAACTCATTTCACGTTCTGAACATCTAAAACACAGTTCTACAACTCAGTCCGCGTTCTGAACAACTAAAACACACTTCTACAACTCAGTTCACGTTTTCAACATCTAAAATACACTTCTACAACTCAGTTCACGTTCTCAACCTTTAAAATACAGTTCTACAACTCGGTTCATGTTCTGAACAACTAAAACACTTATACAACTCAGTCCACGTTCTCAACATCAAAAACACACTTCTACAACTCAGTTCACGTTTTCAACATCTAAAATACAGTTCTACAACTCAGTCCACGTTCTGAACAACTAAAACATAGTAATACAACTCAGTTCACGTTTTGAACAACTAAAACACAGTTCTACAACTCAGTCCACGTTCTGAACATCTCAAAATACAGTTCTACAACTCAATCCGCGTTCTCAACATCTAGAACACAGTTCTGCAACTCAGTCCACGTTCTTAACAACTAAAACACAGTTGTACAACTCAGTCCGCGTTCTGAACAACTAAAACACAGTTCTACTACTCAGTCCACGTTCTGAACATCTCAAAATACAGTTCTACAACTCAATCCGCGTTCTAAACATCTAAAACACAGTTCTACAACTCAGTCCACATTCTCAACATCTAAAACACAGTTCTTCAACTCAGTCAACGTTCTGAACAACTAAAACACAGTAATACAACTCAGTCCACATTCTCAACATCTAAAAGACAGTTCTACAACTCAGTTCACGTTCTGCACATCTAAAACACAGTTCTACAACTCAGTCCGCGTTCTGAACAACTAAAACACAGTTATACAACTCAGTCCACGTTCTCAACATCTAAAACACAGTTCTAAAACTCAGTTCACGTTCTCAACATCCAAAACACAGTTATACAACTCAGTTCACGTTCTCAACATCTAGAACACAGTTCAAACTCAGTCCACGTACTGAACAACTAAAAGACATTTCTACTACTCAGTCCACGTTCTGAAAAACGAAAACACAGTTGTACAACTCAGTCCGCGTTCTGAACATCTACAACACAGTTCTACAACTCAGTCAACGTTCTGAACAACTAAAACACAGTTCTACAAGTCAGTCCACGTTCTGAACAAGTATAACACAGTTCTACAACTCAGTCCGTGTTCTGAACAACTAACACACAGTTCTACAACTCAGTCCACGTTCTCAACATCTAGAACACAGTTCTGCAACTCAGTCCACGTTCTTAACAACTAAAACACAGTTGTACAACTCAGTCCGCGTTCTGAACAACTAAAACACAGTTCTACAACTCAGTCCACGTTCTGAACATCTCAAAATACAGTTCTACAACTCAATCCGCGTACTCAACATCTAAAACACAGTTCTACAACTCAGTCCACATACTCAACATCTAAAAGACAGTTCTACAACTCATTTCACGTTCTGAACATCTAAAACACAGTTCTACAACTCATTTCACGTTCTGAACAACTAAAACACAGTAATACAACTCAATCCACGTTCTGAACATCTCAAAATACAGTTCTACAACTCAATCCGCGTTCTCAACATCTAAAACACAGTTGTACAACTCAGTCCACGTTCTCAACATCTAAATCACAGTTGTACAACTCAGTCCACGTTATAAACATCTAAAACACAGTTGTACAACTCAGTCCACGTTCTCAACATCTAAAACACAGTTGTACAACTCAGTCCACGTTCTCAACATCTAAAACACAGTTGTACAACTCAGTCCACGTTCTCAACATCTAAAACACAGTTGTACAACTCAGTCCACGTTCTCAACATCTAAAACACAGTTCTACAACTCAGTCCATGTTATCAACATCTAAAACACAGTTGTACAACTCGGTCCACGTTCTCAACATCTAAAACACAGTTGTACAACTCGGTCCACGTTCTCAACATCTAAAACACAGTTGTACAACTCAGTCCACGTTCTCAATATCTAAAACACAGTTGTACAACTCGGTCCACGTTCTCAATATCTAAAACACAGTTCTACAACTCAGTCCACGTTCTCAATATCTAAAACACAGTTGTACAACTCGGTCCACGTTCTCAACATCTAAAACACAGTTGTACAACTCGGTCCACGTTCTCAATATCTAAAACACAGTTCTACAACTCAGTCCACGTTCTCAATATCTAAAACACAGTTGTACAACTCGGTCCACGTTCTCAACATCTAAAACACAGTTGTACAACTCAGTCCACGTTCTCAACATCTAAAACACAGTTGTGCAACTCGGTCCACGTTCTCAATATCTAAAACACAGTTGTACAACTCAGTCCACGTTCTCAACATCTAAAACACAGTTGTACAACTCAGTCCACGTTCTCAACATCTACAACACAGTTGTACAACTCAGTTCACGTTCTCAACAACTAAATCACAGTTGTACAACTCGATCCACGTTCTCAACAACTAAAACACAGTTGTACAACTCAGTTCACGTTCTCAACAACTAAATCACAGTTGTACAACTCAGTCCACGTTCTCAACATCTAAAACACAGTTGTACAACTCAGTCCACGTTCTCAACATCTAAAACACAGTTGTACAACTCAGCCCACGTTCTCAACATCTAAAACACAGTTGTACAACTCAGTCCACGTTCTCAACATCTAAAACACAGTTCTACAACTCAGTCCATGTTATCAACATCTAAAACACAGTTGTACAACTCGGTCCACGTTCTCAACATCTAAAACACAGTTGTACAACTCGGTCCACGTTCTCAACATCTAAAACACAGTTGTACAACTCAGTCCACGTTCTCAATATCTAAAACACAGTTGTACAACTCGGTCCACGTTCTCAATATCTAAAACACAGTTCTACAACTCAGTCCACGTTCTCAATATCTAAAACACAGTTGTACAACTCGGTCCACGTTCTCAACATCTAAAACACAGTTGTACAACTCAGTCCACGTTCTCAACATCTAAAACACAGTTCTACAACTCAGTCCATGTTATCAACATCTAAAACACAGTTGTACAACTCGGTCCACGTTCTCAACATCTAAAACACAGTTGTACAACTCGGTCCACGTTCTCAACATCTAAAACACAGTTGTACAACTCGGTCCACGTTCTCAACATCTAAAACACAGTTGTACAACTCAGTCCACGTTCTCAATATCTAAAACACAGTTGTACAACTCGGTCCACGTTCTCAATATCTAAAACACAGTTCTACAACTCAGTCCACGTTCTCAATATCTAAAACACAGTTGTACAACTCGGTCCACGTTCTCAACATCTAAAACACTGTTGTACAACTCAGTCCACGTTCTCAACATCTAAAACACAGTTCTACAACTCAGTCCATGTTATCAACATCTAAAACACAGTTGTACAACTCGGTCCACGTTCTCAACATCTAAAACACAGTTGTACAACTCGGTCCACGTTCTCAACATCTAAAACACACTTGTACAACTCGGTCCACGTTCTCAACATCTAAAACACAGTTGTACAACTCAGTCCACGTTCTCAATATCTAAAACACAGTTGTACAACTCGGTCCACGTTCTCAATATCTAAAACACAGTTCTACAACTCAGTCCACGTTCTCAATATCTAAAACACAGTTGTACAACTCGGTCCACGTTCTCAACATCTAAAACACAGTTGTACAACTCGGTCCACGTTCTCAATATCTAAAACACAGTTCTACAACTCAGTCCACGTTCTCAATATCTAAAACACAGTTGTACAACTCGGTCCACGTTCTCAACAACTAAAACACAGTTGTACAACTCAGTCCACGTTCTCAACATCTAAAACACAGTTGTGCAACTCGGTCCACGTTCTCAATATCTAAAACACAGTTGTACAACTCAGTCCACGTTCTCAACATCTAAAACACAGTTGTACAACTCAGTCCACGTTCTCAACATCTAAAACACAGTTGTGCAACTCGGTCCACGTTCTGAACAACTAAAACACAGTTGTACAACTCGATCCACGTTCTCAACAACTAAAACACAGTTGTACAACTTTCTAGAGAAATTATGTCTGCATAGGTTTCTGAATATAAAAGCGTTCTATGTCAACTGGGCCATGTTCCATAAGCGTTTAAAAGTAATCGCTCAGTGAGCGATAGATTACTTTTAACCTCTCTTGAACGCGATTGCTCAATGTAGCGCTCTGTTTAACGCCGCTTTAAAGAGTATTTCACGTATATCGCGGCTGCTAGTATAACGGCAGGGAGAAATCCCTCAACACCATGTGGTTATGCATTGCGGTGAAAGCTGCGAGCATCGGCTGGAACCAGCGAACCACGGGTGGTACTATGCTGAAATTCAGTGTACCATTGATCTCAAATCTTACTGCGTGTAGAACAGTTCTCTACTACAGACCCCGGACCTCTTGACCCGAAGACGAACGCGCTAACCACTGCGCTATCCCGCCCCAAGCAAGTAGTGATTCAAAGGAAGACTTCATGGAAAACATTCGTTTCCTTCTCAGGGACATTTAAATGAAACACGTGTCATGTAACTCATCGTTATGCATTTGAATGACATCTTATCTTTTTCTTCACTTATAACGGAACTGTCGATTAAGTGTTTTTGACTAATGAACGTTTTTGACAGCTTTAAAAGAAATAAGAAACGTGACTGGAAATGTTGGCTTGCCCCTTTATGTATACAATTTTACGGTTAACTGTACTGAGCCGCAAAAGAAACGCGAGTTTTAATGATTATAGTTTCTGTTTTCATTTTAGCTCATGGTTTGTCATATCATTAGTAAATGTCAGAACATGTTGAGCTGTTGTTACTGTAGCGTATAAATGATTACCATTGCAAAGTCAAATGGTATCAGTACGCGAAAATACACGTCACATGTTGTCATGGTAACATGATATGCATGATATGCATGATATGCATGATATGCATGAGCCCGATAAAATTCAAATTATTCGTGATGAAAACCCCAAATTGTGACTGAAGCCTCCATGTTTAAGAAGGTAATTTTCAAAATCTGGGATATTAGCTGATTGCATGCTGAACAGTTTGCAATGACTGTAAATGTGCTCATGGAACACCTTGGTACCGCATGAATGAAATTCAAAATGACCCATTAACGCCAAATCAAAATCAGCAAGGACAGGGGTTGTGCATCAAACAACTTCATGGGAGTGTTTGCACAAGTTTCAATTGCTTTTAATAGCACTACGGCACAAGACAATGCTCTGCAGAAGTTCTGTACAAGTATTGACTTTTCTTTATGTATGCATGTTGTTCAACACGTTATTAACGTCATGTCAACAAACTTTGAATGCTCTGATATTATAAATTTGGTCAATACAGCGTTATCAGTAATTACAAAATTATGAAGTCGAAAGTGTGAAACGTTCACAGGCGACATCCGACGCATCTTGCTTTTATATATTTTCGTGTCTCCATGTAATGATGATGAGTCAAATGTATTGAACCACTATCATTAACCATCTTATTAAATGATATTTCAACATTTTGAATAAATGTTTGTTTTTAAAATATTTAAATTAATTAATGATTAATTCAAAATTTACAAATTGATTTGTCCACATTAAATGCTTGGTTGCATTTAGCTCAGCAATAGCGTTTTCAAATTTTGTTCTGAAGAGGACAATGTTCAGAAATTCAACAGAAACAATCTATCATACAAATCACAGGAAATCGCCAAAAGGTACATCTACATATGACAATTATTGATTTCACTTACAAATAAGATTAACATACGTACGACAAAGGACATATAATGTACAGTTTACATTTAACATACAACTTTTCTACAACTCGAGAACGAGTTCAAAAGCTCGGATCAAGTTGTTGAAAAGTTGTATGCGTTGTTATGTTTTTGACGTGTTTGAACTGTTGCAGGGAGCCCCTTCAAATTATAAATCAAGGGAAAGAGTACATGATTTATTGACATGACATCCACATGTATAAATAATTACCAAACGTCAAAATACAACTCTCCTCCTCGGACCAAACAACTGGTGACAAACCGTCACAGTTTCAACGGTTGCTGAGAGAGTGGTTGTGTTGTCTATGGACCTGTTGGAGATTTCAACATGAAGCCGTTGTGTAATACTACCATATAAACGATATCAAAACATTGATATAAATGCAATCAAAAGCATTTGAAATTATATTGTGCATTAATCCACAGCCAGAAACAAGTTAATGGCCAAATAGTA
Source organism: Gibbula magus (assembly GCA_936450465.1). NCBI lineage: Eukaryota > Metazoa > Mollusca > Gastropoda > Trochida > Trochidae > Gibbula > Gibbula magus. The sequence goes on from OW388302.1 coordinate 4,244,561, forward strand.
CCAAGTTACAATGCATTATTAAAGTTATGACTCTGGGTAGGCAGTTGAGAACGTGTGTCAGAGATGTACTTAAACTGTAGATTTGTGTTGTAGAATCGGACCGTGGAACGATATTGTAGAGGGCTGTAATCGATGTTAAGAGCAACAAACGAATTGCAGAACTCTATTTTAGCTGTTGAAACTTGACTGATATGATAAAGTTGTCTTTTACATGTCGTGAACACACTGACTGAGTTGTAGAACAGCATCTATGTTGAGATCATGGAACTAGTTATAGAGCTTTGTTGTAATTATACTGAACGTGGACTCACTTGTAGAATTTTGTTGAATATGGTGTAAACTAGGACTGAGTTGTGGAAATTTGAGAACTGTATTTTAGATCTTGTGAACACGAACTGAGTTGAAGAATTGTGTTATAGATATTGAGAACTCGGACTGAGTAGGATTTTGTGATCTAGTTCGAGAACTTGAACCTAGATGTAAGACTGTGTAGATGTCGGGAATATGAAGCACTAGTTGTATACTTGTTTTTGTTAAATTTGATAACTTTGACTGAGTTGTAGGATTGTGTTGTGTATTTTGAGTACCTGTTCTGAGTTGTACTACTTGAATGCCGAACGTTGAAAGACGTGTGGAATTGTGTTTTAGATGTTGATAACGTGGACTGACTTGTTTAGAACATTTTGTGAACGTTGATCGAGTTGTACAACTGCATTCGAGTTTTTGCGAATGTAGACCGAGTTGCAGAATTGTGTTGTAGATCTTGTTAACCTTGACTGAGTCGTAGAATACTGTATATGATAACATCGTGGAACTAGTTGCAGACTGGCGTTGTTGATATTGAGAACGTTGAACTAGTTGTATATTTGTTAGACGTTTAGAACGTCGAAAGCCTTTTGGAATTGTGTTGTAGATGTTGATAACGAGAAGTAAGTTGTAGAATTGTGTTGTAGAAACGTGAATCGGGTTATTCTGATGTAGATGTTTAGAATGTTGAAAGACATGTTGTACACTTGTTTTTAAATTGTTAAGAATGTGCATCAACTTGTTGAACTGTTGTTTTACTTCTTGAGAACTCGGATCCAGCTGAAAAAATGTTTTTGGAAATGTTGAAGACGAGGATAAAATTGTAGAACTGTGTTTTAGTTGTTGAGATCATGTGTGTTAAAGATATTCTTTGCGAGGAACGTTAGGTATAATTGCCTTGTATTCTTAGATGAATAAATCGTGGAACGAGTTGCACATTCGTGTTGTTGATTTGTAGTGGTATAAATTGTTTTGAACTGAGGTTTATTTTGTTTGAAAGAGTTTCACAAGTTACAGATATTTGTTACATATTATAGGATAAATTAACGAATTATGAAGCTGTGCGCTAGATTTTAGATAGATTGCTTGCTGTAGATAGAGAAAGGAATTGGAAAGTATGCGGTGGTTGTAGAACGTGATCATGAAAACAGGCATCTGAAGTTTTCTCTAGACACAAAACTGAAAATGCTCTTCAACGACAATGCAAGAAAGTGAGAAGAAATTGAAAACCTCGAATTGCACATCTACTCCTGATGATTGTTTTCACAGGGTTTAAGTTCTGATCTGATTTACATAGATGTGTTACCATGGAAACGGCAGAATATATTATTCAAACGTAGTTGAAAACTCGTGACCCATGCCGCACAATTTGGGATTACATTGTCACAGAATCTACAAATTATACATCTCATTGGCTAATAACACACTGTAAACGATATTTTATTTTCTAGGGCTATTTCGTAGTGTAGGAGACGAGGGGTGGATGGAGAGATGGACGGGCGGACGCTTTCAGTCCTGATGAGCTAAAAAGCCAGCAATGCAGAGATAACACATTATAGAAGGCGTGTTAACTCGTAAAAACAGATGTCTCCCCCTTCCCCCTATCTAATTTCAGTATTTCCCTTCAAAAAGACAAAGTAAAAATTTTTGCCATGGAAACAGATTTTTTTTTAAAAAGTTCTCACACCCGAAAAGCACATATACATGATATCATGAGTTACAAATGTAGTTGACCACATTTAGTGAGGGTAGGTCACACAGTTTTAGAGGTCTGCTCCGGAAAGAAACCTTGCCCTTCAAAAGGACAAAGTCCAAATTGTTGCCATGGAAACTGAACAGAAATCAAAATTAAAACGTTTAAAGCACATCTGCATACGGGAAGGATGTACATGTTAAATTTGGTGAATATTGGTGAAGTAGTTTTGAGCTCTGCTCCGGAAACAAACCCTATACCCTTCAAATAGACAAAGTCCAAATTGACATACTTATTGACATACTTATTATTACAAACAATTATTTCCATTGTGTTTCATGTATTGCTGTTTCATATCTGATAGTAATTGCAACAATGGAAATACTGTAGTTTACATTTTACATACAACTTTTTCGACAACTCGAGAACTAGTTCAGAAGCTCAGAACGAGTTGTTGGAAAGGTGTATGCGTTGTCCTTTGAGTTTTGTTTTACAACTGTTACGGGAGCTAAAAATACAAAGTCTTGGAAAAAACGACAGACGTTAGTTATCTTATGACGCGCTATCATCATCTTTGTGGTAAATTTATATTCAAACGTCAAATTCCAAATCTTCGCCCCGGAATCTTCCATTGGTGAACACGTTACAGAAGGCAGCAAACTATTTCGGCAATACGCACGAGTCATTGAGAACGTGGAACGAGTTGTCTATAAGCCTGTTGTAGATATTTTACCACGAAGACATGTATCATAAATATGTATTATTTCAGGGTTGATGAGCTATCAAACCAACAATGCAGAGATTACAAATACTAATTATGTTTCATGCATTGCTGACTATCATGTTATATATATGTTGTAATCAAAACAAAGAAAATAATGTACAGTTTTTTCTACAACTCGAGAACTAGTTCAGAAGCCCGGAACGAGTTGTTGGAAAGTTGTATGCGTTGTTTTTGAACTGTTACGGGAGCACAAATACAAAGTCATGGAATATACGACAGACGTTAGTTATATCATGAAGCGACATCATCATATTTTCTTGATAATTTTAATCTTCGCCTCGGACTCTACAACTGGTAAACAAGTTGCGAGAGGTAGCGAACTAGTTCGGCAATATGAATCAGTTGCTGAGAACATGGAACGAGTTGTTACTGGGCCTGTTGTAGTTTTCACCACGAAGACATGTATCATTATGGGAGATTTACGATACAAAGATCTTTGATGAATGAAATTAAAAACAGTACAATAATGAGGTTGTAAATATTCATCTTAAATGCCAGAGAATTGGGCGAACTACTTGTCCAAAGTAACAACGCGTTCTGTTAGTGGCGTGACTTTAGGAGTTGACAGAATTTGTTGTTATTATTATGTGTTGGAAAAGATAAAATCAGGTTCCAGTACTTGGGATGTTACTTTAAAAGTTAATGCATGTGATGTGTTTCTTTCTTTCTCGCACTCGTTGTGGGAAATGTGCAACTAGTTATACAAGGCGTGAATCGTGTTGATGAAGACTTGAATTGTGTTGGTCACTTCGATTTTATCAAACACGCTGTTTGTAGACTTTGAATAAAAACAGTGCCTGAATAATTGAGCATAAACAAACACATTAAAGACTGGATATCTTTGTAATCAAACAGGACAAGAGTAAACTCAGGTAGGCATGTGAGACGAACGAGTTGTCGAAAGTCGGAACACGTTCTGCATGACTTGAACGAGTTCAACAATCCGGCGAACGTGTTGCGACAAATCTTGAACTAGTTCTACAACTGGCGAACGCGTTCAACAAAGCTTGAACTAGTTGTCACAAGCTAGAACGCGTTTTAGGGTCTGATCACGTTGTTTGATCATGTTGTAGATTATTGGTATAGAGACTTAATCTTAGCTGCATGAACAATGCTTGTCAAGTTTGTTTTGATGTAAAATAAATCCATGTATGTGCAAGTATCCTAAGTCCGATGTGTAAAATGATAGCTTTATCCCAAATATACTTTTAAAAAATCGGGAATTATTTCCAGAGAACTGCCCGCCTTGTTGAAAATTTGATTGAGTTGCATCAGTTTGATTTTCAGGGTACTGTGGCTTCAAAACTGGTTGTTAAAATAGCTTTTTATCAGAAGTTTCATTTGTTGTCATTTTGGTGCCGATAACATAGATTCGACAAATTGTCGACATTGCCAACTTTTAATTGCAAATGGATGTGAAATTAGTTTGTTTCATAAACTTTTAAGAGGAAACGTAATCAATTAATCTATAAAAAAATTGTGTTATGCTTATGTATCTATATTCACGGTAACCTTAGTGTAATGTTAAGTATGGGAGTTAAGGTTGCTTTGTTGCTTTGTGAAAGGAGCCCCAGTTCTCTACTGCAGACAAAGTTTCCGTGAGGCTTACGATCACCATTGTGCTTTGTGAAAGGATGCCTTATTCTACGCGCAGTAAGGTTTGGATGCTACACTGAATTTCAGCGTAGTACCACCCATGGTTCTCTAGTTCCAGCCGCTGCTCGCAGGTTTCACCGCAATGCATAGCCACATGGCGTTGCGGGCTTTCTCCCTGCCATAATACTAGCAGCCGTGATATAAGTGAAATAATCTTGAAAGCGGCGTTAAACCCCAACTCACCTCACCTCACCTCATCTCCATGGAAACATTCGTAAATAATCCGTTCCCGAACCAGAAATTGAAAACTGTTAGGCATAGTTCAATGAAACTTGGTATGTTGAACAGTGATCATGTGTAGGTTGGCTTTTTAGGGTGTTCGACTTCTTTGGAATTTCATTTTTAAAATTTTTCGAATTTAATTTTTTTTCCCCCACTTTTGCCACCTGACAGGGATAAAGTTGACTCTGTCCGCTTGTTATCAATGTTTTACTTCTGATGAACAATTTAGATTAGTCATTGATAGGTCACCTGTGGTGGAATTTATTTTCATTTTGAGAATGTTAAAAAACATAAGAAGTTTTAGAATTTCTGACTATTATGCGGAGTGATATTTTTATATAGTTATATGCGGGTATATACTTGACACTTGATTTGACACAACCGGATAATCACGTATTTTGATGTAATTTAGAGCATCTAAAATTGGATTTAAACTTCCAATATAACACGAGAGTGCGTTGCGAGATAGGTGCCTACAGCTGATGATCCGACGAACACATTATTCGACGAATGGTGGAACCAGTTCTACAACTGGCGAAAATCAAACTGTGTAAAAATACAACAGTCATTTATTTCATTTTTTTATTATTAAAAGCTCAATTGTCATCCAAAATGAGAACAGGATATCAAGGTGGATATATCGGAATAACTTACAGAACAGGCTAATTTATAATTATATACAGAATAACAGGTATTACACATCTAAGATGGCTACAATATACACGGAGTTATCACAACAAATATCGTTGTACCCATGAAAAAGGGGGGAAAAAGATGGAACAAGTTCTAAAACTGGCGAACGTGATGTGAGAAAGCTGGAACTAGTTCTACACCTGGTGAACCGTCAGAACGTGTTGCGAGATAGCAACTGTTGAACGTGTACGAGAAAGCTGGAACTAGCACAGCAAAAATAACTTCATTTCCGCAAGGTAGAAATATTGCGGAAATGTGACGGAAATTTTACTTTACATATAGTTTCTGTTACGTTTCCGCAAATTTCTTGTTTATTTCCGCAAGTGCGGAAATGAATAATGAACCATTCTCCGGAAGATTTCCGCCAGGTTTCAGTTACCCACTTTCTGTCAGATTTCCGCAAACAGAAATTCATTCATTATAATCCTCATGATTTCCGCAGCATTTCAGCATTAATAAAAACATAACATTTCCACTGCATTTCCGCAACTAGAATAAATCTGGATGATTTCCATTGCATTTCCGCAACTATAAATCTGGATGATTTCCATTGCATTTCCGCAACTAGAATAAATCTGGATGATTTCCATTGCATTTCCGCAACTATAAATTTGGATGATTTCCATTACATTTCCGCAACTATACATCTGGATGATTTCCATTGCATTTCCGCAACCATAGATCCAAATGATTTCCATTGCATTTCCGCAACTATAATAAATCTGGATGATTTCCATTGCATTTCCGCAACCATAGATCCTTATTTTTGCTGCAACTTTATTATTAGCGGTACTTCCGCATTATTTCTCCCACAAACATAATTCAGCTTAATCGCAGTACTGGATTCTAACTTGATCTGCAGTGGTCATTAACACCTATAGCCTCATTGACAAACAATAGAAATCCACTCAATGACGAGATTTCTATCTTGACAATGAACATGTAAATAGAAATGACAACGGAGCATAAAGAACAATCCAATTAATTTTATTAACACAAGTATTATCTTGTGCAAGTGATACATAAGGGGGAAACAATAAATTGTTTTTACAACAGATTGGAGATTAGTTGTTTATACAATAAATAGAGTTGATGGTCAAAGGTTTAATAGCTAATTGAGTGAAATGAACAGAGACTGCATGAAGGATTAGCGAGGTGATTGGAAGCCAGTTGAATGTTTTTACAACAGTTGAGATTGATGTACATGGAATAGGTAAGTTGATAAAACAGATGAATGGATGTATACTGGTAAAAGTACTAGTAAGCTGATTCAAATCTAATATGTTTTTCAATCAAAAAATTTAAAAGTTGAAATACCTGTATTTTACATTATCATTGACATTTAGTAATAACTTGACAAGTACAAACAAATAACATATTTAAATAAAGAAGAATATGATATATTCGTTACAGTTTGTACACCTTCAGGCAAAAATGTTATGTTAAGAAACATTACATTACATTACTTGACTTTCAACTTTAAAGTTTGACTGATTAATTTAAACAAAAATAATTCAGATTTTTAAAATACATTTCCCCCGTTTATATTCAGATTAAAATACACATTTTCAGTCTGTATTTTTTTAAACAAAAGAAGTATAAAGAAAAACAAAGTTGTTAGAGAAAAGGTTTATTTAGTTGGGAATTTATCCATTACAATCACATACAAAATCACCTTCCCTTAAATAAATTATATTATTGTTTCATACATTCCTATACAATTATTCAATAGTCATTTAAATTGCACTTTTGAATTTCATGTTAAATTCTGACTTGGAAAAAATAAAACAATCTGGTTAAATAGATATCAATAGCAACAGTATTATCTTAACATAGAATTAGCAGCTGATGAACAGTATTACTTCTTACATTATGGTTTAAACGTATTTTATTTCATTTACATGAAAATAGGATTGGCGAACAAGTAAAAAAGGGCTAATTTCAACGCCGCTCGGGTACATATATGTCAAAAAGCTGGTTACAAAATCAGCGAGACAGAAACACAAAAATAACATTGTATAACATCAAACATGAGTATTGTCATGTTGTTAGGTGTGCCTAATAATGAAAGTGGGCTACAGCTCAAAATTGAATCATACTAACTACAAGATACTTTTTTAAAGGAACGGGATGCTTTTACCAATTACTTTTACATTATAGTCTTTAAATAAAAAAATGTTTTTTTATAATTACTTATATGAAAGTTATAAAAATATGGTTTTACTAAATAAATATTACATTCAATGTTTTTTTAAACCCTAAATTCTTAATTTTCAAGGCTCAATTTTTCTTTCTCAAAGCATGTGTTAGAACTCACATATTTGTTAGTCTCTATACTGACTGAAGTGAAGAGTACATAAAATCTCAAGAGTACAGTTCAAAGCTTGTTAAAATAGTTTTGTTGTAGGTTGTAACCCTGTAATCAATATTTGGGGTCACGGACTCACCAAATAAAAAATTTAGAATCCCCATTAACCAAGGAGTCTGCGCACAACATTTCAGCTCTCTTGACCTTTTGATACTGGAAGATGAAAATAGGTTATTAATGTTGTGACCCCTGTGACCCTTTATTGATCTCAGGGTCACCAAATCTACAATTTAAAATCCCCATTGTTGCCAAAGATTCTGCACATAAAATGTCAGCTCTCTAAAGTCATTGGTTCTGGAGAAGAAGTCTAAAAAGCGAAAAGTTTACAGATGGATGCCATGAGTCCTGGATGGTCGGACCTTTCAGGCCTGATAAGCTAAAAATACAGATTACAAAATGCTTTTCTACAGGTAATTGGATAATAGGATTGTCATTGCATTGCTACTTCTTAAAATTCAATATATGGTCGATAATCAAAACTCAATAACAATGTTGACACAAGATCAGCAAACGTTCACTAAGTTATTTCCAAATTATCTATAAACAGTCTTCATCTCACTTCCAAAAAGGAATATTGTACGAATGGTTATGAATAAACTAGGTCTCAGACTTTGGTTAACATTCAAACCTACACAAAAAGGGATTATAAAAGGGACTATTGATGCCGGTCTACAAAATAGTTTTTTTTTTAAAGTTGCACAAATTTTACATGTGTAAACTTTAAACAATTTCTTTCATTTCTTGTTTATAGACATTATAGATTATGAAGTCTCATAGTTTTATTTCTATCTAATAAATATTGAAACAGGCTATGTTTAAACTCAAAATGCAGATTGAATTTATGTTTTGAGATTTAAACTTAATTTCACAGCCACAAATCTTGTCTCATACATGACAAAAGTTCACAGTTCATAAATCCAAGCAAAATGTTTGTTGATTAAATATAATATACCTATAAATATGATAAATTTATAAACAGTGCATAAACGGATATTGTGTTGGTTACAGGATCAAATAATAAAAAGTTTTTCAAATGGCAGTCTGATTATGACAGTGTTATCGAAATGAAGAAAATGATTCAATTCGTTTTCAGTTCAATTTCTTCACATAAGTAATGTAGAACTGTCAAAATGCCTAAAAAAATGTATGATTTGAAAACAATATAAATCAAGAAAATATTTAATTCAAGCAAGCAAAATCATTCATGTATTTCTCTTCATGAAAGTTGATCCGATGCAGCATCATAATGTTTATTTTAAACGCACGGTCTGAGGTAATATCATTGTGACCAGCATCAACATTCATTCAGCTTGTATCAAGCTCCTCTCCTCTTTTTTCTTTGAACTGGGGGTGAAAAATGCTGAGTCTGCAAAAGTGAGTCTTTTGTAGTCCTCCATGGGCAGCTTGTAGAATTGGCATCCTTGAGGAAATCCACATGTTCTGCAAATATAGTGTTATTGATAAAGTGAGTGATAGAGACAGTATTTTAAAAAATAATCAATCAGAGAGCCCATGTTAATATTTTATTGTGGCCAATATCTGTAGACATAATTCATAATTTTCAAATGGATTTTTATAATAAAATCATTCAGACAAGAGTAAAGCAATCATAATGTCCAAAGAAATTGACAAACAGGAAAAGTTGTAACTAGAAATATGTGCATGTGATGCAGTGTGATGTCCCCCGCTCCAACTTTCAATCCAGTTTCCAATTCAGTCCTCTTGACATTATTTTTTTCACTTATGATTTTGAGATAGAGGTCTGAAAAGGTTCCTTATCCCTTTATGCAATAAGTTCAAACTGTTTCAATGGAAACCAGAAAACATTTAAAAATCAGAATAACGTAAGTAGCAAAAGGCACCACTCCAACACTAGGTCTAACCACACACCAAGTATCATTAATAAATATTGCATAGATTTTGAGAATTTTGAGATTTTGTATATATACATACCAAGTTTGGTGAAAAAATACTAGATAGATTTTGAAATAGAGGCCGGAAAACGTCCCTGACCCCAATATGCACTAAGTTCAAATTGTTTCCATGGAAACCAGAAAAAATTAAAAAATTCAGAATAACCAAAATAGCAAAAGGCACCACTTCACCACTAGGTCTAACCACATACCAAGTTTGGTGAAATAATATTGAACGGTTTTTGAGATATGGCACGGAAAAGAAAGCATTTCGAAATGACAGAATAACGGAATGACGGACAGAGGCGAAAACATTATGTCTCCCGAAAAAATTATCGGGGGACATAATTATGTTAAACTTATTCATATATAAACAAGTACCAAAGGCTCTGTAGCTCAACAGGCTTAAACAACACACTAAATAAATTTCAAGCTGTAAAATTTCCAGAAGTATATATCATAAGTATAAAAAAAACACTCAAATAGTTTTCAAAATGGAGAAGAAGATGAAAATATATATCTTTAGGTTGTCATACCCCTCTGACCCATATTTGAGGCCACTGTGGCAAGTGAAAAATATTTATTTTCTCAAAACAATAGAAGACTCCCCATGCACAATGGTACATGTTACTATTGCATGATATCAGACTTTGAAACACATATATATGTAACAGGTTTTTGTATTTTGATGCAGAAACGCATCCTAGGTTTATCCCTGAGTGCATATGGATGAACTGCCTTGTCCAGGGACACAAAACAGAATGAGGCTGCTGGCACCAGGCAACTTGTTAACACACCTACACTACTGAGCTCCAAAATCATAATTTGAGTTATTTCATCTCTAGTTCTACATTAAAAAATGTTTTCTTACATTCCTACCATATTTTGGTCCTTCATTGACAGGTTTGACAACAGAGTGTGTTCCTTTCTTTGCTTTTGGGTAGAATGCGAAATGTAAACCGAATTGGTGATTTTTTGAATTTTTGGCGATTTTTTTTATTGTTTTACTTTATATTGTCATATTCGGAGATAGAATGAATGAAGCTACTTCTGTATTGTGATTTGTTGACTTCATCATTTTCTTTTTCATGTAACTTTCATAAAAAAGATACTTCTGTGTTCTTGTTGATTTTACTATTTTATATTTCCACTGGTGATATTTTGGAAAAAGTTTCTTGGAAGTTTCTTTCCTTTCAGCCAAAAACTGCTGTATATCCCTCACCGTGTGCTTCCATGTACTTGTTGTTTCAAGTCACTCGAATGAATCATTATGATGGATTAATTTCCGAAATAAAGTTGAAATCAGTGGTAATGACAGTAGTGTATTATGCTACCTCTTCCTTTTCAAGTTACCATTATTCCTACTTTTATTTAAACCACTTTTTTACACGAAGAGACTTGTCCTACTGTTTTCACAAACACTTTAATCTTAGCAATTACATTTCATAGCTTATCAATCCTTAGGTGTGCAGACACCTCTCTCTATAAGTAAAATAAAAATGTCAAACTTAAACAGTCGGGGGTATTAGTGAGCCACACTCGCTTTTTTGCTTGTGTACAAAAACAATGAAACTTTATAATCAAATGCTCAAATGAACTTTTCAAGACGTTATTTGTGTTTTTCGTTCCTTAGAAATTCTTCACTTACAATTCCCGCAATTCGGCTCAGCTCGGATAAAATGGACTGTCGTTAAAATCAACTGAATTGTATATAATAGAGTTAGCATCAAAGTTTGTATTTTTTGTGACAACGGTGAATAATGTTATCATCAAACTATTCAAAATATTGAAATAAACAGTTCAAGATGCCATTTGGATATATTCAAATAACAACAGTGTATTATTTACAGGCCATCAGTTCTAAGAATTAAACTTTTGGGACAATTTGAGTGGCAAGCAAAGTTTTAAAAATTTGAAACAATTGTGGATTATTTTCTCATCAAAGTATTTAAAATGTATAAATAAACATTTCAAGACGTCATTTGTTTATGTTTTGTTAACAATTCGGTTTGTAATGAATGTAAATAGATCAAACATTTCGACTGCTTTGAGAAACCAGCTGTCAGCAGAATCGACTGTTTATTGTTAGTTTGAGTGGAAAACAAAGTTTATATTTTTTGTCACAATTATCAAATATTTCCTCATCAAATTATTTAAAAGATAAAAATAAACATATCAAGATGACATTTGTGTATGTTTTGACAACACATTTTGACTACAATTGATTTTATTTCCGGCCGAGACTCTCAGCTCTGAGAAAGTTGCTGAATCATCAGTTTGAGCTGCAAACAAAGTTTTAAAAAGTTGTCCAAATTACTAAATATTTTATCATTAAAATGTTTGAAATAGTAAAATACAAGTTTTAAGATGTCATTTGTTTATATTTAATTTACACTAAAGTGTTTTATGTTCAGTGAAAACCGATTATTTTGAAAACCGACTGTCGGCCGACTGTATTATCAATTATAGAGAGTGAATCAAAGTTTATATTTAATGTGACAACTATCAATAATTTGATTATAATATTATTTAAAATAATGAAATAAACATTTTCAGATGACATTTGTATATGTTTGGTTAACAAAAAGGGTGTATTTACAGAACCGTCAGCTCTAAGAATTCAGCTTATCTCAATATCTGTTAGTTTGAGTAGCAAACAACGTTTTAATTTTGTTTTACTATTGTCAAATATTTTATCATCAAAGTATCTTAAATAGTAAAATAAACATTTCAAAATGTCATGTGTGTATGTTTAGATAACAACAAAGTTGTATGTTTGCAGCTTCCCCCATGAATCTCAACTCCGAGAGAGTTCACAGATTTCTTCAAGTCGAAGATTTCAGTCAGGAGCTGAACAACATGGCGTGGAGTGGAGAAAGAGACAGACCGGGTCAGTTCAGGAAGTTCAATGGGACTTGTAGCAGTCCAGTCCCCGTCCCTCCCTCCCCCTCCCCTTTCTCCCTCCCCGCGTACTGGGAGACACACTCCAGACACATATGGAGGAAGAGAGTCGGGGCCCTGCTGCAGATTGGAGTCGTGGAGGGGGAGGATCATCTTGACAAGGAGGTCTATGTTTCTTACCTCCCCGGATCTGTCTATGTATCTTTGGTGGATGACTGTCTCCGTCACGACGATTGTCTCTGTATCAAGGTGTTTAGGGGACATCAGGGGTACAGGGGACATCAGGTTGGTGATTGTGTCACTCTACCTCAACCCACATCTAGTGAGTTCAACATTAAGTTTGGACTCATGCTGGATGTGGGTCGAGGTAGAGTCGGCTTCATTGATGTTGAGAGAGGAAAACTCTTGGGGAAAGTTGATCGGAAGTTCACAGAAGGGGTTTTCCCCATGTTTTGCTTTACTCAATTAGGTGACTGTCCTACAAGAATGAGACTGGTCAGCGGCCGCAAAATCTCCATAAATGACAGGAAAATACAACTTATTCAGCAGGTCTTGTCAGATTAAACATTTGTTTGATATTGTTTGTTAGATATAGAATTAGCTAATTTAAATATGTTAAGTTAGACAAATATGAACTTTCATACTTATTTCTTCCTTTGTGTTGAGGGGGCGGGATAGCGCAGTGGTTAGCGCGTTCGGCTTCGGATCAAGAGGTCCGGGGTTCGAATCCCGCCAGGGGCACGGCAACTTTGTCTGCAGTAGAGAACTGTTCTACACGCAGTCAGGTTTGGGTGCAATGCTACACTGAATTTCAGTGCAGTACCACCCATGGTTAGTTAAAGCCGTTGCTCGCAGGTTTCACCGCAATGCATAGCCACATGGCGTTGCGGGCTTTCTCCCTGCCGTAATACTAGCAGCCGCGATATAAGTGAAAAACTCTTGAAAGCGGCGTTAAACCCAAACTCACCTCACCTCCTTTATGTTGACCTGTGTGATAGAACATTGACTGAACAAATGTGTGAAAAAGTATGAGATATCAGTTTGGAAATACTCTCATTGACTTTCGTTTTATCTAATATGATACACACATATATATTTGTAAACTTTTAAATCATATTTTAGAAAATAAATGTTCAAAACAAAACACTGAAAAATGTATTTGAATCATGTTCAATGAAGCAGCCATACAATGTTAAATTCTCTTCCCTGTAACATACAATTTGTTGTAAAAGTGTCCAATATTTGTGTACATAAGTAATCTAAGACCACATTTTCATACTTTTACACATTGTTTGCATTTTTGATTATTTTGATTTGTTTGTAAATAGTGATAGATGATTGAATGAGCAGATGTTTGAAAATGTGTGATATATTTGTTTGGAAATATTCTCATCGTATGTTAGTTTACCTAATATGAGAAACAAATATACATTTGTAAGCTTTTAAATCGTTTTTGAAATAATAACTTCTCAAATCTAAACACTGAGAAATGTATGTCAGTAATCACCTTTTTGTTCAGTGAAGCGGCCGTAAAATGTGACATTCTCCTGACTGTAACAAAATATGTGTTGTAAAATTGTCTAATATCTGTCTCAAAGTATAATGATTGTTTTTATCAAAACACAAAATGATAAACAAGACCCCATCCTTATACCTTGAAAGACTAATTTATCATTTACTAATTACAAAATCGTATAAAGTAAATAAGATCAGAGCGCACAGATGACAGATTATATTTCTTGAGTTAGACAGCAACTGGTGTCTTTGGTCAACTCTCATCCCCGTCACAAGTTCTTTATTGTTTTACTACATATATTTACATTTTATTTCCGAAACACAATTGTTTCTTTCTAACGGATCTGACAATGAGATGAATATTGTTGTCAATACTCTTGTCACGTGACATCACCTCCTGCTCACCTGTTCAGGCACTATGACGTCATATCTGCTCGTGCTTATGACATCACTATAATCGAACAAAGTCTGTCGCATAAATCGCGACTCAGATTTTATATAAGATAACCCACTTCACACTTAGAGTGTTTGACTGTCGATTCTATGACTCGCACAGTGCTGCTAACTATCTCAGGCAACTCAAGATTTAGGTTTACCTTGTACAACAAAATGTCACCAGGGTGTTATGCATGTTCAGAAGTCTTCAACTTTTAACTGTAGAATTGTAGAGTTGTGTATGATCCATTTGTGGAAATTTGATATACACATATAGCATAAAACTGAATCTGCATCGATTATAAACCGTGAAGACGTTTTTGCGTGAATCAAGAATGGTAGTGTGTGTGCCTCTTCGTGTTATAGCTTGGAGACAAATTCCTGTTTTAAAACATCTTATTCAGTTGTTATTGTTCATAGCTTGGAGACAATTTCCTGTTTTAAAGCATCTTATTCAGTTGTTATTGTTCGTAGCTTGGAGACAAATTCCTGTTTAAAAACATCTTTAAGTGCACTAAATATTACATTTATTTTGTAATCCTTTGTTGAACATCGTTGGAGGTTTCATCGATGTAAAACAATGAGCGTAGATTGTACTGTAGGCGGTAATTTCTCTTTTGCAATAAAAACATAGTGACTGAAATTTCATCATCCACTGATAGGTGTTATTTCTAATTTGAACATGGTATAGTTTCGGAAATCTTTGAAAACTAACTACTGTAACTTTCATTAGTTCATAAACGATAATAGTTATTGGGAATTCAAATCTAAATCCAAATCTCTAAAAATCAATGAGTATAAACAAATGTGGATGAATTGGTCTTTCCAGAACTCAAGTCATAAATTAACTTATCATTACTTTCAGGATAAAATAATTCATGTACAAGTGGAATATAATTTAACGAATTGTTTAAAGCACCCTCTATTGTATTTAAATGATAAGTAAATATATAATTAGCCTTGATTTCAACTAATATAAGGTTGTATTGATAATTATAATGTATATATATAACTATAAGAATTTAAATGTGAAATTATACAGAAATCATATATTTGTGCATAATTAGTTATTGTTTTAGCAATGAAAGTAAAATTATTGAACAATTTCATGAATTTGACACAATCTGAATATTTATGACTTAGGAAGATTGTTACCATAGAAAGCACTTAAATATCTAAAAACAAGTTAGGCAAAGTATCCAGCCATTATGTATAACTGTTTGAGAGGCAAACATGAAGGATATTTATGGATGATCAACTTCTTTATTTAACAATTTCGACGTTTCGGTTTGATTCTATTTCATGAAACAAATCGGGAATGTATCTAACTATCAAAATTATCATAAGGCATGCTCCCCTCGCTAACCAAGTGGTCAGGCCATTTTGTTTATTTATCTTCAAGAGTAAGCAATAAGAAAATAAGTCTATGTGTATGTGCGGTCATAAACACTGTGTATTTTAGGTGGAAATGGGTATTATATCACCGATCATTGTAGATAAGTATATGTGTATGTGCGTACATAAACACTTTGTATTTTAGGTGGAAATGGGTATCATATCACCAATCATTGTAAATAAGGACTTTTTTATGTGCATACATAAACACTGTGTTTTTTAGGGGGAAATTTGTATTTTATCATAAGTATATGTTCACCTAAACAGAGTGTTTCATCAATGCAAGTGAGTTTCGTACCGTTGATGTTTCTAGATTAGTATGTGTTAGGTGTTTTATGTATTATACATATTTATTACCTACGGGGGCAATCATATCGGGGTTCATATTTTTCATACGATGCCCTAGGGCAACATATCACTTTGTCATGGTGACGTGACGTCATACACAATGCTATGACGTCACGTTTCGTCTATGACGTTGCGTTCTAAATGGGCGACGGCGGGTTGAAAGTGGATTTTAGTGTGTTTCCATTAATTTCACGACTTCGGTAATAAACAGAATATTATATTCGTGTCTATGCCATACTATGTTTACGACACTCGTGCCTGAATATCGGTATATCCCTCGCTCTCGCTCGGGAAATACTAATATTCAGGCACTCGTGTCGTAAACATAGTATGACATAGACACGAATATAATATCCTCTATGTATGACAATGTCATGTGCGCGTAACTATTGTGTGTTTCAACATTTTAAAATTCTTCTCTAGAACAACTGTACCAAAATACCTAAAATATTATGGGAGGTATCTTGAACCCCAGAAAAAGCACACGGCAGGGAGAGCACTCAGTTACAACTGCCTCAAACTACTAGATAAAACAAACTACGTTGAGGGTTAGACCTTGGATTCAAAATCCCTTAAACTATGTTAAGTGTTAGAGCTTGGAATCAACATCCCTTAAACTATGTTAACGGTTAGAGCTTGGATTCAACATCCCTTAAAATATGTTAAGTGTTGGAGCTTGGATTCAATATCCCTTAACCTATGTTACGTGTTGGAGCTTTGATTCAATATCCCTTAAACTATGTTAAGTGTGAGAGCTTGGATTCAACATCCCTTTAACTATGTTACGTGTTGGAGCTTGGATTCAATATCCCTTAAACTATGTTAAGTGTTAGAGCTTTGATTCAATATCCCTTAAACTATGTTACGTGTTAGAGCTTGGATTCAACATCCCTTAAACTATGTTAAGTTTTGGAGCTTGGATTCAATATCCCTTAAACTATGTTAAGTGGTAGAGCTTGGATTCAACATCCCTTAAACGATGTTAATGGTTAGACCTTGGATTCAACATCCCTTAAACTATGTTAAGTGTTGGAGCTTGGATACAACATCCCTTAACTATGTTAAGTGTTGGAGCTTGGATTCAATATCCTTTAAACTATGTTAACGTTTAGAGCTTGGATTCAACATGCCTTAAACTATGTTATGTGTTAGAGCTTGGATTCAATATCCCTTAAACTATGTTAAGTGTTAGAGCTTGGATCCAACATCCCTCAAACTATGTTAAGTGTTAGAGCTTGGATACAACGTCCCTCAAAGTATGTTAAGTGCTAGAGCTCAGATAAAAAGTCCCTCAAAATATGTTAAGTGTTAGAGCTTAGATACAACGTCCCTCAAACTATGTTAAGTGTTAGAGCTTGGATCCAACATCCCTCAAACTATGTTAAGTGTTAGAGCTTGGATCCAACATCCCTCAAACTATGTTAAGTGTTAGAGCTTGATACAACGTCCCTCAAAGTATGTTAAGTGCTAGAGCTCAGATAAAAAGTCCCTCAAAATATGTTAAGTGTTAGAGCTTAGATACAACGTCCCTCAAACTATGTTAAGTGTTAGAGCTTGGATCCAACATCCCTCAAACTATGTTAAGTGTTAGAGCTTGGATCCAACATCCCTCAAACTATGTTAAGTGTTAGAGCTTGATACAACGTCCCTCAAAGTATGTTAAGTGCTAGAGCTCAGATAAAAAGTCCCTCAAAATATGTTAAGTGTTAGAGCTTAGATACGACGTCCCTCAAACTATGTTAAGTGTTAGAGCTTAGATACAACGTCCCTCAAACTATGTTAAGTGTTAGAGCTTAGATACAACGTCCCTCAAAGTATGTTAAGTGTTAGAGCTTGGATCCAACATCCCTCAAACTATGTTAAGTGTTAGAGCTTGGATCCAACATCCCTCAAACTATGTTAAGTGTTAGAGCTTGGATACAACGTCCCTCAAAATATGTTAAGTGTTAGAGCTTGATACAACGTCCCTCAAAGTATGTTAAGTGCTAGAGCTCAGATAAAAAGTCCCTCAAAATATGTTAAGTGTTAGAGCTTAGATACGACGTCCCTCAAACTATGTTAAGTGTTAGAGCTTAGATACAACGTCCCTCAAACTATGTTAAGTGTTAGAGCTTAGATACAACGTCCCTCAAACTATGTTAAGTGTTAGAGCTTGGATCCAACATCCCTCAAACTATGTTAAGTGTTAGAGCTTGGATCCAACATCCCTCAAACTATGTTAAGTGTTAGAGCTTGGATACAACGTCCCTCAAAATATGTTAAGTGTTAGAGCTTGGATCCAACATCCCTCAAACTATGTTAAGTGTTAGAGCTTGGATACAACGTCCCTCAAAGTATGTTAAGTGTTAGAGCTTGGATACAACGTCCCTCAAAGTATGTTAAGTGTTAGAGCTTAGATACAACGTCCCTCAAACTATGTTAAGTGTTAGAGCTTGGATACAACGTCCCTCAAACTATGTTAAGTGTTAGAGCTTAGATACAACGTCCCTCAAACTATGTTAAGTGTTAGAGCTTGGATACAACGTCCCTCAAAGTATGTTAAGTGCTAGAGCTCAGATAAAAAGTCCCTCAAAATATGTTAAGGACTAGAGCTTAGATACAAGGTCACTCAAACTATGTTAAGGGTTAGAGCTTAGATACAAGGTCCCTCAAAATATGTTAAGGGTTAGAGCTTGGATACAACGTTCCTCAAACTATGTTAAGTGTCAGAGCTTGGATACAAGGTCCCTCAAAATATGTTAAGGGTTAGAGCTTAGATACAACGTCCCTCAAACTATGTTAAGGGTAAGAGCTTAGATACAACGTCCCTCAAACTATGTTAAGGGTCAGAGCTTGGATACAACGTCCCTCAAACTATGTTAAGGGTAAGAGCTTAGATACAAGGTCCCTCAAAATATGTTAAGGGTTAGAGCTTAGATACAACGTCCCTCAAACTATGTTAAGGTTAAGAGCTTAGATACAACGTCCCTCAAACTATGTTAAGGGTAAGAGCTTAGATACAACGTCTCTCAAACTATGTTAAGGGTTAGAGCTAAGATACAACGTCACTAAAACTATGTTAAGGGTTAGAGCTTGGATCCAACATCCCTCAAACTATGTTAAGGGTTTAGAGCTTAGATACAACGTCACTAAAACTATATTAAGGGTAAGAGCTTGGATACAACGTCGTTTAAACTATGTTAAGGGTTAGAGCTTGGATACAATGTCGTTTAAACTATGTTAAGGGTTAGAGCTTGGATACAATGTCCCTCAAACTATGTTAAGTGTTAGAGCTCAGATACAACGTCCCTCAAAATATGTTAAGTGTCAGAGCTTGGATACAACGTCGTTTAAACTATGTTAAGGGTTAGAGCTTGGATACAATGTCCCTCAAACTATGTTAAGTGTTAGATCTTGGATTCAACATCCCTCAAAGTATGTTAAGCGTTAGAGCTCAGATAAAAAGATCCTCAAAATATGTTAAGTGTTAGAGCTTAGATACAACGTCCCTCAATCTATGTTAAGGGTTAGAGCTTGGATGCAATGTCCCTTAAAATATGTTAAGTGTTAGAGCTCAGATACAACGTCCTTCAAAGTATGTTAAGGGTTAGGGCTTAGATACAACGTAACTGTAACTATGTTATGGGTTAGAGCTCAGATAAAAAGTTCCTCAAAATATGTTAAGTGTTAGAGCTTAGATACAACATCCCTCAAACTATGTCAAGTGTTAGAGCTTAGATAAAACATCCCTCAAACTATGTTAAGTGTTAGAGCTTAGATACAACGTCCCTCAAACTATATTAAGGGTAAGAGCTTAGATACAACGTCCCTTAAACTATGTTAAGGGTTAGAGCTTAGATACAACGTCCCTCAAACTATGTTAAGGACAAGAGCTTAGATACAACGTCCCTCAAACTATATTAAGGGTTAGAGCTTAGATACAACGTCCCTCAAAATATGTTAAGGGTTAGAGCTTAGATACAACGTCCCCAAAACTATGTTAAGGGTAAGAGCTTAGATACAACGTCCCCAAAACTATGTTAAGTGTTAGAGCTTAGATACAACGTCCCTCAAACTATGTTAAGGGTTAGAGCTTAGATACAACGTCCCTCAAACTATGTTAAGGGTTAGAGCTTAGATACAACGTCCCTCAAACTATGTTAAGGGTTAGAGCTTAGATACAACGTCCCTCAAACTATGTTAAGGACAAGAGCTTAGATACAACGTCCCTCAAACTATATTAAGGGTTAGAGCTTAGATACAACGTCCCTCAAAATATGTTAAGGGTTAGAGCTTAGATACAACGTCCCCAAAACTATGTTAAGGGTAAGAGCTTAGATACAACGTCCCCAAAACTATGTTAAGTGTTAGAGCTTAGATACAACGTCCCTCAAACTATGTTAAGGGTTAGAGCTTAGATACAACGTCCCTCAAACTATGTTAAGTGTTAGAGCTTGGATACAACGTCCCTCAAAGTATGTTAAGTGTTAGAGCTTAGATACAACGTCCCTCAAACTATGTTAAGGGTTAGAGCTTAGATACAACGTCCCTCAAACTATGTTAAGGGTTAGAGCTTAGATACAACGTCCCTCAAACTATGTTAAGGGTTAGAGCTTAGATACAACGTCCCTCAAACTATGTTAAGGGTGAAAGCTTAGATACAACGTCCCTCAAACTATATTAATGGTTAGAGGTTAGATACAACGTCCCTCAAACTATGTTAAGGTTTTGGGCTTAGATACAACGTCCCTCAAACCATGTTCAGGTTTAGGGTTTAGATACATTTTCCCTCAAACTGTCTTAATGGTTACAGCTTAGATACAACGTCCCTCAAACTATCTAAATGGTGAAAGCTTAGATACAACGTCCCTTAAACTATGTTAAGGGTTAGAGCTTAGATACAACGTCCCTCAAACTATGTTAAGGGTTAGAGCTTAGATACAACGTCCCCCAAACTATGTTAAGGACAAGAGCTAAGATACAACGTCCCTCAAACTATGTTAAGGGTAAGAGGATAGATACAACGTCCTTCAAACTATATTAAGGGTAAGAGCTTAGATACAACGTCCCTCAAACTATGTTAAGGACAAGAGCTTAGATACAACGTCCCTCAAACTATGTTAAGGGTAAGAGGATAGATACAACGTCCTTCAAACTATATTAAGGGTAAGAGCTTAGATACAACGTCCCTCAAACTATGTTAAGGACAAGAGCTTAGATACAACGTCCCTCAAACTATGTTAAGGGTAAGAGGATAGATACAACGTCCTTCAAACTATATTAAGGGTTAGAGCTTAGATACAACGTCCCTCAAACTATGTTAAGGACAAGAGCTAAGATACAACGTCCCTCAAAATATGTTAAGGGTAAGAGGATAGATACAACGTCCTTCAAACTATATTAAGGGTAAGAGCTTAGATACAACGTCCCCAAAACTATGTTAATGGTTAGGGCTTAGATACAACGTCCCTCAAACTATGTTAAGGGTTAGAGCTTAGATACAACGTCCCTCAAACTATGTTAAGGGTAAGAGCTTAGATACAACGTCCCTCAAAATATGTTAAGGGTAAGAGGATAGATACAACGTCCTTCAAACTATATTAAGGGTAAGAGCTTAGATACAACGTCCCCAAAACTATGTTAATGGTTAGGGCTTAGATACAACGTCCCTCAAACTATGTTAAGGACAAGAGCTTAGATACAACGTCCCTCAAACTATGTTAAGGACAAGAGCTAAGATACAACGTCCCTCAAACTATGTTAAGGACTAGAGCTTAGATACAACGTCCCTCAAACTATGTTAAGGACAAGAGCTAAGATACAACGTCCCTCAAACTATGTTAAGGACTAGAGCTTAGATACAACGTCCCTCAAACTATGTTAAGGGTTAGAGCTTAGATACAACGTCCCTCAAACTATGTTAAGGGTTAGAGCTTAGATACAACGTCCCTCAAACTATGTTAAGGGTAAGAGGATAGATACAACGTCCTTCAAACTATATTAAGGACAAGAGCTAAGATACAACGTCCCTCAAACTATGTTAAGGACAAGAGCTAAGATACAACGTCCCTCAAAATATGTTAAGGGTAAGAGGATAGATACAACGTCCTTCAAACTATATTAAGGGTAAGAGCTTAGATACAACGTCCCCAAAACTATGTTAATGGTTAGGGCTTAGATACAACGTCCCTCAAACTATGTTAAGGACTAGAGCTTAGATACAACGTCCCTCAAACTATGTTAAGGGTTAGAGCTTAGATACAACGTCCCTCAAACTATGTTAAGGACAAGAGCTAAGATACAACGTCCCTCAAAATATGTTAAGGGTAAGAGGATAGATACAACGTCCTTCAAACTATATTAAGGGTAAGAGCTTAGATACAACGTCCCCAAAACTATGTTAATGGTTAGGGCTTAGATACAACGTCCCTCAAACTATGTTAAGGACTAGAGCTTAGATACAACGTCCCTCAAACTATGTTAAGGACAAGAGCTTAGATACAACGTCCCTCAAACTATGTTAAGGACAAGAGCTAAGATACAACGTCCCTCAAAATATGTTAAGGGTAAGAGGATAGATACAACGTCCTTCAAACTATATTAAGGGTAAGAGCTTAGATACAACGTCCCCAAAACTATGTTAATGGTTAGGGCTTAGATACAACGTCCCTCAAACTATGTTAAGGACTAGAGCTTAGATACAACGTCCCTCAAACTATGTTAAGGGTTAGAGCTTAGATACAACGTCCCTCAAACTATGTTAAGGACAAGAGCTAAGATACAACGTCCCTCAAAATATGTTAAGGGTAAGAGGATAGATACAACGTCCTTCAAACTATATTAAGGGTAAGAGCTTAGATACAACGTCCCCAAAACTATGTTAATGGTTAGGGCTTAGATACAACGTCCCTCAAACTATGTTAAGGACTAGAGCTTAGATACAACGTCCCTCAAACTATGTTAAGGGTTAGAGCTTAGATACAACGTCCCTCAAACTATGTTAAGGACTAGAGCTTAGATACAAGGTCCCCCAAACTATCTTAATGTTTATAGCTTAGATATAATTTCCCTCAAACTATGTTAATGGTTATAGCTTAGATACAACGAACCTAACATTATATTTAGGGTTAGAGCTTAGATACAACGTCCCTCAAACTATGTTAAGGACTAGAGCTTAGATACAACGTCCCTCAAACTATGTTAAGGGCTAGAGCTTAGATACAACGTCCCTAAAACTATGTTAAGTGTTAGAGCTTGGATCCAACATCCCTCAAACTATGTTAAGGGTTTAGAGCTTAGATACAACGTCACTAAAACTATATTAAGGGTTAGAGCTTAGATACAACGTCCCTCAAACTATGTTAAGTGTTAGAGCTTGGATACAACGTCCCTCAAACTATGTTAAGTGTTAGAGCTTAGATACAACGTCCCTCAAACTATGTTAAGGGTTAGAGCTTAGATACAACGTCCCTCAAACTATGTTAAGGGCTAGAGCTTAGATACAACGTCCCTAAAACTATATTAAGGGTAAGAGCTTAGATACAACGTCCCCAAAACTATGTTAAGGGTTAGAGCTTAGATACAATGTCCCACAAACTATGTTAATGGTTATATGTTAGATACTATGTTAGGGGTGAAAGGTTAGATAACAACTCCCTCGAACTATGAATCTATGTTAGGGGTTGAAGCTTAGATACAAGGTCCCTCAAACTATGTTTTTGATTGCATGAGGCAAATAAATAACTACGTAGTTTTGTTTCTCCATATATTCAACTTAAGCATGTACATGATAAGCTACAAATAGACTGTCCGTAAGTTTGAAATTTAATTTTGCTTTACTGATGTCAATTTATTCGTATTTGAAACATGGTATATTCGTGTACAAACGAA
Organism: Gibbula magus; assembly: GCA_936450465.1. NCBI lineage: Eukaryota > Metazoa > Mollusca > Gastropoda > Trochida > Trochidae > Gibbula > Gibbula magus. The sequence goes on from OW388302.1 coordinate 4,268,659, forward strand.
CTATCCGTAACCATGTATCATGTAACAATAAATACAATGTCTATCCGCATTCAACAGGTTTTGTGTTGTCCTTTTCATTGTAAATGTCACCATGAAAGAGAGTGAAGGCTTTATTTCAGAGTCTGATCTTTAAGTTAAAATAGACAGTAAGGTTTAATTTATGGACTGACTCGATGTCTGTTGTTGTATGGTGTTGTTTTAGATCATTTGGACTATCTAGCTAGACGGACTGTGGTAATAGGGGCCACGTATGTTATAGCAAATTTGTAATCACTAAAGACATGCACTGATAGAGTATTCATTCAGTACACACATAACATGTCATAAAACTAATAAACAATTTGCTGGTATGCTGAAGCGAAGTTTTCCCCACTCGCAGCACTGATGAATGGCTTCAGTTCTCATTGTTTTTATTTTCAACAAATATGCGCTTGTGTTTATCAAGTAATGAAATATAAGTCATCAAGATTAGTATATTTCAATTTGACTTCACGTCACTGGTTGATAGAATTGTAGTAAATAGTCACCAAGTAGCTAAGTTGTGTAAACAGACTCGGAGGTCAAGTTAACCTTTGTATTGCGTTCCTCTGATGATTGCCAGTACAATAACACGAATTTTATATGCATCTTCATACAACATTCAAACACCTATTCCACGAGATATCTCATCTCCGAGATCTTAAAAAAATAGAGCCATGGGCTCTGTTGCTCATCAGAGGGAAACTGACTAAATTTGGAAGAAATTGGTTGTCCAAAGATCACAATTCCTGCAATGATTTTGAAGAGAGGGTACCTTTTTCCCCATTCATATGATATTATCATGATAAATAACAAAAAATATTTTCTTCTAAAGTTACTACACACAAAGCCACGTGCCTTCATTCAATCTTTACGTCCAAGTCAGTCTCCTACCATATGAGCTAATCAACCTCTCACTCATTATACCGCTCTGCCTTGCTTGTGCAGTGACACAACTGAAACAAGATATCATAGATTCTCCCATTTCAAATGTTTTGAATAGGATATGTTAAATTAGAGCCATGGGCTCTGTAGCTCATCAGGTTTTACATAAGCCATTGAACAATTTAAACATATTGAGTTTATAATCCACATTGGTCAGACCAAGGCATTGGCACAGGATTTTAGATGATCATTCTATGCGACAACAGAGTCAACAAATCTACAATTTGCACACAGGGGCCAAAGAGACGATACAAAATAAATTCAATAAATAAGTTATTTCATTACACCGATCTACAAGTTATTTCATTACACCAGCGACATATACAACACATTTTAAGAAAGTGTTGTTTTCAAATCTCCTTAACAAGACGAGGATAGTTTTGGGATTTGATATTGGCAGCCGACAGCAATTCTGCGTCGACAAATTTAGATCCCAGAAGGAACATCTCACAACATTTCAAACTTTCATAAAATTGTCAAGTATACCCCTTTGAAATAACAATTTCAGCAACCATTGTGTTTTTGAATAGATATAAAATATTAAGTATAATACTGCCATGATTGAAACGTTGTATTTCTCTTTATGAGATATATCCTAATCATGCAAATTCAAAAATCAACTTCTTCCCTTATAAATTGTATCTGCTTGAGTTGGTATCATTTATTTTGCCCTTCGTTGATTAATCCGTATTGTCTAAAGAGTATGTCCACATGTCAGTTGTCTTGATGTTTTTGTAGAGTAGAAAGTATATACACAATTTTTAATTAAGAATTTGCATTGGTCAACGGGTTTGTACATATAAGTTTAGTTCTCTAGAGTCACTGGTTCTTGAGAAAAAAAATTAAAAAGCGAACAGTTCGCAGATGTAGGGACGAAAGGACAGATGGGCGCCATGCCATAAACCTATCGGGCATTTCAGGCCTGAGGAGATGATTCAACCTTGAATGCTAATTTGAATATACATCAGTCCACGATAGATAATATATAATCAACGCAACGTCATCACCAGAACTCACTAAAATGAAGTAATGTTCAAATCAAACTGTGCAATATTTTACCATAGAAGCAAATACGAAGGAGAATAGTTGGTGCCTACAGTGTAATAACTCTCATCTCTTATCGTGTGACGGAGTGAAGCCACTTCCGCCTATACCAGCTTAATGACAATTAAGAGATGTTACGCTAAAAATACCAAATATCCTCTATTCATTTGGTCTGCAAAGCTCATAACCAAAAAAAATAATTCCCCGTCAAATCATTATAAGGAAAGATACTTTTTCAAAATTTATCAAAAAACTTTGTCCTAAATTCAAATTAGAAACAATCTACAGCTTTCGGTTCATTACCTCCACTGAATCTCTCGCTACGAAGTTATATCAGTGCGTTGTTAGTTATGAATGGAGGTCACTTGAAACAAACAGCAGGCGAGAGAGACGAGAGGCGAGTCACTGTGTTGGAAAGCTCTTGGACCTACCTACACTGCATGCATGTATATGCACTGTTTACATAACAGTGAGTGTGTCGTGTTCGTTGAGGAGTTCAAGGGAAATAATTCTTGTCACTTTCAGACACACTTTGTCGGTGTGCATGTAGACATATAACATTTTCATTTGTACTTGTTAAGTTTATTGTGTAAGGAAATATTGGAATTAAATCATGTTTCTTTTACGAGAAGATTCACATCTCATATAAATATATGTATTAGGTGACTACTGTTTATAACCAGTAACATAAATTGAAATGATAAACGTTTATTACAATTCAATACACACATTACTCGTGTTCTTTATAGAATATACAAGATATTTCACTAGCGATATATACAATATTCCGATATATGTTGATATTTCAATAAATCACACGGTTTTAAGACACCATCGTTTTTGTCTGTTTGTCTAAAACCATCCACAAACTACCTGCAAATGACTGTACAATAGAGGAACGGGGGTTTGACACTACTCAAAGCATACTCAAATTGCACCATACTCAAAAAGTTCTGCCTACATCGCACTTTGCCTACAGTCAATATAGTGCCTACAGTGGGGGTGGTAGTTTGCCTATGTTGATTTAGACGATATGGTAGAACTTAATTACACAGAAAAACTAGTTGAAATAGATAAGGAGATGCAAATTTGGTCATTGAGATATTCTGTGCCAGGCACTATGGTGCAATAATATTATTTTGATAGACAAGAAGCCAGTTTACTTTAAGAAATGGGAGGAACAGGGAATTGTATTTCGCTGTCTCATGGGTAAGAAAAGTAAATATTATTATCAAATACTATGTAACTTTGCATTTGCTTGAACATCAGGTCAGCTGAAATTGGAAGAATGGTTGGGACCGGAACGTACACAGACCGAATGGGAAAATATTAATTAAATGCTCAAAAGATGCACACAAAGTGTGAATTTGAAATATTGTCAATACAAGATAACTCAAAACATTTTAACAACCAATAAGTATTTGTACAATATTGGTTTGATTGATTCACCACTATGTACATTCTGTAAACAGACGCAGGAATCTGTACACCATTTACGGTTTGAATGTAACATTGTATATGGAGTGTAGAGAGAGTTGGCATCATAGCTTGCAACCTTGAGTGAAGGACATATAGAATTAAATATTGCAAATATACTTTTTGGCTTTAAAAGGAAGTATATCAATCCATTAAATGTAATCTGTCTGATTGTGAATTTTTTTTTTTTTACGATATGAGCAGAAAAGATTCAAAGCCAAATTTTAATCATATTAAAAATTAAATAAGAAGATACTATAAATTATGCAAATACATTGCTTACTCGAACAATGAACAAACACAATTATTTGCGTTTTGGTCATCACTCCACACTCTATTAATATAACCTTATTCACAATGATCTTCCAATGTGTCTCTCATTCAATCCCTTTATTTTCAATGTGCAAAAACTACTGTTTACAATAATTAGGCCATATCATGTCAACACTCTTCTGAATTTGAGATGACATCATGCAAATCAACAGATTTTGTTTATCTTCATATTCCTATATACCAAAATTTTTAAACATTGTCTTAAATGCTTGTATACATATGCCATGTAATGTGATTTATTCGGAATAAAAACATAAAATTTGTTTTTATAAATTACTCAAATTTCACCATACTCAAAAGTTTAGGTCTACTTCTGCCTACAGTGCTCTTTGCCTACAGTCAATATATTGCCTACAGTCAATATAGTGCCTACATCGGGGGTGGTAGTTTGCCTACAGTGAAAGTCATGCAAGGGATTAGACCAACGTGTGCTAAATGATGTTAATAATGTATACGTAGAGAACAGGATTAAGCAATAATGTGTTACTATGTTGTAATGAACTATGATATTATCAAAATGTTCCATGTCCAGAAATCCACTTAAAAATAGCAAAGACATATCATTGAGCAATCAAAAGTGATCAATGTTCAAGTTAAACCCTAAGTCTGAAATAGGACACTACAATTCAAGAACATAATTCAAATTTTCATCGAAATGGCAAATACTTTCCACAACCACACAGTCTCAGAAAGATTGACCAAACCTGTGGTAGGATTTGATTTCAGAAAACAGGTACAGTTGGTCTGAGATTGGGAAACTGAGCACTCTCTATATCAAGGGCGTAATTATAAAGATAAAGCAATGGTCTCTGTAGATCATCAGACGCTGTAATGTTTGATGTTGTTGACAGAAATAAATAATTATCTAGATAAAGCACAATCCCTTACTAAACCTTGAAAGGGAACATCGCCCAACCTGTCAATAGTCAATTCACATCTTATTTGACCTATAACTACATATGGGGTACATTTTACATGTACATGACATAACATTGTGCGTGCAGATAACATTAATAGTTTTAATACCTTTGATTAGTTGTATGATAAATAGACCTTGCTAAAATTTAAGTTTACAATCGGATGTTTACATCAGAAATTGGAATTTTAACAATATCTATAAGAGGTAAATAGTTTGAGTTGTTGAATCTGTAACATACAAGTAAGAAATGTTATTCATCCTCAGTATAGCCTTCAACACATAGGTAACCTAACCATTAAATTTATCTTATAATACCTGCCCCTTTCAATACGCATCTGGTGTGAAAATCGTCTTAACTGATCGAAAGCTACTCTTCATATCCTAATAACAACTGCAATTAAATATAATTCCTTTGAAAATTATATTTGTGGAAAGTATCGGATACACATTGGTAACCATTTTATAGTAAACTGTTGTACCATTTTAAAGTTGATGAATGCTTTTATATCTACTCAAAAACTAGGGTAAGAATGAAGTAGAAAGACAATCAAATTGTCCAGAGTCAGTGAGTGAATGAAACCTACAACTTCCGAAGAACACATTCACATATTACACAATGTCAGTTAAATTAAGTAAAAACATCAAAATGATGCAGAAGTTGTTTGATATACCTAAATCTAAGGGCAAACATCCTAATATTTATAACAAATATCAACTTTTATTTCCTGAAATAGATTTTGATTGAGAAAAAAAAAACATATTTACAATATACAAAAAGGGATTATAAGGCACAAACATTTTAGATTTCAATATATATTTATTCATGAAATAGTTACTGTAAAAGGTAAGTAATCAAACTGGATGTTGATAGATGTTGTTTCTGTTATAAAGCAAATGGGAGTGTTTATCATGTATACTGGGAATGTGAGGAGACACAGATATTCTGGACAAACGTACACATTTGGCTTAAAATATTATTTCATAATCCTTTGATGTTTAAACACATCTAGTCTGGTTTGGCACTCTACATCAACACAGATTACTGAATCATGTCATCAGTTTTGCCAAAGAGAAAACAACATATGCAAAATAAAATATATATCTCCAATTGTCATGTATATTCAAAACCCCTGAAGCAAATAATATTTGTGGAAAATCATATGGCAACCAAACATAACAAAACTGATAAAATTACTAAAGATATTCGTTCATGTACACTACTGATTTGGGTTATTATATTTTGCTCATTGAAGTCATTGTCAGTAGTGGTGCCATCCTATCTGGAGAGCATGAGCTTGACAACTGCATAACAGAGTCTATGTCATGATAAGTCATACAAGGCTAGCTTATCTGTAACAAATACATAGAACAACATGATTACAGTTTTGAGAATTTCCCTTTCACTGTTTGAATTACCATTTATTAGGGATCCATATCATCATATATAAAGCTAGATACGTTCATAATGTGTATAGCGCAAATAGTGCATGATATATTATACGATTTATGAAACTGACCCTTCACTCTCGGCGCTTCCTTAACATGCGCAGAAGCGTTAAAGTATAAAAATGGCGACAATATTATTGCATGTAGGCCCATATGCTTAGTCTCCATGTAAAATTACTGTAACTTAAGTTACTATGAGACACTATGTGTGTGCGAGGTTGTTGAACTATACAAGAAAGCTTGACTCTCCTACGTTCTGACGACCGTATGTGTAAAACTGAAACTCATATAACGCGTAATAGTCTGGCAACAATCCTGGGAAAACACGAAAGAAAGACCCAGTCAAAACTAGCCAAATCTGGTCCCAACTGGTTGTAACTGTAAGGGTGGTAACTTGCTGAGTTTATCATATCAAATTAACATGAGGAGATTACTTGATTGGTTTATGTAGAAATGGTTCCTAATATTTGTAAATTGTATTCCATGTCCAAGAAAACGAATATTACAAATCATAATGTTTTGGTGGTGTGAATTTGACATGACGATTCGTTGTGGTCTATTTATAGTGACAGATCAGTATTGCACAACGTTACAAATACGTCATATTTCCGGGCTATATAAAGCAGATGCGCACCTCTTGTTGCCCATTACACAGGGTGCGCATGATGGGACGAGGTAGGATACAGAACATGGCGATAGAGAAGCCACAGCGAGTGACAAATGCCACATCAAAACCATTTTGTTACGTGGCGTATCTGGAGGTTGAAGACGGTATTGGAACTGGGTTATTAGTTAAAAAGGGATTTATACGAACAGCAGCTCACCTCCTCCAAGGTAAGGAGTCTGTAAAAATACATTTTGCAATGAATGGTATGAAAATAGGATTTCCTCCTCTGGAAAAAAAGTCTGAAGATTTTATCTTTCCGCGTGGTTTATCTAACACAGACATTCAGAAAAGCCTTGATTTTGCTCATATAAGATTAAATAAGGAAGATATTCCAGAGTTCAAGGAGTGTCTTGATTTTGAGAAAGACACACCGTATGAAGATGGGCAGATCTTTATTGTAGGATATCCTGAATGTAATGATCGTCGCAAATCCGAGCGGCCAGAGTTAAAGGATGTAAAATTGAGCAATTTCAAAGTTGAAAAAAATGGAATGTTAACTTATGAAGCAAAAACATTCCCGGGAATGAGTGGTTCACCAATAATTGAAAAAAGAGGGCGCGAATTTATTTTGAGAGGTATCCATACGCGTGGAGTGGAAGGGGGAACAAAGGCCGAGGGAGTGGGGTTTCGTTAAATCTGCCTTTGTAACATGTCAAGTGATGTAGCTCGAATACTGGACTATATCTGGGTTGATATATGGGTTATATGGTTCATGCTGCAAAAGATATTCATTATATCCGCGTTACGTCTCGCTACATCCTCGCTACTAAGGCATTCCTACAATACTCAGTGTTTACTTCCTCGCTACCAAGGCAATCCTACAAAACTTGGGGCTTACATCCTCGCTCCTGAGTCAATCCTCCAAAACCCGGGGCTTACATCCTCGCTGCTGAGTAAATCCTACAAGACCCGGGGCTTACATCCTTGCTGCCAAGGCAATCCTACAAGACCAGGGGCTTACATCCTTGATGCTGAGTTTATCCTACAAAAACCGGGGCTTACATCCTCGTTGCGTCGATACACCTACAAGACCCGGGGCTTACACCCTCGCTGCGTTGATACTCCTACAAGACTCGGGGCTTACATCCTTGATGCTGAGTAAATACTACAAAACCCGGGGCTTACATCCTCGCTGCGTTGATACTCCTACAAGACCCGGGGCTTACATCCTCGCTGCGTTGATACTCCTACAAGACCCGGGGCTTACACCCTCGCTGCCTTGATACTCCTACAAGACCCGGGGCTTACATCCTCGTTGCGTTGATACTCCTACAAGACCCGGGGCTTACATCCTTGCTGCCAAGGCAATCCTACAAGACCAGGGGCTTACATCCTTGATGCTGAGTTTATCCTACAAAAACCGGGGCTTACATCCTCGTTGCGTCGATACACCTACAAGACCCGGGGCTTACACCCTCGCTGCGTTGATACTCCTACAAGACTCGGGGCTTACATCCTTGATGCTGAGTAAATACTACAAAACCCGGGGCTTACATCCTCGCTGCGTTGATACTCCTACAAGACCCGGGGCTTACACCCTCGCTGCCTTGATACTCCTACAAGACCCGGGGCTTACATCCTCGTTGCGTTGATACTCCTACAAGACCCGGGGCTTACATCCTCGTTGCGTTGATACTCCTACAAGACCCGGGGCTTACATCCTTGCTGCCAAGGCAATCCTACAAGACCAGGGGCTTACATCCTTGATGCTGAGTTTATCCTACAAAAACCGGGGCTTACATCCTCGTTGCGTCGATACACCTACAAGACCCGGGGCTTACACCCTCGCTGCGTTGATACTCCTACAAGTCTCGGGGCTTACATCCTTGATGCTGAGTTAATCCTACAAAACCCGGGGCTTACACCCTCGCTGCGTTGATACTCCTACAAGACCCGGGGCTTACATCCTCGTTGCGTTGATACTCCTACAAGACCCGGGGCTTACATCCTCGTTGCGTTGATACTCCTACAAGACCCTGGGCTTACATCCTTGGAAATCATCGCAGCCAGGGCGTATCTACATGGCCGAATGTGGACATCCTCGCAGGTGAGGCAAAATGATCTAAATGGCCCAAGGTGGACATCCCTGTAGTAAAGGCATCTCAACATGGGACAAGGTGGACACCTTCACCTTCCTCAAGCATAAATGATAGGATCTTGTCATAAATAAATGAATGAAGAATGGAGTCATATTTTGTTTGTCATTTATCTGTACCGAGCGGTTATACAGCAATAGGTCAGCGCCACTGAACTTCGATGACAGCGGGTTAATTAGCTACTGTCTGTCCAGGTGAGTGATGTAGCAAGTGGTGGAGCTCTGTGGACTCTGTCGAGGGGTACACAGCGTTCCCGTGGCCTGTGCTGCAGGTTTGTATTATCCTTAGATACTAAAGGTAAAGGGGGCATTCCAACCTTCAATATGTTCATATATGTATTAACTATGCATTTTCTTTTCTTGACCAGGCTTATGATGTGTAGGGGACATCCACACAAACTGTCAGCTTTAGGGATGTAGCGGTTCTGGATGGGAAGTTGAACATGTGAACAGTTTACAGACGGCTGAAGACTGACGACGGATTGACGCTGGAAGATGATCCATGCCTTAAGGACCCCTGACCTTTCAGACCTGATCATCTTAATATTGAAGAGGAATTTACTTAAAAAGATGCAAGTATTTTAATAATAATAATAATAATAATAGATTTGCAAAGCGCCTAATATCCACCTTAAAGATGCTCAGTGGCGCTGATACAGTGATAAAAACTGGAAAATATATACATATATACATGAATGAGAGTCTACTTGAACACTGATGAAAACAGATAGGTCTTCAGCTGAGATTTAAAAACGTCCTTAGTGGTTATGATTCTGAGGTCTTGGGGAAGTGAGTTCCAGAGTTGTGGGCTGACGAAGGAGAAGGAGCGTTCAAAAAGTCCGTTAAGTGATTTTGGTTGAGTCAAGAGAGAGTCACTAGAGGATCTGAGGCTTCGCTGAGGTGAGTAGGGTGAGATCAGTTCTTTGAGGTAGGATGGAAAGTCGTGAATGTGAATTATGTGAACACTAACAATAATTGATTGTGTAACACTCATGTTTTATATTTTTAATCAAATTTGTTTCTATTTAACAGTTTTACAACTAGAATCATGTACAAGTCGACGGGGCTGTCTGCAAGTCAAGCCAGGGAGATGTCGTCCTCTTGGTTATGTAATGTGACTACACAGGTTTTGTAACGCCTATGCCAGGCCTACCTCCAGAGGACGGCACTGGCCACCCTTACGACGGTCAACTCAGGCACGGACAGCAGACAAGGACACACTTGAGGGATATAACATTCAATTTATATGCACGGTCAGTTTTTACAACATTGTGAATTTTCTATTTGACAGTTATATCTGAAAAATACAGCACCAATTTATGTTAAAAATTTTAAAAAAAAACTTATATATTTCATTAACAATTCCAACAAAAGAGAATGTGTATATTCAAACTCAAAATGATTGATAAGACTACGAAGCTGGATTATATAAACCATGGACCGAGCCACCGTGTCGTGATAAAGTGCTTCAGGCCCGAATAGTACAGGATAATTTAGTTTTAATAATTAGAATAGTAATTAAAATCTAATTTTATTTTAGAATACTGGACAAAGTTCTTCCAAACTTTGTGGTCAGTAATGAATAATAGGCAAATTTGTCATCATTGACCAATCAGGTCGTCTACTCAATGTTTGTTATTGTCCAGATCGTTTTTGCATTCAAATATTAACTTTTTCAAAAGAAAATTATAATATATATTAACTTTTTCAGAAGGATAGTCATCGTAGAAAATAGTAAACATCAGATGGTTTTGACTGGATCAATCTTCTTTCCATTGCCGTTAGGTGTTCAATGATTCTCGAGTCGTGCCCATATCGTACATATTGAGAATGTAGATTACAAAATTCGTATTGCATTTGTTAATGTTTAGTTTTCGATCACTATCACAAACAATACAATAACGTAACGCTTTAACTTGTATCTCCGTTACATTAGGTAGCTTAATGACTTGCTCTTGATGGGGACATGCCATAATCTTTCAAAAATATTGTTCATGTTTTTGTTAGAATGCACCATTCCACAGGAAGAGTAACAAGAGTGTTAACAAATCTACACTGAAGAGAAACATATAAATAAAAGCTCCGGTGACATGTGAAACTGCTGCTATAGACTGTTGCGAGCAGCACGGCTCAAAGATGACAACTGCTGCTATAGACTGTTGCGAGCAGCACGCTTCAAAGATGACAACTACTGCTATAGACTGTTGCGAGCAGCACGCTTCAAAGATGACAACTGCTGCTATAGACTGTTGCGAGCAGCATGCTTCAAAGATGACAACTGCTGCTATAGACTGTTGCGAGCAGCACGCTTCAAAGATGACAACTACTGCTATAGACTGTTGCGAGCAGCACGCTTCAAAGATGACAACTGCTGCTATAGACTGTTGCGAGCAGCACGGCACAAAGATGACAACTACTGCTATAGACTGTTGCGAGCAGCACAGCTCAAAGATGACAACTGCTGCTATAGACTGTTGCGAGCAGCACGCTTCAAAGATGACAACTGCTGCTATAGACTGTTGCGAGCAGCACGCTTCAAAGATGACAACTGCTGCAGATTGGAGAACTTAGTTCAGTTATCATGCTTCTTGCTGCAAAGGCTACACCAATGATGGTTTAATGGAATGAAAACTCATGTGTTAATGTTATCCATGCAGAATAGGCTAGTTTCAAATGGGGAAGTGCTGAAGATCACTTATCTCACAAACATGTTTGTTGACACCGTGAAGGGTGTAGAAGAACAATATATTAGTATCTCTCCTGATATCATTCTCACCCTCAGAGCCAGGCAACTATCGCCAACACTGACTGTACCAACAGCTTATCACACAGGCCCGTGTTAACAGATATGTATTATAAATCCTAGCAACTTTCAGTCTTCACTATAATTATTTAGCAATTTTGCTCCCAGTATCATAGCTGTACAATTATTATAACTAATGTTCTCAAATTATTCTTCAAAAAAATTATGAATAAGTGTTGATCAAAATTATCATTTCAGGAGTGAATCTGGATTTCAACATCAACCTGACGAAGCTTACTTCCTTGCCAAGTACTGCCAGGTTAGTGTTTTGTTTTGCTTCTTACTTTAAACATTAACATTGAGAAAACATGTTTAAATAATTTCAAAACCAGCTAATATTTATAAGAAAACTAAATGTCACCACTGTTATTATGAGGATGCAGACAGATTATCATGAATGCATTTGGACTTTGTATTTGGAGTTTAGTTAACTACTCTGCTGCTTCATACGAGCAATATGAGAAGGAAATTGGGACACGCCCTGTATAAGATACATTCTTCCATTGTTCGTTACATAGGGAAGAATTAATTACTCAAGATATCCCCCAGTTTACTACTTTGAAATGGTAAAGACATTGTATACTGACATCCCTATGATATCCGATAAATACATTTTCTAATGGTAAGCATCATCGAAGCGTTTAATTGTAATTCTTTACCAATGTGAATTTTCCATACGTCTCAATGATAGTATAAAGAGGTATAAGTGACTAATATAGTTACTTAACAATAAGTTGTTACATAACAATGTGTTTCTAGATCAAATCTACATTTCAAAAGTATAATTTACTTCTAATAATATATATAGCTCTTACTAAATAGCTGTTTTATCGGTAGAATCACATGAACTGCATAGATGCATATGCATATGCCTTTATCAAATAGTGCTTATTTTGTCCAAGTATGTTATTTCGTGAATAATAGCTATTTCGTTATTAGAATAGATCATGCCACATGTAAATATTTTGTCTACATGATGATTTTGCCATTGTTATGTATTGCAAATTAAGTCGTATATCCCATCAATGTTAAATGCGCAGTAGCATGCCGTTCGTACTGAAATAAAGTCCTCTAATGTAATGGAAAAGTAGCTTTACCAATGGATAAACAATAATCTTCAATCAATGAAAATAATTCTGAAACGAATGTACATGGTAAGGTTAAGCCATGGGAGTTCATTTCCCTTCGAGCGGCCATTTTGAAGCTGTTCACATTAAATGGCGGCTAGAATGTAGTTCTAGGGATCTCACTGATATTCACTATATTCAGAGAATTTGTTGCTGTATACATGTGTATCTCACAATCTTCTGCTATTTGGGTTAACATGGAACACGCAATATCAGGTCATGTGATGAGATATTATTCCATCTAACGTAACATATGTTGTATAAATGTTAATAATAAATGGTAATTTTAAGCTAAAATATATAAAAATAAAATATATTTTAAAAAAACGCCTTTAATGTATCTTACCAACACTGTATAAGAATATAAACCAGGACGTGCAGGTACGTACATATTATATTACAATTGTGTCTTTTGAGGACAAGCTATGAAAATGGAAATGCAATTACTATTCTCAATAAATGCACCAAAAAACGTTCACTGTTTCAAAAATGTGTTTCGTCGGACGTCGGTCTCGATCATCAAATTATTTGTTAATTTACGAAAATGTAGCAACAAATCCATTCGTATGCTTACGTTAGTTTGTTTCAATTAAAATCAGCTGAGTTTATTGAAGTGAATACTCAAAAACTGATGATTTGTTTTGCAATTGTAAACAATACAAAGTGTGCATAGTGTTGTTATTAAGATACCTGTAAATACAAACATCATTTAGGTTTCACCCCGTATCGTTGACAGTGGTATCAGGGTGTGCAGATAATTTGTGATTACTTTAATCGTATAAATGCTCTTGCTAACAACATAACAAAAGCATCAAATTCCATAAATGCAGAGGAGGTAACTCTTTGTTGGCAATTTCATTTATTTAACCTCTTTCACTCGATATCAAGATATGATTAATTGTAACGAACACCAAGGGGTCCACAACCTTTACAATATAAGTATGTGAAGTCTAAGTGTGTTCAGCACAACGCATCCTCGGTTACCCAGGGTTTTATATATGCTTCGTTTCTCTCCACTATATCACCTATGAACAATTTCATTAGAGAACTCTGTACTCAAATTACCCGCCCTTGGCCGGCGTGAGCCAATCAAACAGCTACTCAGCTTGAACCAATGACAATTCATTTCACTTCGTTGCAAAGCATGCGAGGTCATTGTGTTAGCCATCCGTCACCGGTTATCTCCCTTGACCATTTTCGTCTTATCGTATTGAGTATTTTCTTTGGTAACTGACTTCGTCAAGGCGGCCAAGGGCGGGTAATTTTACTACAGATTTCGCTAACAGAGTTTCCCATGGGTGATGTAATGGAGAGTAACGGAGCATATATAAAACCATGGGTAACCGAGGAAGAGCACGACGGTTCGTGGGACGGAAGATACAGGATCAGTCAGAGGTTGTCTCTAAACACACGGAAGATTACTCGGGTCAAGTTTCGGTTTCTCGAGTGACTTTCTTATACAAGTTAAACGTTATCTAGCCCCTTCAGACATTAGTTCAACTAACGATAATCATACACATCTACATTCCCTTCATTTAATAATAATTTCAGTAGGTTTTACATACATGCTTGATAAAAAATATACATCACAAAAGAATACGTCAATCAATCAGCTGTCAAACATTCAAAACTTTATTTTGACCAAAATAAAAGAAATGACTAATTGCAGCCAGCTCACCTGCAGTTAAACTATATCACCCTTGTGTAAATAGCTAACCAACACACCAACTTGTATCTTTAAAAAAAGGCCTGCTCTCAAAACTGTGTCAAAAATCAATTAGTTCTCGTTTTGTTAACTTTAGAAAATGCATAAGTAAATGGAGTACAAATATGTTATCTGCTGTCATGAATCTTTTACGAAATCTAGCCTGGGCAGAGGACTAAATCACGTTTTCATCAATAAAGTTTGAGAGAAGTGTATTTAGTATTCCTGTGAACAATTTTCCCAAACAACTTAACATAGTGATCGGTTTATAATTGCTCGGGTCTTTGGTATTGCCTTTATTCTTATATATTGGTTTTATAATGAAATTTAGCCACAATTCTGGTAATGTACATGTAGTAGGTATCAAGTTGAAGAGTTCAGCATATACCGGTGATAAGATATCAACCGACTTAATAATGTTATCGTTTTTTAACAACCAAGCCTGAGACGACGGTGTAGTATTTGATCCAATCAAGAGAAATGTAGATCGAAAAATACCAGATCAAATTTGTTTTGGTTTAATAAACATTTAATTTCAATCATAGGCCTATATCAGTTGTCACGTATCTCATTCGAAAGGTTATTCCAAAGTTCTTTGGTGTGTAGTAAACATGATTTTCCGTAAAGTCACTTTTGCTTTTTATACTTTGTAAATAAAACCGATTTCTTTAGCTATTATTTGACAGTTCATTATTTGTATGAGAGACAAGATCACCTAGACAATGTGGTGCAATCATCTAATAAAATACAGTTAGCCGAAATAATTCCCTTGTAAAACAGGCCGTAACGATGAATCAAGAATGAGAGTTCAACATCAGGGGTGCCAAGCTTGCCGGGGGTGCCGAGCTAATTATAGATCCACGTCATAGTGTCATTTCAAGCCCTTGTGCAATAAGTAAGCTATAGTTAGTAACGGGGTTATCTCCAAGTCTAAAATAGGTCATGCGTTTGCTATGCAAGTGGTCAGGTGGTTGTAAATAGATATGATGCAATGTAACGCAATGTGCCTGTAATGGCTTAGTCTCAGGTCAACGGTATAAACAGTTAAGCATAGCAAAGACGGGTATCGGTATCTCTGTATGGTAGATGAATGTTCTGTACAGGGGACTGTCGGTCATGTACAGTATAGCCCATAGCTATAGTGAGTGTTAAGCATGAGGCGATCATGTTTACATACTCAATGAACCGTATGCTCTCTATATAAAGCTAGCTCCGGTGAGTAAACATATCATTTGAAGTTTAGCCATGGTCAACGAAGGATGGGAAGAGTATTTGTCTAGCATTTACTTTAATGTAAAACATCCTGCTTCTTTCACATCGCCAGCAAAGCTCTACTACATTGTGAAAAGGGAAGGGGAATATGATATCAGCTTAGGTCAAATCAAGAAGTGGCTGGCAGCCCAAGATACATACACACTGCAACGACCTCTTAAGTACAAGTTCAAACGGAATAGAGTGGTCTCTACTGGCTTAAATAACCGAATGGATATAGACTTGGCAGACGTCTCCAATATCAGTAAAGAAAATGATGGTGTGAAATACCTACTGATAGCCATTAACATATTTACACGCTATCTGTGGGTGGAGCCTCTACATGATAAAACACCAGGGGCTGTGATTAAAGCCTTGCAAAAGATATTTTCCCATGAGGAAGTGCCACAAATTCATATGTACAGTTTGTAAAAGGAATTCCCTACAACATCCTTGAGGATTCTTATTTAGATGCCAGAAATAACAATATGATGGTATTGGATGACATGATGTCAGAAGTTAAGGATGACAAACGCATTTCTCAGCTATTTACACGAACATCTCATCACAAAAATGTCATCATATTTCTATTGTTACAAAACCTGTTTCCACGAGGAAGGGTGTCTCGTGACATAGCTCTTAATTCTCACTATGTGACCTTATTCAACTCTCCTGTGGATAGGCTACAAGTTCAACTGTTTGCTAGACGTATCTACCCTAACCATGCAGATAGATTCATGTCAATGTATGAGACTGCTGTTCAAATCCCCTATGGTAACCTAACAATTGACTTACGACCAAGTACCCTTGAGTCAGAGAGGTTACAGCCTAATGTATTAACACAGTCAGATCTCCCATCGAGGGAAATACAACAAGAACCCAGACCAAATCGTCCACCAGAATCATGCTTACATGAGAGAGGGTGCACCTCTATAAAAGAGGAGAAACCTGAATCATCTCATCATTCGACTACAGACGCTCGTAGAGATAACACCTCTAGCGCTCCTAAAGAGATCAATCTCCTTGATACTCCTGCTGTGGACTCTGAAGACGAAACCATGCCTTCCTGTGATGAGTGTGGTCTCGTATTTGAAAACAATCATGACCTTCAACGTCATGTGAGGACCTGGTGTCCCGAGAATGGTGGAGAACCTCTAGTAAAGAGACCTAAGGTAGATATAGCTCATGATATGAAGGAGGATAAAGCCAATTCTGCCGAGACAACAACAACATCTGATAAAGAAAGGGAGATGAAAGGTCTGGAATGCATGTGGGAACAGACTCTTAAAGCCTGTAAGGAGGACATTTGGAAGAAAAAGGAGGACTTTGAAGATCAGGGGAAAAGTGAAAGATGGATTGAAAAGAAAATGAAGAAATGCTGGGAGCAAACTTTTCTGAACAGACTTGTGATAGCCCTTCGTTGTACTAGCTATTTTGCAAAGGGGACCCTATTCAAGCCTATTATGGAGAAAATCAGAGCCTTAGACCCTGACATAGATCCAAAAGACATGGATGCTAAAATCACTCAGTGGATGAAACCCATCGTGAAAGATATTATCTCCCATGTGGACCTAAGTCGTGCCGAAGACTTGGATCTCGTTAACATGTCAGAGCCTGAAGACTCAGATAATGAGGAACTTTGAACACAAATTTTTACACAATGCCTATCCTTCTATTTTAAGATATATGTAAGGTGTATTGTAATACTCATGTTATTTGTAATAAAATATGTAAATATCATCATTATGCTTTATTTATCTGTTCGGTTACCTATAAGCTTCACTTCAAACAACAAACGGTGTACTTTCATAGAACAAAAATGAAAACACTTAGTTAAGTGAACAAATATTTATTTCAAGTATGGTAAAATAGCTTGTTTAAAAAGAATGGACACACATATCATAGTCATTGTGTCATTGTGTCAGCAACATAATATAAAGCATATATACAATACACTATACAGTGAAGTAAAACATATTTATTTCACACATGACATAATTACAGCAGATTTTCAGATTTGGACCATAATACAGCAATAGATATATACAAATATCACATCGGTTTTTTACACAGAATATACACTATACATTAATACAATACTATTGCTATGGGAGCATAGACAGTTGCTTCCCGTGTTTTAACAAAAGTATGTTCCTATTGACATACTCTACGTTTGAGTGAACAGCGCTGTGAGTTTGAGCTTGATATAACAATATAATCAAACAGGACTTGTACATTCATAAGCGAGAAGAAAGGAATCAATGGTTTCTCAAAGTGAACATTTACATGCTTGACAATGATTTGATCCTATAATGACCGTGGGCGAGTGTATGGATCCCATCCTCTAACACATAACGCTTGTCATCAAAAGGGGAGAGACTTATCTTATTGATAGATACTGTATACAGTTGATGTTCAAAGCTCCTGATGTGATTATTGACATGCCGAAATTGTGTTTTGCCAAAGAGACACTGCTTATAGAGATCATGCCTCAGCTGTCTTTTTATGACAACCTCGGAAACCCCTTTTGCTTTCTTAGTTTCTGCAATAACAAACTTTTTTGTTTCATTCTCATTTTGTCCTTTCTGGTTTGGCTTTTTTACTTGTTTTTCAAAAGAAAATGAATACAGTTTTGGGCGGAGTCCTATGAACTCTTCCATGATACAACCTCCTATCTCATCCTTGAACTTGGCCAATACTTTGGCATTCGTTTTGGAATACAGGGGATGTGTGACGTCATAATTACTGAGGTCAAACATTTTATTATGCTGCCCCATGTCGGCGTACACATCTTCGGTTTCAATTTTGTAACACAGGCTATCTGTGTCTGTGAAGCATAACAATGATTTCTCCCCATATTTGGGTTTGATGAAATTATAGTGAAAGTCATACATCACTAGCTTTGAGAGATCCAGAATGGAAAAGCCTGCATATATAGGTTGATTTAGTGTCAGGGTGGCTCTTTTCAAGTGAACAGCTGCCAAGTCCGGGTTAAATATTTTAAAGGCATCAAAAGTTGGCTTGGCACAAAGCTTTTTGAGGCGTTTGGCAGAATTCACAAGCTCCACATTCACATGCTTTCTGACATTCATCATGGAACGACCAAAAATTGTTCAACAGTTTAAAAAAGGCTTTTTCTGTTTCATTTTTAGCTTGCTTTCTCTTTTCTGTATTGAAGTCAATAAAAGGTTTGAGCCAAGGAGACTGTTTGAATTGAATAGCTCTGTTGATTTTGGTGAGAACCATTCCCTGATTCAGATAAAACTGTAAGTTTCTATAGTGTAATACATAGTTTTGTTTGTCATACAAATTGGGAACCAGTTTCTTCACTGGTTTTCCCTTAAGGTTTAGCTCCTCTTTCAACTTCTGAGAATGTTCAGAAAGCATATCATGGGTGACAACCATAGCCTCGGGTGCAAGAGGGTATTCGCTGTCTCTATCATGGATTATTGTAGGATATTTCATATTTACGTCCAAAATTAAACCGATGTCAGCATCAAGGGGTATGCTCATCACATCGATGGTCTACATTTTCCACCCACTGGAAGTCTCGTTCCGGTAGGGCTTGAGACATAGCCCACCCATAGAAATTGTTTGCATCCCAGTACATAAGATAGCTTGTGGGATCATTGGGATTGTATTCTTTGCACTTCATTAGGGGGTTATTGCTGGCAGCATATTTAGTTGATATGCAAGATACACCAACCCTCAATCCTGTTTCAATCATGAGGTGTTTATCTATATCTGTCAAGAGTTCAAGCTCCACTTGACCCATTTTTAACATAGAATCCCACCCAAATGAAGGAAGGGTGAGATAATGTGCACTATCGAGATGATAGTTTTCAAGACACATATCTCTAAACTTCTCAAAAACATCGGACAAAAGTAACACATCGGTTTTCATGTACAAATCATGGTACTCTCCTAAATTTTGTATTTCAAAAGTTGACCATACTTTTTGAGCGTGAGCATAATCCTGATCAGATATGCCACTCTGAGTCAATCTGTTATAAAAGTCCTTCTGTTGTGGGAGGTGGTTCATTGTAAATTTCGATTCATCGTCCATAAAGTCATAGGGATAAACTCCCTTGCGCAAGAGTAATTCCCTTTGTTGATCATTGTCATACTCCCAAAATAAATGTTTGAATTTAGCGGTACATTTGTCTAAGTTTACAATCATTTCTTTTTCAATCTCATCAGAACAGTCATTTACCATATTGGTAACCAAGGTGTCAAGAGAGGCTTGAAGAAACTTGACGGAGTCAATAAATCTTAATCTGCCTAAAGAGAAGGAAATGTATTTCTCCAAATTTTGTGCAATACACTCCAATTTACCTTTGTAAGTTCTGTCTAAATGTTTTAGCAACAGATGTGAATCATAATTGGATAAATTATGAAATACGATGGGTATGAAGAAATGATCCTCCTCCCAATCCCCTCCCTTATTGTTGTTCTTTTTACTCTTTTTGAATTTCAACTGTAGATTACAGGCTTGATGGGCAGCACCCCGATAATTGTTACTTCTCTTCAAATGGATATGATCCCTCACTTTGATCGAATTTTGATCAAATGCTTTTTGACAGATGTGACAAGTGTCTGCCTCTTGAAATGCTTTCACATCTGCTTCTGTCATATGGATAGGAAAGAATTCATTCAATTTTTCTCGAATAGTTTTTTCCTCATTGAGCAAACAATCAATGAAGTGACCAATGACATTAGAACCCCTGTAGACTACAGCAGGTTGGTTATAGTCTGGATCAGTTGAAACTATTTTGTAGCAGAAGCCAGAGGGTTCATGTTTTTGATAGAAGGAGGTATGGGTGGATTTCTGAGCCTCACACTCTCTAACTGGTTTGGTCATAGATTCAAAATCAGCATAAATAACAAAGGGTACTCTCAGCTGATTCTGTATGTTTTTGAAATTGACCCATGCTTTCTCTCCTTCAGGCATTTTTATCTTCTGCATGTTATGGTCATAGCAATAGGGTGTATGACTTTCTAACATATCTTTACGGATGAAGCCATGGAGACAGTGTCTACAGTAAAAAGCTGCCCCATTGTGTTTTGTTCTATCTCCCATCAATCTGCTAAAGTTTTTAATCAAGCAAAAATGCCTCTTTTCTTCCTGACTCAAAAGCAATAAATCTACTGTTTTCTCACCCCTGTACTTGCTAACATGAATTGGGAATACTTCCTTCTCATAACCAAAGACATTGACAGAAATTTTATTTTGTTTTTCAAATTTAGGAATTTGTGAAAGGGGGACAGGTGTATCAATCCCACACATATTCAATTCTGATTCAAAGTTAACATACTTTGATACTCTATTGGCATTGCTTTTGAATGATAATGGATGTAGAGCAGCAAGAATGGACCAAACAAAACATTTTTGGTCAGTGTTTTGGATATTCAGAACTGCTTTCTTATTTGCCAAATATTTGGGAAGAGGGATGTATGAGCTTGCTGACAGGGGAGCATATTCAGCTGTGTTCACTTCAAGTTGTATGATATGGTCTAAGATCCACCCACTGCCCTCGGCCTGAAATTCTAGTGAGGAGGTGTACAATTTTTGATAAGCTTCAGCCAACTGCTCTTCTATCTCTGATAAGTTAGTCACCCAAAAATTAGTACTTCTCAAAACCGGTTCGGCCAAATGACTCTCATTATTTTCATCATATTTCACATATTTTAATTTAAGAGTGAGAAACCATTTCATACCTTTTTTTTCCTTAAGAGACTCATGTAAAATATCTACAACATTGTCCTGCTCATTCGCTAGAAATTGTAGAATGTCCACATTGTTAGCTTGAGTGGGTGTAATCGCTGTTGTCCTCAGCGACCCCTCAAGAGCTGTCCTCTGACCTCCTCCAATTTGATTGACTTGCCTCACCTCATACCGCTCACGTCGCCTTACACAAGAGTCACACTGCCTCACATTTTGACTGTAGAAACGCTCAGGCAAAGGGCGATGACAAGAAATACATTCTCGGCCTAAATGGGAACATTTTTCACAAAACTGTTTGCCTGGTAACAAACAGCGATGGTGCCCACACCAGACACATATGGCATAGCGTGCAGGAGGGGAGTTTTCATCAACTGAGTGAAGACATGGTCGTTTAGGTTGTGGGCCCTGTGAAGTTGATGGTCTCTTCAAGCTGGAGTTACATGTGTGGCTTTGATATTTGTCCAGACGTGAATAGGATTTATCACATCGTTCACAGTGAAATCTCTGGTTGTCATGCAGTGTTCTCACATGACGGAGCAGTGACTTATTCTGGGTAAATGTCTTTGAACACAAGTTACAGCTGAAACATCTTTGTGGTTGATGAGGCATAATGTTTGACACATTTTCTCTAGAAGTGATGGTATTTGCAAGGAGTTCTATTCTCTTTAGATTTACATCACCATCATTTATCAATCCATTCTCTGCAGCCCATGTTTCCAAGTCGGTTACAGAATCCACGTTATCTAGGAACCTTTGCTTTTCTGACATCCTATAATACAAGAGACAGTCTGTTAAATATTGATTAGGGTGTATTTCATAGTGTATACAATATCGTATTACAGCCTAAAACACCTGACTCTTATATCCATTTTTAGACAGCATATCTTCACATAAAATTGATTGATAACTTTTTTAAAAATGTGTTATTCACAAAGTGGTACTGCTCACTTACCTTCCAAAGTGTTTCTTCACACTAGAATATGTATAGAGCGCTCCCTCACGATCCTCAGTCTGTGCTGACAGTAGTTTGAATGACCCGCCAACACTCGGGATAGCTTATATATAAAAGCTTACAACCAGCATAAGTGAACATAAGTTATCACATTAAAACTAAATAGGGAAGGGAGGTAACTGCTGTGTTGACCTAATTTGACACAGCCGTCTCCCTTTGCAGGCGAGAGCCAATGACCTCAATCTATGTTTAGCATAGGGCCATGGCTGTGTATCGCTGCTGCTGCACTGTGTGTGATAACTACCCATGTGTGCTCTTTACTTTGCAGCAAACGTCTATGCAACTTCCGATTAAATATTGCCTTTCTAAATGAATAGGCTGCTTATACACACCTAGCAAACGAAGACATGTTGCTTTACCTTCAAGTCTGGTTACATATAGAGACTAATTTGTTTCCCCCATTTACATGATCTCAACGTAAAACTTAATACTTTCTCCCCATATCTGAGTGAAACCTTGTAAGCGAGGCTAACACTGATCATCAGTGTGTTTACACA